>JAPZDZ010000002.1:1818444-1834796 GCA_029783805.1 Acanthurus tennentii | reverse complement strand
TGTAGGTAAGAAGGAGGATTTTGAATTCTATTCTAGATTTTACAGGTAGCCAATGCAGAGAAGCTAATACTGGAGTATTATGATTTCTTATCCCAGTTCTTGTCAGTACACGTGCAGCGGCATTTTGGACCAATTTCTCATGCTAAAATATCTGAATATGTTTTTTTGTGTCTAATAAACATGGAGGTCTTGAACTGGTATCACGTGTAAGTTCAAAAATATAAAATTTGATTGACTGATAATGAAAATAATGTGGAAACACTATGAAATAACCCCAGATTTCAGCTGCTGAGAATTATATGATCATCAGTGCATCCTCAGCCACATCAAGAGCCCTGTAGAAACCTGGCCTATGTGAGTGCAGCTGCAAAGGTACCATTTCCCAGGAGCAAGTGTTCATGTACATCATTACTGAATTATGCAGATAGTGATATTTATTTTGTATGTTAGCATGTTGGTGTGAGCAAGATGTGTGGCTAAAGGCAATGTGCTAGTGGCACTGTGTGATCTTTAAGCCTCACATAAGCCAACTAAATAATCAGAATAACATGCTGGATGCTTATTTAAGTTGTGAAACTTAAAACTGTAGCAACCACGTTCAGCTCTGCTAACGTAAGATGTGTTGTTATACACAAGCCTGTTCTCTTTGACCCTTGTAATATGTGTGTCTGTATTGCCCCTGTACATAAATTTGCTTAATAGGCATGCCCTCGAGGTTATAAAATTGATAGGTGAGAAAAAACATAAACACTCATTTGACAGAAAGTCATTTTCTTGGCAATGTGTAAACTTGACAAGCACACATTCAAGCTACCTTGCAGTGTGTCCTCAGTGTACTGTGACTAATGCAGCTGATCTAGAGCTAATATGCAGAATTTTCTTCCCATCATCAACCAATAACATTTAAAAAGCTGGATAACACTTCTCCACTTTCTCCACTTCCTACTACACAAAAATGAAGTCAAAGTATTCCTGATAGAGGTCCTGCCATTTTGTGCAGGTGATATCATTTGGTGCTAGTCTGTTCAGCAGTGATTAACTGCAGAAACAATGGATTCTAGATACCATCAATCAAGCCTCAAGACTCAACCAAAGCTAAAAACCTCAAGAGCAAAGACTTCATCAAGTGGTAGTGTTAGCTGTTAATAATGACATCACACTCCTTTCTTTAGATAAAATAACTAATCAAACCAAACTTAACAGGACACTGAACATTTGCACATATGACAGAGCTACCTTAAATAACCAAAAATCATTTTGTGGAAATTGTATTTACTTAGTTTGGTTCTGTCTGTTCTGCTGTAGACACACATGGGGGGGGGGGGGGGGGATCAAGGTGCTTTGACTTTACTTTTGAGGAGCTGTCATGTTGTCCATCTTTTTACTTTCAGTGCAGCCTGGCTCATCTCACTAATGGTTATCTAGAACTGATATCTGATATGGTCAAAAACACTACATACTAAACAAATGGTAAATACTGTTAACAATGAGTAAACAGGAAACTGTTTGTGATGTAGTCACAACATTAAAAAAAAACATGACTAAAAACAGACTTGGATATTTTTGATTGCAAGTTGTACATAACACTTTTAGTGGAAGAAAAGAATGTCTGTTCACCCAGAGCAGTCTTTTATTGGTAGAGTTGACATAAACTTCTAAACATTGGATTTTTTTAACCTGAACAACCTAGAACAATCAAAATATTTCCAGGTATCCAAGTTCTTCTTTATTACCTCTGGACCCTGGCTCATATATTGGCTCTATGCATACAGCATGTACATACCATTACTCTGCACTTCACTGGTTTTTTGCACTATGGTTAGATGCTGCATCTAACCATAGTGCAAAACTACTTCCTCTGTCTTTAAAAAATGGTTGCCTTCCTCCTTATTCCTTCTTTCACCTATTTTTATACTTGTTGGGTTTTTTACACTGAGCATGGGGTCCCCTTTGACTGGCAACCCTAAGATAATGGCCCTGGAGGGCCGAAGCGTGAGACAAGGCTCTGTTTCCCCCTAAGTAAAATATCCATCTTTTCTTCCAGCATTCCTGGGTACCCTCGAGAGCAATGCCTCACGTCCAACAAAAATGAAGCCAGCACACACCAAGTTAAAGGTGGAAAAGAGAGTGTAATCACATACTGTAGATATATGCTTCTCCCTGGCTGAACCTGGAATGGGGGACATTTCATCAGAGCGAGCTGGAATAACAAACTGCTCCATCCAACAACAATTGTTTCTCTGTCTTTCCTAAGACTAAGTATACATATAAAGACAAAGTAGAACAAAAAAAGCATAGGAAACTGCATTCTGAGGAAGGAAGAAGCTTATTTACCTCCAAATGAGTTAGAGAGAGTAATTAATGCATTTATCACCTCTTGTTTAAATTACTGTAACTCATTGTATGTTGGTGTAGATCTGTCATTGCTTTGTTGCCTGCAGCTTGAACAATATGCTGCTAAAAGAGACAACGTGATCATAGAAGACCTGTACTTGTCCCACTTAACTGGATCCCTGTTTGTTTTAGGATCAAGTTTAAGTTTTCATTGCTAGCCAGAGTACTGAGGTTGACAAATCAGATGCTCTGAGACGTTCTGAGATCCAAGACTCTAGACTTTAGTTGACAGAGCCTTTGCAGAAGCTGCCTCTAACCTTTGGTACAACCCTCCTGTTCATATAAAGATTGCTCAGACCCAGAGACTCTTACATCCATACTTAAGATGTCTTCTTGTAGGCATTCGATTTGAGTTAAGCTTGACACCATGACTTTATTGTGATTTTACTAATGATGATTATGACTTTTTTAATTCTTAGTATATTTATATACTTACTATGCAATATACAACATTCTTTTTTATTCATATTAATTGATTGCTTTATATTGTGATTTAAACTTGTGTAGCACTTTGGTTAACTGTGTTAACTGTTGTGCCGTATAAATATTTTGCATTAGACATTATATTAACCCCAGTGTTTATTTTGTTTTAGTGACTAATATTTAGTACCTCATGATATGACCATATCATTCTTTTAATCATTAAACTTTTTTGTTGCAATTTTTTTTCATGTTAATTTCTGTTTTGATTTGTTTTGACTCTGCTATTTCAAGTAATGCTGTTTGAAGTATTTTGATTTGCACACTTGTATGAGTGCTGCAATAAAAGTAAAAGCGAGTTGAGAAGTCCTGCCAAATGATAAGCCTTTAGAGTCAGTCTGCACTGCTCAGTTTACAAAATATATAATAAAATGTTATTGTTTATTATTGACTAAAATTATAATACAGAGTCACATTAGCTTTTTATATGCTTGCAGTAACTTGAGTTCTCTATGAGACAAAAAAACTGATAAAAATAATTAAATGTCATATATATACAATACAAAAATACATAATATTACATAATTACTGTCTAAAGGCAAGTTATGGAGTCTGACTTAAACACACCACACACTATCTCACTCTTTCCTTGGACTGTGTGTTAGCCAGGGAAAGTGATATTGCATAAGTTGGTGGGGACAGGTGTGACAGCCGCATACCCAGGAAGAGGGGCTTAGGTTCTGGGAAGCTGTTTGCCATGAATACCACAGATACCCCTAACCCTGCAAAGTTTACGAGGCCAAATCCTGCCATCCTCACTCACACACAAGCATCCACATAGTAACACAATATCCCACTGCTGCAGTCATGCACCAGTGAGACCAGTGTTTGGCTCAGTGGGGACAGCTGAGGAGGATGGGCTCTACTCAAAATGTATATGCACATATGCACAGAATGACTATGCTGTCATGGTGATATTCTCAAGCTGTCAGCTGTGATCATTTTTCTGTGTCATTCTCTCTCTGTGTAAATTAGTCATAAAATGCACTAGACATTTATTATTGACCAATCGGAATTATGTAACATCAGAAAACAATGAGTACATGTCAATCTTTTGATCATAATCAGCCTCTGAGCTACAAATGTTTTTGTCACTATTGGTGTATGCGCATTGGAGATTTTATCATGGACTTAAAACTTGGGTCTAAGACTATGTTACAGAAACCAAACTCTATTTTGGAGAACTGAAAAAAAAGGATAGCAAATAAATAGCTTATTGAGTAGGGGGATGAGGAGCAAAAACTGTGTAGTTGTGTGTGAGAAACTTGTGTATTTTACATAGTGATCTGAGTGGGCACACTGTCGTGTTAGAGAGTTGCCAGCATGCCATAGTCCAAGTTTTTTGCAACAAGGTCTCACTTAGATAATTTAGAACATTACAGTAGTACTCTGGGTTAAGAGTCTGACCCCGTGGGGAGCCCAGCCAATGTCATAGAAAACCACCAGCACTCTGGTGGCTCCCTGACCTAATGTGCCTTCTTTTGGTTTTGGAGCTCTCTAACACTGCGGCTTGGTCACTATACGATATTATCAGTAGTAAAGGAGGCCGATAACCGATATTTTGAGCCATATACATGTGCAGTAAAAGTGAAAATATACAATTTTGAATAATACAAACTCCAACACTTAACTTAATTTAATTGCCTTTAAGCATATGTTTATTAAACAGCTTTTCAGATTTGCAACATCTTAAAGTTTTTTTTTATCTTAGACAATAGACATTCTGCCCTCCCTGAACGTCTGGTTCAGTTTTGCAGGTAGGTAAACAGTTCTTCACACAGAGACAAGGCTTTGTGATTTTACCCACGATTTATTGACTCCACATGAAGCACTGTAAAACTGTGAAAAAATACAATAAAAGTAAGATATAAAGGAAACATGCGTTGTATATTTGCACCATTGCTTTGCAATAATAAAGTTAAACATCTGTAACAACTATTCAGGGCAAATAAATCGAGGGCTACTGGACTCAGTAATATGTCTGTGAAGACATTTTGCCTCTAATCCAATCCATTCTGTAACGGCTCAACAAACTTGTGTCTTTCAACAACGTGTCTTTCGAAAGTCTGTTAGCTTAATGCTAATGTCTATGGGAAAACACGATATAATGCTAACTGTTAGCATCGAAGTTCGGTAAACAAATCAAACAAACCCATCACAATATTAATAAAATAATGGAGAACAATATGCTATGCATGTACACTCTGATACTCACAGACATATGTTTCCTACACTCTGTGCAAGGGATCAACAATGTTTTAAACCTTTATAACCTTCATCAACAGGAAGGTGATAAGGGTACTGCCTTTAGCCAAAATTCACACACACACACACACACACACACACACACACACACACACACACACACACTCTCACCCTAAATAATAAGAAAAATAATAAGTAATAAAGAAATACACTTAAAACAGAAACAAACCAAGGTTGTCAAACAAGGACAGCACAGTTTTAAAATTCTAACAAAAAAGTGCAGGTAGCTCTCAGGCTCAGCAGGATGTCTTATAAAGTTAAATATAAACTTAAACAAATAAGTAGCTCCCTAAAGTTCTGCTGACTGGCTGTTACCCCCACCATGGCTCTGAGTGTAATCAATCTGATGGTGCTGTGGGTGGAGCAATGCTGGAGACAGAGTAGTGACTGCAGACAGAGAGGAGTGGCTGCAACAGGGCCAAAATAACCCAGTTTTAAATTGATCTCTTATCAGCAGTCGTAGTAAAAAAATGGCCGATGCCGATACGTACACCGCAGTAACTACTTAGGTACAATCCTTCAGAAAACAGAACAGCCAGCATTTGATGATTGGAAACACAAGATCAGGCAAAAACGAGCTTGTGAAAGACACAATGTTCCTGCTGTCACAACAGACAAACCATGATTTTTAAGACACTGTTCTGTCCATGCAGTTCACTAAGAGGGACTCCGCTGACTGAGTAGTCTGGGCTTTTACCGAAGAGGTCAGCCATGTTATAGGATATTACAGTCCCATATGTGTCTCTGGTACTTTATTCTGGCACAAAGCTCATAGAAATTTATTCTCCAGGGACTGGGTTGCTTAGTAGGATACTGGGTGAGAGTGGACAATATCCCTTGGTCCCCAGCCTGTTCCCACCGCCTGATTGTCTCCCTCCATGCCCTCTGTCTTCAAGACAGACGTTCTTTGCTGTTGCTGTCCTTAGAATTCCTGTAGGCTATATAGGGAAATCTGTAGGTCAAAGTGTCCCTCTGTTGTGTGTGTTGGTAGCTGGTATGATTTAATGAATTCAAAGGTATGGAATAAAAAGTTTGTAGAAATAAATATAAACAACATCAAAAAAGAGCATGCACAGTGTCTGCCTGTTTACTGTTCAGCATAGGAAAACATGGGTTGTTGTCTCCCTGCCCTCATGTGTATTTAAGCTGTGCTTCCCTTCCCTCTGTTGCCAGTTCCTCTTTTCTTCCTTGTTTGCAGTGTTCCAGAAATTATTACCTACTAGTTTCCTGGCATACGACCTATGTTCCTAGTTTACCTGTTCCTGAGTTTGTCTGTTGATTCTGTTCTTTTGCTTTGAGCTGTTTGATTACCGTGTATCAAAGTTGAACTGTATTGAAGACCTTGAGACTGCCAATCCCTTGAGTGCTGCTTCTGCTTAATTGTGTACGTCTGCCTGTGAGTTCCTGACACAATTGACAAGTCCGTATGCTCCATTTAGAGTCCACTTTGATTGTCATTCCATGCTAATGAGGTGGGAGTCTGTGCTAATGAATACAAATAGGACTAAAACAGAATTGACTTGTTGTGTGGTTTTGATGTTTGATGGTGTGTATTGTGTAAGAGATACTTTTTTGGCAGTTGGTAAAACATTCAAGTTGAATTTCCTTCCGATTAAATCAATATTGTGTCTCTTTTGATGACAAGCATCTAAAGTAGTGCTATGAATGAGGGCTTCGAGAGAGTACCCTATCTGCTGTTCTCTTGAACCATATAAAATGATGTGCCAGTTTAACTAATCAGAAATGTTATTTAACAGCTAAAGAAACTGTTCTCCCAAACCTGTAAAACAGAGAAATGTCTGGGGTTGCTTCCACACCATTTTTACATTTTCATGACTAGAATATAAAACCATTTTTTGGACCCCCTCTACATGCGTTTAAGTCTTAAATAAGACAAACAGTGGCATTACAAAAATCCTTTAGAAGAACATGGTTTATTTTCTCTAATACCATAGAACCCTTTCTAAATTTCATAAGGAACCCCTTAAAAAATAAAGCACTCTATTATCACAAATTAATAGATGTAAATGGTTTCCTATAGCGAAAATGTGTCAGCAGGTAGCAGAGCTCTCAGGTCACTCTGTTCAGCCCTGATATGCTGTCCTGTAAATGAGGCCTTCCTCATGCTGCTGGCTGCCCTGCTGTATCAAAGCATGATAAATGGCAAGTAATATCTATTCCCCTCTGCTGGTTCTCATGGAATGAGTCTGGTGGTTTCCTGAACATCTCATCAAACACAAGCTTCATCAAGTCAGTAGAACATGGTTGATTCGACATTACTTGTACAATATTTTGACAATTTATTCAGTCATGTACACTAGATGGTCTTTAATGAATTAACAGGGTGTGGTGTGATGATAGTGCTAATGTCAAGGTCATCACAATATGACAATATAATGACAAACTGACCAAACACGTTTTTAACAGGTAGAAAGAGAGGCATTCCTTCCCACTGTTCTGGAACAGGTCGACCTGGATGGCTTTTCTGACAGACCCGGCATACGTGTGTCAATATGTATTTAGACTCAGATTATATATTTAGATTATTTGATAACTTTTAAGTGAAAAGCTTTAGGGTCATTTTGCTGAAGTAGTCCTGTACAAATCTTGTCACTCCTGGCTTCACTATTGGAGTGTACAAAGATACCAAACATTTAACAATGACTTTACACCGACAAATATTTAGTGTATGGTGTATAAAAGATGTCATCAGGAAACACGGACCACCTAGTGCAGTGTTGAGAAGAAGAACTGTATTTTAATTTTGTTATCTAAAGTAGCAGGTTCTTTTTAAGTCCAGCAGCTCAAATTTCATTTTTATGTGTGCCTACAGCGTTACATATATCTTAGAATGGATCACATACTGGAAGTTCCAAGCTCCCATACCAGCAGTCAAATTCCATGTAATGCAAGTGTAGTGAATCGGTTAACCACTTAGACTGCTCCATTATTAGATTATTATTTAGATTATCATGGTTTGTCATGCTATTCAACATTTCTTGATGACACACTTGATGTGGTGAAATTTTGACCCTTATCTGACTTCAGTAATGCAACCAAAGTAAACTATATTTTATTAGCTATACTATAACTATATTATGTTTACTATGTTAAGTAAACTACTGCCAGGCCCATACAGAACAGACCTATGTTTTTGTGTTTACTTTTCATTTTTAAAACTACTGAGGAGTTAAACCAACAATGCTCTTGAGAGAAAAGCATTTAGAAGTGACATACACCAGCTCCGCCAAGAATCCCTGGCTTCAATATTTCAACATGCTATTAATCTTCATAAATCAGGGTGTCACTTTTGTTGAAGTTCTTGCTCAGATCCTGCAATATGTTTCCAAGGTTCAACTAGCTGGCCTCCATCATGAGGTCATGGGCTCAGGGTACCACACCCGGTCATGAATGGAGCAGACAAGTGCGTCACAACCGCAGAGTCAAGCTTCATCTGGTAACACTCTCACTAAAGGTTTATTGACCTTCACTGACTTAGGATGGAAATATTTTCCACTCATAGAACCTCAATAAACACTAATCAAACACCCTGGTATAGCCCAATAATTATATTAAATCACCATTTTACTTAAGGTGTGCCAGTTTCTTGTTGAGTGATTCTGTTTAGTTGCAATGAGTCATATACTTTTCTGTGACATTTGATAAAAAAGATTTTTTTAACTGCACGGATCTCATTTCATCTTCTCTTCATTTGAGTTGTATTTTTATTCTCTTAACTCTTATTTCTGAGAAGATACAGCTACCTCTATCAAAATCCTCCTAGCTCTTCACATTACCCTCTTCCACCAGGACAAAAGAGCACATTAAAAATGGTGTGAAGTCATGATAGTTCAGCAATGCCATTGTTCCCTCTAATCTAATTTCACTCTCAAGCTCTGAGAACTAGGACTCACCACCTCCCTGTGTGACTGGATCCTGAACTTCCAGACAGGCCAACCCTGAATATTGTTGATAGATAGGTACTGCAACATTCTCCATCCTGACTCCAATACCAGAATGCAGCAGGACTACATGCTTTGCCCTCTCCTGTACTTTCTCTTCAAGCACAACTCCTAGGTCACTCACAACTCATACAACATCACTGAGTTGTTGAAGTCAAAGCCCTTAGCATCTTGGTGCTAGGACCACAACCTCCAACTCAACTTCAGCAAAAACACAGTGGCTTGATTGGAGCACAGAGAGCGGCACACTCTCTTTACACTGCTTTGTAACACTTGTAGTTAATAATAAACTATTTACATCAATATGTAAGCACAAAGCAAAATGGCTGAGTCAGACTAAGAATGAAAGGGCTGAGAGAAGCAGAGATAACTCTGAGTAACATTAAACATGAGAATAAACAAAGTCACAGTTCCTTGGTTAAAGGAACTGCAGGCTTATCATCAAAATATGCTTGGATTTAAATAGGAACAGGTCCCTGTTTCATGGGCAAGTGCCTCATAATATCTTTAACAAAACTGCATAAGAAGGCTTATTGTTTAAGCAAAGCTATTTACAAAAATTTGTAGAGGGCTCAAAATAAAAGCCTACTGTCATGGCTCTGAATTTGTGTGATTTCTTTCTGCTGCTGATCCCTCTCTCTCTCCCCCCTCTGCATTCAGCAGGTCCGTGCAGAGAGGTGGGGCTGGTCAGCTCACGAGCCACACCTGCCCCTCAGTGGCAATCAGGCAGCCTTTAAAAAACCATTCATGCTCTGACTCCTGTGCCAGACGAGTGTGTCCATGCCAGCGTTCTCTGTGACCTCACTTCTGAGTAGATCTCCCCGCTCTCGAGTATTTTCCAGTGTTTATTATTGCTGCATTGTTCTAGTTAATCTTCCAGCGAGTTTTGTAGTCCTGGGCACTTTCTTTTCTAGCAGTATTGTAAGTCTAGTTTTTTTCCCTTCAGGTGATTTTCTGTTGTTACTTCTTGCTGTTGTGGTTTTTGTGTTTTTTGTAGTTTTCATTTTTTCTCCAATTTCTCCAATTTTTCCCCGTAAGGGTGTTTTTTGTTGTGACTTTTGTAAATAAATTCTTCCTTTAAACAACTCTGCATTTGGGTCCTGGCTCTCCTTGACAAAAGCGTAACACCTTCACTTATTATTTAGAGTTGAATGAAGGCACATTTGTTGCTTATGCCCGCGACACACATCTTGCGTCTACCTCTGCAGTGCGCATGCGTCACCAAACTTCTTGTTGACACATGCTACATCTGCAGGCAGCACTGCCCATGGCGCTATCTTTCTACATGGAGTTTTGTTTGATAATTCTCTGTGACAGAAATCTGTATATCTGTATATATAAAGAGTAAAAAAGAGAGACGGATCATTGAAATTCTTTAAACAGATGTGCTTGTGCAAGGGTGACCCAATGATAAGCAGTAAAGAGTAAAAATCCAGAGTGTAATGATACAACGTAAATGCAGTGGCAAGGTGAGGAGCTTTTGAGTGACACACTGGAAATGGTGCGTGCATCCGACGCAGACACGAAACGACGTGTGTCCCGGGCCTTAGCAGTGATTCAGGGTCAAATACAATTTTGTTGACTGGAAAACACATTTATTCCAATGGGATTTTGAGGAGAAAATGATGTAAACAGTATTTATCAATGTCGAATAACTTCATGTAGGGCTATTGAAAAAGTATAAGTTTAAATGTTTAAATTGTTTTTCTTTTGGGGCCCAAACTCTTTTAAATGTAAACATTTTGTGATAGCACCTGTGCGACCTGCTGGTATACTTCTCATATAGCGTGTAGCAGAAGAGTTACTGTGTTTTCCTGTGTGTCCTTAAATATACCAGAGGAGGTTGCAAAAGCCATCCAGATTGACCAGAAGTCAGGTTATGTGATTTTTTTTAATGTGGATTATCCTGATAATACATTATTTATTACAGAAGAGAAGAGAAATTACTGCTCACACCTGCCACATGCACATTACTGTGAGCACAAACAGCCTCAGAAACTTTTTGAAACAGAAACACATTCCAAACTTAATACTTGTAGTGTACCTTTATATTTATTTTATTTGTGTGCTGTGGACTATGTTATGTGTTTTGTACTGTATGCAGAGACTCCTTGAATATGCTTCTATTGCAGAGGCAGGGCGGGGCTTCCTGGTGGCTGGGGCTCCTGTCCGTCACACCTGCGACTAGGAATGGGTATCGTTAGGATTTTTATGAATCCGATTCCGATTCTGGTTCTGTTTATCGATTCCGGTTCCTAACAATTCCTTATTTCGATTCCAAAATAGTAAAAGATAGGAGGTCAGTTGTTTATTTAACAAAAGTAACTTTATTCCTTTACTTTTTAAAAAATGGTAAACAAAAATAAAATCCTGTCTTGCAGCTAATTAGCTTATGACATATGTTGCACTTTCCTTTTTTATCTCTTTGTCTTTTTTATATATAGATATAGATATATTGGGGGCTTTGATAGGACAGAGTTGAAACGGGGATAGAGAGAGGGGGTAGCGACATGCAGCAAAGGGTGGGAGCCGGAGCCGAGCTCGCGACCGCTGCGCGGTGGACTGAGCTTCCCGCGCGCTACCGAGTGAGCTAAACAGCGGCCCCACCTCTGTCTTTCAAAACAAAGACACACTTTAGAGCGTTTTCCATGGTCCATCATGCATAGTTAGCCCAGGTAGCCACAGCTTTTTCCTCTTGTTTCTCCGATGTTTTTTTTTTTGTTTTTCTCTGGTGTGTTGAAGTCAGCGTGAATGCGTGACGTAGTCACGTAACAGACAGGTCCTGACTCCTGGCAGACACGCAGCCATTTTAAAAAAGGTTACGAGTGCGTCCAAGAACCGATAAGCAGAACCGAAGGTAAATATTTTTTATGGGTACCCGGTAACCACCATTTTTGATACGGTTCCTACTTGGAACCGAATTTCGGTACCCGACCCCCTCCTGCGACTCATCATCAGCAGCAACTGCTTAAATACCCTGGTCTATTTTTGCCGGATTGTTCCTGCTCCAACAGTGGTAGTGTTGGCTTGCTCTCTCCAGTGAGAATTTACCAGTGAGAATCTTTTGTGTGTTTGTTTGCCTTACCTGTGTCTCTCCATTGTTTGTCTACAGAACCAAACTACTACAAGCTCCATCACCACAGCCCAGCCTCAACCACCTTCAACCTTGTGCTGTAAAGCCCGCAACTTTCCACCAACAAATCCTTGTCTGTGCTTCAGCAACTCCACCCTCCCGGCCTTGTGCCACATGCTTCAGCAACACACCTGTATTCAGTGTTTATCAGAAAAGTGACCTCTTCTCCACTTTCCTTGGTTTTATTATTATCAGTAATTATATTGTTTCTTCTGTCCCTTGTCTTGTTGTCCACATTTGGGACAACATGATAAAAACAATTTTATTACTTCATAAGCTATTTACTAACACACTATATATTTATGTGTGGTACCTGTCCACATTATGTTCTGATTTGTTCATAACCAGTCTTCTTTAAACACATACATTACTATGTTACTGCACAACATGTCTACATTATAATTATTATTTTCTTATTGCTGTAGCCTCAGTGTTGTGTTTCATGGTACACTTAAAAATGTGCTGTTTCTTCCTGTATTTTTACCTCTGCAGTGTTTTCTGTCATTGATCTGAACTCTTTTTTCCTTACTCATTTTATTTGAGTGCTTTTCTCATAGAGGTGCTGACCTTTTCCTTTTTTAATATTGAATGAAAATTGTTGGGATCCCGTGAACAAGAATTCCACTGGCAATGTCTGCTTCACTGTAATCCTTGTGCTCATGACAAATAAAGACCTTGAGTGGACTCCGGTTCCAGTGCCTCAAGGAAGCATCCTTACAGCAGAATTACACTGAGCTCTATGAAAGATGGCATAATAGACTTGCTTGTTATTGGAGTCCGTTCTTGAGAAATACGTGGCAATAATAAAAGAGGCACCTTATTTATTTTAAACAAAACCTTTGAGGCTTTGAAGTGACTGAGCAGTATCTTCACTTCACACACAACACAACCAGCGAAGTGGCAGGAAGGAAACACAGGTTTCGTGGTAGTATGTTAACTGGGAATAAAAATCCTCGTAACGAATAAGAGAACGTTTGTAAAGCAAAAATAGCGTTGCAAAGCATTTTTATATCCACAGTGCCGTGTCTTAATGGAGAGAGGTCATTACGACGATCTCCTGAATCCAGGATGCCGCAACAAAGATTGTGAAAAAAACACTAACACATGGAGGAGAATGACAACAAAAAATAGTCTAATATCAGTATTTTATCGCTTATTCATGATCAAGTTTTGCTGCCAATGAATCCTGATTTCTTTAATTCTAAAACACAAACACTTGAATATTTTTTCCTGTGAGCTGTCTGGATTTCTCTTTGCCCAGTGGATCAAGGCTTCTTGTCCCCTTTACCCATTTGCTGCTAAGAGGGAACTATAGAGGTCCAGAGTAGCAGAGGTACAGTGTTTTTACTCTGACCTTTCTGCCAGTCAGTGAGAATAGAACACTGGGGATCTTACCACACGTCCAGTGCACTGGAGCAGCGGGACATGTTGCTGAACTATGGACTGATAAAACAAACACATTCAGTTTGACAGTGTCATTTTACAGGTCTTATGAGGAATAATCCATTCAGTGTTTAAGGCGCATTACCTCTGAGAACCTCAAAAGCTGTCAAAGGTTCAAGTGCAGTTTAAAAAGGTTTCCTTAATGCAAATGTTCTGGCATGAGTGAACATATTCTAATTAGAATTTCTTGCATTTTTTATTCAAAACTGCCTATTTAATTTAATTTTTGCAGTGCATTTTGAGTTGGATAAAGTTCAGCATTACTGAGGAATCTCTTGGGGGAGCTGTTGAGTTCATCCAGCTGAGCTCCTACACTGTTTTTCTTCTTTCTCGTCTCCTGCCCTTCTGTTCCACTCTGGCCTTTCCTGCTCTCAGCGGACCTTCCCACCCCTCCAATCCTTTATCCTGCAGATGTTGGCTTGACTTTGTGGCTTGTCATCTCAGCACAAAGGCCGCTCTGTTGATGAGGGCCTGGCATCAGCCTGGGCGCCTGCCAGCGTAATCTGTCCTAGACTCCTCAGAGAGCCAAGAGGCGGATGGGCATGAGCTGGGCATGGAGCATGGAGACGGGAGGGGCTTTGGGCAGAGGCTGCGGGGCAGGACTGGAGTCACAGCTGTGAAAGGAGGGTCAACAATCCCCCTTCACATTTTTCATTCTCATATCCTCTCTGTGCAGTCACTCATTCAACAGACTATATCTAGGAAAAGGCAACTGTGGCACTGAGTCAGTGCTTTAGTTCTGTGGTTTCAGTACCTTTCTTACTCTGACCCTCTTTACAACATCTTTGACTTTTTTATGAAAGACTTCAGCTGACAGCAACTTCAACAACTTTAAGCTATTTTTGGAAGACTTTTCCAAAATTCCGCTGCATATGGCTACAGAGTTAGAGTTAGAAACCGAAACAAAACAATTTTCTGTTCACTACATCAGGAAAATGTTAAAAACAAAGTATAAACTGTGAAGATGTACTATGAATTTTAATCTGAACAACTGATGATTCTTGAAAAATCATTTACATGGGCACTCCCAAGCATGATCAGAAGCGTCCTCCTTACATGCTCAACTGTGCAATCAAGGAGAACAGTCTGCCGTAACAGCATATTTACAGTACCTGAATATAAAAATCCCCAACAACTTGCAAAACTCTGAAAAGGAAACAGCATCAAGGGTTTCACATTCTGCAGCTTTACAGCTGTGCTTATAATGTGAAGTGACAGCTTTATGAGAATGTGTCACTATTAGAGCACCTGATCAGCTTTTTCATTGTCAAATATTCTACATCATCCATTCAAAACTTGCATTGTGTACGTAGTAGTAGTTGTCAAACTGTGTTTGTTGTGCTTTTTTTAACAGCTCTTGTGCCGTCTTAAAGGTAAAGGTGTTTTCCTCATTTGCACGTTTTCATAATGTGGTATGTTTAACTCACTTGGCATCTTTTTTTTCCTAACATATTCAGATAAAGGTGTTTTTATCAATCGGTCACTTTAGTTTTCTTCAGAGGGGAGGTGACTGCACACTTTACAGCAATTTTAGAGAACTAAATTGATCCATACATTTTTGTCTGTATCATGCACTCACATCACCTGTGCACCATACATGATCATTCTGTTGCAAATCTTACTTTTATGGATTCCAAATACCACAGAATCCACAAAATCCAGTGACTGATGAAATCTGAACAAGCAATGCACATATTACATTTGCTTTGGCAGTAGAGAGGGAGACCTTTGTTTCCTGAAATGTCCCCTACCTGTCACGGATGCCGACAGCTGGGAAGAGAAACTCTCTAATGTGAGTAAATGTAGGCTGTTGGCCCGATGGCATCCAGTCAAACGGCAGATGTCTGCTCCGACATATTGAAACTGTCCTGGCTCATGCTGGAATCCCCACTTGTCTTAAGATTACCACCCCTTACCTTTCAGCTGTCCTGGAGCCCTCAAGCCTATCAGTCTTAAGTGCTGTGACCCATATCGAGGACTGTGCACCGCACCTGATGCACATCCAGCTGCCTGTGCCTCAGCGGATACAGGAAATATGCAGTAAAAAGAGTTCAAACTATCAAAATCGTTGGTCAATTTCTTCTTATGATTTATTACCATTCCATAATAAGAATTAAAACCAAAGCAAAAGCGCCTGCAATTGGATTTCAGTGCCTGGGGCCTGTCCTTGTGATGGACAGGCCCCAGGCAGTGAGAAATGGAAGTCACACTTGTTCCACTCACCAAGAACACAGAGCCCCCGCAGGGCAGCATGCCCAGTCCTCTGCTGCTGAACTCCCTCTTTTCTTATGAATGAATGGCCATGCACGCCTCAAAAGTGTGGGCGATGCGTGCTGGTGACGACACAGTAGTAGGACTGATGGCTGAAAACGATGAGTCAGTCTGTTGGAAGGAGGTGAAGAATTTTGTGGAGCGAGATGTTAAGACAACTATCTCTCCCTTCATGTCAGGAAAACTACGGAGCAGATTATTAGGGGGACTAGTGGAGGAGCCCGTAGTATTTAGTTAGTCAGGGCTCCTCACTCGATGTTGTCAATTCAATTCAGTTTTATTTATATAGCGTCAAATCACAACCAAGTTGTCTCAAGACACTTTACGTATGGAGCAGGTCTAGAACACACTCTATAAATACATTTATATTTTAGATTTATAGGAACCCAACAATTGAAAGCAAT
>JAPZDZ010000002.1:1789960-1801113 GCA_029783805.1 Acanthurus tennentii | reverse complement strand
CTATTTATGTACAGCACTTTGTTTTCAGCTGTGGTTGTTTTTAAAGTGCTTTATAAATAAAGTTGAGTTGAGTTGAGAGTTGAGAAAAGCATTCAGTAAAAAAACAAATTAACCAAAACGGTTGTGTTGTGTTGTGTTTGTGTGTTTGTTTGTTTGTTTGTTTGTTTTTATTTTTTTGTGAGGAAGGTCTGACAAGTGGAGTTTCTTGATCCTTAGCTCACTTATATGTTTCTGAAAGATGATCATGTGTCTGACAGATTAAAGTAAGGTACTAATTTCGCTAATTAACACCTTATTTTTCATAGCTAATTTATTCAAATACTAAAAGGTCCTGGTTCAAATCTATTTATAAGCTCAGATCAGATTCTATACATTCAGGTTTGGTGCTCTTACTATTTGAGAGTAACACTCAGTTCTCAGTTGTCGAATGTTAGCGAGTGAAAGTTCTTCCCTTATAAAAGAGCTTTGTGCCTTCCAACTCAGCTTGCAGGGATCACTTTCCCTTTCAGTTAATTTTACCCTTCATCATGTTACTTACATAATTAACATTAGTTAGTGACAGCTGATGTGATCTGCGACATTAATAGGTGAAAGTGTTGTCTCAAGCTAAAAATGCTAAGTTGCTAGGTAAATGTTTAATTCCCTCTTTGCTAATAAAAAAAGGGAAAGCTATGGAATAAGATTTTTACAAATTATACTCATTAGCCTTTTTTTCCCCAGGTTTTAGAACTAAGAGTCTCTCCTGATTTGCACAAATACATTCATGTTCACACTCTTCATTTTCACTAACATATCAACTAATTGCTGAACTTTTAATAAGTTGCACAGACAGGATGTGGTAAAGGGGAGCAATGTAATTACACTAACAGGCAGAGATAGCCAAAATCAGTTCAGTAAAGGAAGGTTCAGATTTAATTCAACAATATCAATCCATTAAGATATGCCTTGGGAGGCCCTCTTATGGGTTCCAAAAAGTCATTTTGTACATCTCCAAGCAGTGCATAATAAGTAGATCATGTGGTCACAGAGAGGGTCAGTAGGAGAGAAAAAAGTGATAGAGTGCATCACAAATTCCATTGTACCTTGACAATGTGTAAGTACTCTCAACATTTTTTCTCTCAAAATTTTCAAGAGGAGGTATATAAGTTGTTGTTTACAGTTTGCAGATAGATTTCCTCTTCACTGTCCCTTTTCTTCTCTGTTGATTCCCTCCTGTTTGTAGATTCCTAAATTGGTTAAAAAAAACAGGGCTGAAGCTATCATCTAAAACCAAAAGGGCAAATCAAAGTAGGTGAAAAAATTAAGTGAAAAAGGTCTGTTTATCTGCGTCCGTTTGTCAGTCTCACCGGTTCCCTTGCAGTACTCTAGACAGCACTGTGATTTTTGTAGAATTTTTAATGGAAAAAAATAAAAGTGACAGACCAGATAACAGTGAGGTGGCTGATCTCTCACTCAGCAGACAACAAAGAAAGAGGAGGGATATAAGGGACATGAAGAGGGAAGGGAGCGTAAGGTCCATGGTATTATCAGTAGAGACGTTTACATCTGATTGGGTGATCAAGTGCTCTAGTGACCAAAACAGAGCTTGTGATTGCTTATAGGGAAACGAAAAACCCAGTAATGTTTTGCTGAGTTGTATTGTGTTTGCATGAATTGTTTTAGGCTGAGTTAACAAGGCAATTAAGCTTGAGACAGGCGGGGGCTGGGGCTTGCTGATTAGCATGGTTACCTCAATCTGTATCTCTGCCACACAATACACAGACCTCAGGTTAGCTACAATGAGGTAGTCTCCCTGCCCATGTACTGCTTTGTGGGTCACTGAACACTGTGAATATTGTACTGTGTACCTGAAAGTGTTTGTTATTCCAAGCCTAAGCAGATGGCTTATGTGTATGAATTTCAATGTGATAGTGATCATGTGTACTTATGAAGGTTTGTCTTCCCATGCTGCTCTCCTGTGATATGTTGTGAGCCTGGTGGGTAAAGCAAGCTTACTCTGTGTTAGTGAGAGAGGGGGGAAACAATGAGTCCCGGGGATCACGCTAAAATCCCCCATGCCTCATTCAGCTTCCAGGTTGCCGGAGTGCCACCCCTAATTTAATTACCTCCCTCTGTCTGACAGACCTGCTGCCTGTGCTGGCTGCCGTCCCTGCATTACATTAAACCTACACACTCTCACATACACTGTCAGATATTCATTGGGGAAAAGCGCAGGCAGCAGAGGCCAGACTTTCAGAATTGAAGCAGGCTCACGTGAGTGTGTGTGCATACATGAAACTCACAACAGTGGCACAATCCCTTCTGAGCAGGTGAGAGCTGTGCAGATGCTCTTCAGTCAGCAGGAAAAATAAGCCCTTAATTACTACCCAGTCTGTCTCTCTTTTCCTCTGTTCCTCTCCCTCCCCCTCATCCTCCACTCCTCCGTTGCACTGCACTGCGGTTGCGGTGCTTGCCTCAAGGCTGGTGATTGCAGCGCGCGGCTCCTCCGAGAGTCTTCCCTTGTTATTATCCTTAAACAAGCAATTACAGCTCAGTCCCCGAGTGGAGCAAAATAGAGAGGGCACACCCATAGAAAAGCTCTGGGTTCCTCAGACAAACGAATAGCAAAGCTCTCCTGGGCAATTTTGTTTCTGGAATTGGCTGCGCACTCCCACCAGTGCTGTGATGATGGAAGAAACGCTATGGTTAGTATGAAAACCAGCGAGTGGGAGAACAGAAAGCAAAGTTTAAATAGCAGCGCTGAAAACAACACAAGCACAATTGCTATGTTTGACATTAGACGGTTACGAAACACATTTTTCTATTTTCGCAAAGGCATTGCAGTGATTTTGACTTCTGTCTGGGTTTTGGGTAACAGTAAATAAACAGACAGAAAAGGCCTCAGGAGGGGCAGCGCCAGTTCAGATGTTCAGAGGCTGAGGGACAGTTTCATGATGGGGCCTGTGAACTGGGCTTGTTGGGGTCCAGGGGTGGCAGAGGGGCTCAGTTTTTTTCAATAGCCTCACTACTATGACTACCTCTGGAAAACCTCTCTGGACAATTTAAAATCAGGGAGAGATCAATATTATTGTAAAATTTTGGAGTTTTTTTATTTTCAGAATGCCAGTAGTTTATTTTCTGGTGACCTGATTCAGTGCTACAGCCTCAAAACATTCTGTGCGTATGCATCATTACAGGGCCCCTTTGCTCCATGCTAAAATTCTGCATATTTCGGCCCTGCAGTCTAACATGTGCTGTTACTGCACGATGCTTTTATTATTGTCTGTTTGGAGCAATAACATTACACAAACCTCTTGTATCATATATTACAAACATAATGCTTTGAATGACAACAAGGCAGACTTGATGTTTTTTTGTAGATCTCCCCTAAGTCCAAACTATTGTCAGTAATGACTAGTAGCTTCTTGATGAGCTCACCTTTTCACACGTCTTCAGTAGCGTAACAGAGTTTATAGGAACCTGCTTCTAATTAAACGACACATGGACCTCTACTTTTTCATTAGTTGCAAGTAAAGTTGGACATTACTACATGTATTAGCTTTAAATGCATAAACTGCAAAAACTGAATTTGCAAAAATCTTATTTTGCCATGTTAGCTAGAGTCAACACTTGACAGCTGGACATGGTTTTAGTAGCTTCACCGCACACTGACCAGCGTTCTTTTCTTTCTGCACTCACACTATGTGATTTGGAACTTCAGAAAACAAATCAAAGGAAAAACTTTCCTGGAGCAGTTCTGTGACTGGGCGGATTTGCCTCTCTCCTTCGGTTTCTGTTTCCTACATAACACTCTGTGCTGTGGTTTGGCAAACATTAATGCCAATTTCACCATTACCCCCTATAGTACGTATTCCCCTCTCTCCTGTTTGCTTCCTTGAAGTTACATCACAGGCATTACCTCACTGCACAGCGTAGTCTAAACACACTCACTGTGATGTTGCCATAACAATGTGTTCCACTGGCTCCCAGGTCAGCCGGCTCATCCAGTACTCAGGCAGTCCATCACTCACAAAGCTGTAATGCCTCTCACCCGAGAGGATGCAGGTCTCCACCCCCCACCCTTCTCTCCCCCAGTGCTGCAATGACAACGGACTAGAAGGAGGAAGGGAAGCCAGAGAGGGGAATGGATTCACCAGATGTGCTGTATTAAATAGACAAATGGAGCATGGGAAAGCTCTTTATTAAACTAATGGTGCAATTTGAAAAAGAATGACTTCAGGGCTCAAGACTAAGAAAGCATTAGCTTTTAGCTCATTACAACTCTTGTGCAACTTGTAGATAAATGATGAGAAGGCCTGAGTTTCATATTAGGAAGATGTAAGGGCAGAGCACGCATCCATATCTTTTTTTTTATCCTACATAGACAGCAGGGGTGCTCAGACATGTCAGAAAGCTCGACTACAAATGCAGACAAAATGTCCACACACCTCCATTAGAGTCAATGTGGTGCCAGGGACCCATATGGAAGGATACTGGTGATATACTGTTACATAACATAAACACACACTGTTACTTCACACCATGCGAGAGGACATGTTTGTTCATAACAGTCATCTTTACACATTACCCAGGATAGATTACATTTTATGGAACTACAGAGTGTTGCTCTTTTTGTTTGGGCCCCCTGCAACACTTTTCAAAATGTGGAATATGATACTGAACTGATAGATGCACTTTGGAGAATAGCCAAAAATGAGGTATAGACTATTTGAGGTCCATGGGTTGAAAATAGGAAACCACAAATACTTTCTTGTTTAAGGAACTTTGCATGTAGAAAACAGGTTTTGCATATTAACTTCCTCCCACTTTATTTGTGGAAGAGAAGTTGTTTGCATTTGTTAAATGTTTGCTATACAGTGTTAGGACTGTGTCAAACAGGGCTGAACATTTTTTTATCAGGTAGTCAGCTGAGTATAGTGTTTGGTTCTCAGATCCTACCTAGTGCTGTCGCAGTAAATTCAGTCCTTTACTGTCCTCTGCTGCAAATTACTGCAGGGAAGCTACTGAGTCTTTGTTTTAAGTTCAGAAGTATTTGTTATGATCATGAAGTAATGATGGACTGCTAGGCAACTCAACAGTATCATTTATGATTTTACTCAGGGACGCACAGAATCTTTAACTACTGTTGAGGAAATTAGCAGTTACAAGTCATATCTTGTTTGTGAGACTCAGCAGCAGGTTCAGGCTTTTGAAGGGGGCTCAGCTCACATACATGTAAAATTCTGTCGTGAACAGAATGGGGTTTTTTTTCTTGGCTGCTGTGGCAAAACCACCATGACAACTCTTCAATTTACGATCTGTCCACTTTCTTACATGGTTCTTCCTGCTCTCACTCTCTCTCTGTCCTCTCTCTGTCCTCAGTCTCCACACAGTCTAGTGTGATTGTACACTAACAATCACACACACAAACACATTGTATGCAGCAAGAAAAAAAAAATTAATCTACGCACCTGTCCAGTATCTCACCTAGTTCTCAATCTCTTTCTCCCTTTGCCTACTCTGCTTATCTATTCTTCTCTCCCTTTTAGCACTGTAGAACCAAAGGCAAGTGCACCAACGAAACAGAGTTAATTATATAATAAGAGGTAGGAAGATGGGCAAGAATCCATCAATTTATAGCATTATCCGTACTGAAGTCAGTTAACATTGTTTTGACCTTATTCTTGCCTCATCCTGACTCTTTTGGTGAGATAAAAATCAGTATATTCATCTATGAAAAAACACATCCATAGAAGGCCATATAGAAATTGAAAAAAGGTTTTTGTTCTTGCTAACATCTTTACTGCCTCTGCAAATTCATGCTGCAGCTTAACAAAACTAAACAGAATTGTGAGTAAGTATATCATTAGAAGGCACACTGTTAGAATAAGAAACATTATTGAAACTTTAACTAAATACACACACACACACACACACACACACACACACACACACACATACATGCACACACACACGCACACACACACACACACATGAACACACACACACACACATGAACACACAGGAGCAGAAAGGAAAGCTGGCTGAAGTTACTTCAGCTGACAACAACTGGTTACTGTAGTGTAAGTGCAAACAAACTGCCTTATTTTCCGGTGTAACTGTTAAAACCCAGAGCTGCTCTGAACTTCAGGCCAAATTACCTGTATTTTTCAAACCCACCCAACCTGAATATGATGAAAATATTTTTAGGGGCATGGGAGGAAATTAAGTTGCACTTGAGCACCCTTAAATACAGTCTCAAATGGCTTATGGTTCACAGTTTATATGGAACCACTCACAAAGATGTCACTGTGTTCATTCACAGATATTTATGAACTCTCAATATTTATATCTTAGTATTTTTTCAATATAATTATCATCCATAGTCTTTAAATCATAGTTATTCAGTAATATTAATTACTGATGGCTCATTACTAATTGTTTTCCTCTCTTTGTTTTAACAAGGCCTTTTTTTGTTCCCTGCAGCGTGAAGTGTTACACAAGTACTTTTTTCTGCTCTGCATCACTAAACATGCAAACATGAACACAGGATTACACTTAGTTGGTCTGCTGCTTGTTTTCATGTGAGACACTTTATGGCTCCTACAAGTCACATCTGTTTTGCAGAAGCTGACTTCCTCCCAAAGCTCCCAAAGACTTGATAGCTCAGTCAGGGTTAAACACATAGCTTCCACACACATACACACACAAATGCACATGCACTAAGACTGTGATGAGTCAAATTGAGGGTTGCTAATTATAGCCTGGGGAAAGTTTGCCTTTTTGCTCGTCATCAGCTCTCTTTAGGAAGAGCAGAGAAGGAGAGGCTGTTGGTGGGGGCGGTTGATGGGAGGTGGGCGGCGGCCTCTTTCTGTAAGCATCCGGCCTGTCCTCTTCCTCAACTGTCTGTGCTCATCCTGCTTGCATCTGTGCCTTTCTCAACATTCCCCATCCCAAAAGCTCAGCCTCTGCCCATTACCTACCAGCACATTGTCTTCATTTTGATTTTAGCATAAGGAAATGTTTTGATCTGAGTTCTTTTTTCCCCTCTTGAAATGCCACGTTATGTTTTTTTGTTTGTTTTTTTTTTAATGGAAAATACAGCCTGTTAATACACAACATCTGTGTCATTTATACTGAGGATGCTAAGGACTTTGCCACCAATTTTAAAAGCATTTGTTACAAAAAGGTCTTAAAAATAGCTTACATCATGAATATTTGCGCAGTAAGAAAAACAAAATGCAATGTAGAGACAAATGCGCATGTCCAAAAAGCAGTGTAAGAAAAAAAAAGAAAATCCCCCATGGATTCCAAAACACTTCTTTCTGCAGTGGTCGAGGGAACGTCTGTAAGGTTGAAGAGAAACTCGACATATTTGTGTGCATATACTTACTCAGTATGCTGTATCACCTGAACACAACACAACTAGCCAGCAAAGAGATTAGTCTGTAGATAAGTTTTGATTTAAAATAGCTGAAAAAGTTAGCTTAAAATAATGGCTAAATTTTTCTAGTTTTAAATGGTTATAAACCAACATATTTACTTTTTTTAGAGCTTGTTAATATCTTGTGTAAAAGGGGTAAACATTGGAGCACTGGAACAAAACGCCTCTTTCCTGTGTTTGCGTGTTCTCAGGACCCCTGTGCGATGTCAGGGGCATAGTGGTTGGAGATGAAACTTTGGGAATAGAAGTGTCAAATGTAACAAGGCCTGAAGCTGTTAGTCCAGGAATCTTCCAGAAACCCTCCTGGACCTGGTCCGACTATCACCCTGCTTCCCGTGTGAATCGAAACCCAGATTCAGGCTCTGTCCTGGGGTTCCCCTCGCACACATACACACAACCACATCCCCAAACCCCACCAGGCCTTGGCACCACGCATTCAGCTAATACAGCCCTTCGTTGTCCTCTTCCTCATATCTGCACTCCCCCCTGCCCCTAATTGCTTTTATGCCTTTATTCTCACAGTGTGAGAAGTTTGACAATGTACATAAACGAAATTCCAGAATAGCAGCGGGATATGGAAAAAGCACATGTGGAAGCAGTTTGCATCCCCTCTGGAGAAGACTGGGAATCTGCAGTTTTATAGATTTGTTCTGAGCAGAGAAGGATGTCGCTATTAAAGCTCAGAGCCCACTTCCACATGTTTGTGCCTTACAGGGACTAAATCCTTGCTTTTTAGGCATTGTTGCAGCACAGAAAGGGCTATTTTAAGTGGACTGAACTGCCCATGTGTTCACTACTGATTTATGCAGGTCCTTGTATAACCACTCAGCTTCATGCCAATTAACTGTAGTAACACAAGCTGAAGCTATTTTGTTTCCAAGCAAAGTGAATTCCCAAAGAAAAGTGCCTGGGCACTAAACAAGTCATAAATGTGGGAAAAGTATGGAATAAAATTATGAACAGGCTGACATCGACACTTGAAGGGGTAGGTATTGTGCATGTGTGGTGGGAGTATGTGAGGGATTTAGCACAGCTGTGTTATTTGATTATTGTTTTATTATCTCCTGTTATTTGCTAAAAGGAGCTGCCTGATCCACTATTGCTTCGGTACAAATTCAGTGGGAGCTAAAGGATTTCATCATCCTAAACACTATTGAGGAACCTCAGTGACTGCTGAATAGCAGGTGATAAAACAGGCTTCAAACAGAATTATGGGTGTATGTGTGGGCCTGTGCTGACAGATTAATATCCCTATTAAATCCCTCTACCAGTAGATTAACCTTGTTTAAAATAGCTACATGAATGGATTGTTAAGGCATTCACTGAGGATTTGCATAATGCAGCATATTGAGTAGCAGTGTGGGTACTGTTTACTGTCAGACACATGTTCTTCTAGAAAAGTCCTATTAACCTTTTCAGTAAGTGTTCAGTAATGTGGCATTTGGACACAAAACAGATTCTGTTTGCTCTACCTTTGTTTCCCCCCTCAGTTCCAGTCCTCCCTCCCTCCCTCCACATACCACTTTTCAAAATCCGCACAGGCTGGAAATGATGGCCTGTTTGCTGCTGTTTGACAACACGGGAATTCGACTCTCATCGCTCCAGTTGTAGGAGTTGTGGGGAGGGGACTGGGGAGCGGAGGGTAGGTGGTAGAGGTACAACCAGCTCCAGATGTGGGTCTGCGAGTAAAATCTCCCCAGACTGTGGAGTATAAATCTGATGACTGAGGCCATAAAAACAGGTTCTCCCTGTGTCTTCAGTGGCATCCCACAACCTCTCGGGTCACTGAGATTATTGCTCTAACTTTCACTGGTAAGTAGCTGGCACTGCAGCCTTCCAGCTGGGGCCGGGGGAAACATTCCTCAGCAGAGCTGCTTTCACGACAGGAAGTTTAAAAATGTGTATCATCCATTTTTATATTTTTGTCCTGTTCTGTTTGATTTCTAAAAAATCTTTGTCAAAACTTTTGGAAGCATAAATGTACCCCAATTCTACAGTTTTAGCATTAGTGATGCTGTATAATCCTCCAAAACATGCAAAGATACACATGCCCCCTACACTATGAAAATCTTTGATTTAAATTTTTCTACAAAAAGTAGAGTTCAGAAACACTTTCCACTTTCAGCAGATGAATGTGGATACAGCCTTCGAACATTAACACACTGATCATTTTGCACAGTGAAGCTCATCCATTCAAACATCCAACTTAATCACTCTTAATCTTTCAACTTAATTGTTTTCTGAGGTCACACTTGGGCACTCATGCCACATTCATGTTATGTTGCATCAATATTTATTCATTTATTTGGCAGACGTACAGAGCTATGTACATAAGGTACACTCTCTCTTACAATAGTTCAAGGAGAAGCCTTGCAGAAAGAGCTGTAAGGGTTAAAGTAGTATGGAGTTGCAAGAAGTAACACAAAAATGCATGGAAAATTACTTTTTTGAGAGGGACAGAAACAGAGAGAGTGAGGTAGAAAGAGAGAGAAAGAGCAACAGAAGTATAATAGGTGAATAAGTACTCCCAGAAGATTTCAGTCCAGGGTTGAAATGTGTCCAATAACACACTCCACCACTAAGAGAGCAAACTGTAACCATTCCTACTTGTCAGATTTTTTTTCAGTCCTTGTTAAAACATTACAAAAAAAATCGGTTGGTGTTTGCTTTGTGTTTATATACATGTTGGATGATGTCATAGGATCCAGCAGGTCCAGTTTAAAGGGTTTAGAGGGTTTTTCAGTCACCAAAAGATGGCACAGCAGGTGAGACTACTATGAAATTTAATTCTTTTGAAATTAATCAGAGAGGAAATCTTATATTTTGTCACTTTAATCTCCAGGTAAACAGTAAAATGTGTTATTCACAAAACAAAGTTATCTACATGGTTTGTGTGCTTGCACATACTTGATGGACAACTCACAAGGCTGTGTACTTTAATGTTTTCTTTTTAAGCCTGAGTGTGTCCAGACTAAAGAGTGGCACAGAAAAGAGCATGTGGATGCTTCTTTTTTTTTCATCTGGCTTTTTTTGTGTGTGTCCCAGTTCAGTCATTATCTGGAAGTAGTTACTAACAAAACTATTATTATTCTGATTATTATTATTATAAATAATAATAATAATAATAATAATAATAATAATAATAATAATAATAATAATAATAATCAGAATAACAATCTGAACATATTTTTCTTAAAACTTTCAGTGATACCACTGAATCTGTGTACATGTTTTTTAACAGTCAACCTTTTACTCTCGAGGACAATACAGCACATGATAACATTACGGAGACTGATGTTGGGGTATTCAATATGAAATGTTTCTTTTCTCCAGTCGCCCCATTTGTAATTTTAACAGGGCAGTTTTTATGTGGAGCTGGATTATAGAAACAAGGTTTGCCTGTTATGTCTCATATTTTCTGAGCTGGCTGTCTATGAATGTTTCCTCAAACAGCCCTCATAGGTTCTGAGCAGAAACTGTTGTTCCCCAAGCTAATGTCCCATATGAGTACAACTCAGATTGGAAACACATTTTTGGCAACATAGACTCACCAATGGAAGGGGCAAGTAAGAGGGATGAGGGTGGTGTTGGAGGATAGCTCACAGATTGCCAGAAATGTAAAGGGTTTATCCTCTGATGATTACATGTGCTCATTAGATTCAATGACAGTGTTGTTTTTGTTTGTTTGTTTTTTTCTTTTTTTTTTTTTGGGGGGGGGGGGGGGGGGTTG
>JAPZDZ010000002.1:1732476-1743891 GCA_029783805.1 Acanthurus tennentii | reverse complement strand
TTCCAAAAATCTCTAAAAGTAGATTGGGAGCCAGAGCCTTCAGTTATCAAGCTCCTCTCCTGTGGAACAATCTTCAGATTTCAGTCCGGGAGGTAGAGTTCCTATAAATCTAATCCAAATATAAATGTATTTATAGAGTGTGGTCTAGACCTGCTCCATATGTAAAGTGTCTCGGGACAACTGTGTTGTGATTTGACGCTATATAAATAAAATTGAATTGAATTATAATCTAAACAAACGGGCATCAAAAGCATTAATTTGATTTAGAGGAATTTTTTCATTCTGGGGTAAAATGAATATTTTCTCTGTTCATCCATAAATTTAATCAGAAATCATGAAGTAAAAGTCATCACAAGCTCCAGAACTTGCCTGCCAATCATAAGGTTTTCTTACATTTTCTTACATATCAGAATCTCTGATATATAAAAGATATACAAAATTGAGGCTTCAACTCTTTGTAATCCCTGTAATATTAGACTTGGGCAGCCAGGCCAAAATGAAAGCTCTCTGGAACCATATGGAGCACATGCATGATTTTGGGTTTACATTTTTAATTTTCTACTCCAGCAGTCAGAATCACAGTAATACCACTGACATTGGGTTACTGAAGATTAAACACATGCCTGCTTTTTTTTCTGCAAAAAGATATCTGCAGGTGACTATAGATTTGCTGCATAACACAATGACACAATGGCAGCACAGCGTGAAGCCATATCCAGGCCAAATCAATACCATGTGAATTGTATATTTTACAGATGTTTTTCTGAGCATATGTCTGGGTGTTGTATTTTCCATCTATCTCATATGAGCCATGGCAACAGCAGTGCATACAGGTGCAGTGGCCATGAGCTCCTTAAAACTTGCTTTATTTTTTTGTTTTAATATGTTAATTTTAAGATTTAAAGCTGTAACACATATTACCCATATGAGATATATACCTCTCAGCCAGGGGCATGTCTAGAAGGTGGTCCTGGGATGGTACTGTCCCCCACTAAAATTGGATTGGAAGCCTTATATGCCACCCAATTAACCAGAAATTTTCTTCTATATTTTTAAAACTTCCAGCGATTTTTCACAAGAATACATACTTAAAATAGCTGTTTGTTGACAACAAAATGGCCCAAGGGTATAGTCCTCAGCAAACCTTACTTTAGATGGTTCAGTTTTTTAGCTTAATCAAAATTTCAGGATTTTCTTCTAAGTTCATTCAGGCTGAATCTAAATTTTCAAACATCAATCTTTAACATTTATATAGCCTGTAGATAGTTAACCTTAGTGAGTAAATATTTTCACACAGTGAATGAGGTATTGCACTGTGCTGCACAGAAATGCTGGGACTGTAGGTGAGGCCTTGCAAGCTTTAATGGAAAAAATGATGTGAGAGAAACTACTTTTCCTATCTCTCTTCACCTTTCATGGGAAAAAGGCTTCTTTTGCCAACAGTATACTGTAGCATTCATCATTTAGACTGACTATGCCAGATACTGAAGGACTGAAGGAAGGTGAAGGTTCTTTATTTCCATTTGATCTCTCTCAAGTTGGATTTCCACCACAGAAGGTCTTTGATATCCTCCAAGAGGATGTCTCAGAGGAAGCCTTTTATGATAAGCCAAGCTGGGTCGACCCTGAGAGCAATGCATGTAACTTGCCACAAAGCCAGCCAGCATGCTCATTTTCACGCCTCTTTTTCCAACTAGGCTGGGATTCCTTTTGTCTCTCTGTGTTCGGGTTCATTTGCCGGACCAGAGAGTACACTTTGTTCTCCTTGTAAAATATGGCAGTATGCTAGGAAATATTCCTGCAGTTTAGGCCAAGAAATCCCATGGCTTTCAGAAAGGAGCTTCTCAGAAGTTTTCTGCTTTGCATACAATAGAATTTGCAGGAACTTATATGAGGTGTGCACTACAGCAAGACTCTATATGTGCATTCAGAGCACTCATAAAGAAGCTTGCACATTATAAATGGGAGACAGGGGTTAAAGGTGCTATATGTAACATTTCAGCACCAGTTACAGTATAGTTCTTATAGTCACATTTGTACTGTGTACCCTACTGTACATGCAGGGTGGATATGTAGCTTAAACCATACTTGAAAAAACAGACTGTATTGCAGTGTAATATGCTTAGTAAAATGTGTGAAACTGTTCCAGCGCTAAGAGAATGACCTGGACCCTAACAGCCAGATTATATGGGATCTGTAAATCATAAGCACTATACTTTTTTTGAACACATCAATTGTTATTGGGTGAAATGACTTGGAGAAGATTATACTACATATTTAAATAATCAATATATATTTAATTATATTTAATTGAACTTCTCCCCCCCTTAAGTGTTATTGTTAAGGTAGTATTAAGCAGTTTAAGCAATTTACCAGGGGATATAATGAAATTTTTGAAATAATAATGAAATGAAGCTTACATTAAGTTTTCTGGGACACTTTAGTGAATTACATTTGATACCAATGCTTAAAGGGCTAGGGTGGGAAAACAGAGTGTCCAGTAATCTATGGAATACAGTCTTATTCGATAGAGATGAAAATTTAAAAAGAAAAAAAAGATTGCAAAAGAAAAATCTGACAGAAAAAGTTCAAGTCTGGGCATGGTTTTTGAAAACACATAATGTACTTAAATTAAACATAAGCATGGAGAAAAGTTATATTTCATAATTTTGATTACATTCTGGCCTTTCTAATTAAAAAAGGTTTAATTTTATTTTTTACTTTGTTTAACATTATGTTGTTTGAGGACTTATTTTTTTGAGCCAGATATGTTTTCAGATTCAGATTCAGATTTTTACTGAGATAGCATAAAATCACAGGTGACAGCATAACAAAGAAGACTGAGGACCTGTCCTAACAATGCTTCCTTGGGAATTGTGGATACTGATAGACTACTGTCTAAACACATGGTAACAAGGACCAGCTTAAAAACAGATTTCACACCAGTGGATTTTTTCTTTAGAGTTCCTTTAAAGTTCTGCAACTGTCAAACACTGCGCTGCGTTTTGTTACATTGTGTACATTTGGTCCAGTTGGTTGCGGTTTCACACTGCAATTATGCAAAAAGATTAACGGATTTTTGCAGGTCAAACCTACGTCATATTGTCATCAAGTACATGGGTTGCATGTCTCTCAACTTTACTTTACTCAGTGTGTTGAATCAAACTGAAACATCCGCACCAGACGAGGCAGGTGTGAAAATGCCCAAAAAGAGACAAACTTTGATCTGTGATATAAAGGTACATAAATAAAATTTGCCCGACTATGCAAAAGGTCTACCTGCGATCTGATTCACTCATTAACACAACGCCATAGCAGAAAATAGATTTATATTTTTGTTTGCTGGCTTGTATTTGACATGTCTTACAGCAGTGTTACTTTGATGGAGTCTTGGTAGAGAACACACATATGACTGCAGCAGTGCCCTCTTTCTCTGCCAGTTAGGCTTTCCAGACATCATGCAAAGACATGAACATTGTGTGTATGTTGTGTAGGGTTTTTTGTGAGTGTGTTGGCGGGAGAGAAGGGGGAAATCATCTAGACACAATAGAAGCCAACAGATGTCTCTCTATCCCTTTCTCCCTCTCTTCCTTTCATTTGTTTCTGCAGTACGTAGGTGGAGCTCACCAGCAGAGACAGAGGGAGAATGAATAAAACAAGAAAATGAGAGCAATGTGGCTCAACCATTTTGCCATCATGTTGATTTAGTCCTCTTTATAAGACCCTGGAGATATTTTTGTTGCTGTTGTTGTTGTTGTTGTTGTTGTTGTTGTTGATTTTCATGCACCAACAGCAACACTTATATTTTCCTTTTTTCCCCTTTTTTTAAATTCATTTTTGTCCAGTTTTTCACCCTACTTCGTGATGGTCCTTCAGAGATCTGGGTCTGCACGCTGACAGCTTCTGCTGCTTTCATAAAGCAACACAGATACCTTGCATTCTCACACTAAACAATGTGAAGCCAGTCATTTGTTTGGAATACAGCCTTGAGAAAATAACATTTGAACACCTGTAGTTGAGAGGTTTTTTCATTGTGCCTTTGCTGAACACTCTCAACAGTGTCATCTCTTGGAGAGACTATGAATGAAGGCTTTTTGTCTGAGTACAAGAGGAAAGGCAGATCAGTGGTGGTGTCATTGTGTCCCCAAACTTCTCACTAACATGTTTTGTTTGCATTTATGGGCAAATGTTAAAAATTCAACAAAAATTGGTGTCTTTAAATTGCAAACATGAAAACAGACAGCTGTATGTTAGAGTGGCATGTGATGTTTTAGACATGCAAAAACTTAGTTCATTTTTATCATGGACTTCATCAGCAGAGGCAGATGGATCTGCTCACATGTGAATTCAGAACAAGGACCGTCACAGCTTGTATGTGTTGCTTAGTGCCACTGTACACTTTGCTTTGTTCAGATTGGTTTATGGTCTGTCCAATTGCTTCCAGATGCAGGGTCACTTGGAATTCACAAATGTCTTTTGGTTTGGCATGCCAGGCCAAGAAACTGACATATTAAAAACTGAAATGGTGACACCAATTTTTGGTTTTAGAAGAAATCTATTTTGGGAAACATTATCTTGCTATCACTGTAATAATTGTGGTATGGTCAATACAGAGATAAATTCATATGCAACTGCACTGCTAGTTTTAACTATAACCACAATCAGCATGTCATACTCATGTTTGTAGCTGTCAACCAAAGATTTTTTCATCTACAGCTGGAATGGGTTTGTTTCAGACATCTGTGGAACTCACTTCAACAGCAGTTCCTACATTTCCAGAATTTTTTTCAGATAAGAAAAAAGCTATCAACTCTTCTTTGAATTGACAATCCCACTTTTTAACCAACCATTTAAAATCTGATTGAATTATCTGGAGATGAGTTGTCAAAAATCTAAATATAGAGCTTCTAAAAACAAGAGCAAAAATATAATACTTTCAATTAAAAAAGTGATTACACCCCAAAAGGAGTTATCTTCACCAGCATGTAAGGTTAAGGTTGATCTATTTGTGAAATATGGAAAAAGGAATATATCATACATTTTCATTAGTGTATAATAACATAACAGAGAACTGTTGGGTTATTGCCCCACTATAATTGTATATTAGCCCAGAACAGACAAGAAAATTCTGGCTCTAGATGAGGCTGTCTGCATTCTTTACAGTCACTGCAGCTTCTCCTCCAGGCTTGGAAGGGAAGGGTTGGTGAGGGGATATATATTGTGTTGCAATCTGCAACCTCACCACTAGATGCCACTACATTGAGCACACTGACTTTTAAAATATGTTGTGAAAATAAACATATGATTGAAAATATAATATTAGGTTCTAATGCCCAATTAGTCAAAGGTGGATCTGCGTAACAAATCATGACTGTAAGTAAAACAACCATGTCATCTCCAGCACTGACTGCCCTCCACTGACTCTCCATCCATGCACAGTGTCTCTGTCTTCCTCTGAACAGAGGGTTAGAAACAAACACAGTGTTTCTCCTCCTCCTCCTCCAAGTCTGGACAAGAGCCAGTGTATCCATCCAACCCCCTCATCCTCCTTCCCCCTCTCTTTCCTCCTCTCATCACAGGCTCCTTGCCTAAAGGCTGGAAGCTCTCCAAGAGGCGGTGGGGAGGGAGTGGTCGCCTGTGACAGACAGTATTGCAGGGCAGAATGAATGACCCTCAGCCACCCCAAAGCCTAAGGGACTGTTGGCTCACTGATGGCTATGATCATGACATCCAGACGCAGATGCTGCAAACAGTTGTAGGGAATAGACACAGCTTCCAGGGCGCCCCCCAGCAGACCCCAAGGGGGGAGAGAGGAAATCGCTTCATACACTGTGAAAAAAATGCAAGTGACTTAACCTTTCTACTAGATACTCTGAGAATTTTACAGCACTGGCAGATCTTTTTTTTAAACATTTCATTAAATTTCACTTAGTTTATGTTCTTTTGAGATTTCTTTAAGAGTCAAGTGAATTGTCTGATTAGTGAATACAAGAGGTAACAATTGTAAAACTTACAAATATGGAAAATATTAAAGACTATGGCAGTGAGTTGTACATTGCATCCAGCATTAATAATTATCAGATCTTAATGATAATGATAGTTTAACATATGAACACCAAAGTGGGTCAATTAATCATTTAGGTATTTCCACTGACATGTTGCTGAGGACCAAAAACCCAAATATAGTGGAACATAACCTTGACTCTTTCACTCTTAATAGGAATCAAGTGTGGGTTTTTTTTGTTTTTTTTACATTTGAGCCATGAAAAGGAAATACATCTTTTACACTGAATAAGTCGAGTGGAACTGAAGTGATTAATTGAGTAATTGATTAATAGTATCCAACATCTTCAGGTTTGGACTGTTGGTCAGACAAAACAAGAAAATCTAAAATGGGCAGTGAAAGCTAAACTGTATTATTATTATTTTTAATTGTCTTTAAATCAAAATTTTAAAATGATTAGCAAATTTATTAATATAAATATAATATAAAACAAGCTGTACAAGATAGATTTAACTTGATGGAAAACAAAGAGATTTGATTTTTAAATCAATCCTGTCATGTGTGTCGCTTATCAGTGGGCAGAATGTAGTGTTTACAGAGTGATGTGTGGTTTGGACAAGGCACAGCAGAGCGACAGACACTGGTAGCCAGCTACTAAACACCAGGAGTCACAATGGATTCGGCTCTCATCCAGAGCCATTTGTCGATGGAAGGAGAGCTCAGAGTTTATTTTTCCAGCTTTTGGGGTTAAAAAGAGGATTTATCTTCACCTTAAACTGTGTGCACTTGTGAGCCACAGACTGCACTGTGGTTAGTCCCTCCACTGGCTGCTTACTAGAGGGTAAATGTACTTTACTTCTTTCTTCTACTGAGAGGAGAGGAAAGAAAAAGAGATTGTCAGAATATTATCTAAATAACAGGAGTCTTGTGGGTGCTGAGTTTAGTCGGACACTAAACTAAAAAACAAACACACCCTCATTGCCTGGCTTGTATTCTGAGTGTTTGTGGTGAATAAACACAAAAATCCCATGATCAGTCATGTGCAAGTAACAAGGGCCTAGATTAGTTGCAGGTCTGTGATTAAAAAAAATAAATAAATCATGCACTATCCATTACTTCATGCCAAAGGACACTATGGACATAAATGTTGCTATGGAATATTCCAATGTTTAAGGAATTCCTCAAGGTTGGTTTAAGAATTTTTTACTTTTATATTTGAAACATTTTTCCAGCATCTGCTTAATTTTTGTAGTTCATAATTTTTAGTCTTGAGGACAATTTTGCCAGTATTGCAGTCATCTTTGTGAGAGACAACTTAAAGCACATGGGATTTGATTGGGCTTCAGTAAACAAAAATTTTGTATAACTGAACATTTTTGAAAAAGCTGGAAATATGGTATAACCAGCTCCAGCATCTGCACACTGAAAGTGAGACCTGGAGGCCAAATGGAATTTACTCATGACAAAATTTAATGAACTCCTTCAGATAACCAGTGGTAAGTTCAGTTGATCAGAATCATTGCTTAAGACACTCTATATAAATCTGAGTACAAAATAAAACCACTTGCTAGGTTTGCAGTCTTTCTGCACTGTGTCCATCTGGCCCCGCTGAGCACTGCAAGAGAAACTGACCGTCGAGCCATCCGATGGCACTGGGCCTTGCCCAGCAGGGCTTTGTAACAGAAGTGGCCCAGTCCTGTTTTGTCTGACCCACAATTCACTGGGACAGCCCCAGAGACAGTAAATATCTCTGCCAGAGAGCTTGAAAAAAATACCAGGCTAAACCAAGTGTACCACATAAAGGAGAGAGGGAATTATATTAGGAGGACAACGAGCCACGTGAAAAAGACTGCAGTGCAAAAAAAACTGAAACCACACAAATGCATCCTGGAATAGATGTCTTAAAAGGAACAGACATCTGAACCACTTCCACACAAAGGCACCAGTGATGGCCTCCACTCACTCATCCTTAATACATTCCAAACACTGCCAGCTCCCTGAGGAAATAACATGTGCATTCAGTTCATTCAACAATATGCAGAGAGATGAAGGGTTTGTACAGCTGCAGGCCTGTCAGTAACTAAGCTCCTCATAAATGGGTTAAATTTGGCTACAGTTGACTTAAAGATGCCACACCAGTGATTCTGAACTAAAATCAGAATTCATCTCTTCCCTGGTTTCAGACCTCTATATTATGGCATATCTCTGTCTCAACATGTAGATGGGATGAAGAATGGAGACTCATTTTCTCCCACGGCCAAAATGCTTGCAACAGAAAAACGAACACATTAACGGAACAGTGCTATAACAATGTACTTTTTCTCATTAAAATTACAACAAAGGTGAACTGTTCCTAAAAAAACTACTGCCAAATCCAGGTTGACTTAAGAATAAGATTTGCAGGACAAAAATATCTACCAGCTGGTGAAAATAATCTCCCCTTGCAGCATCTAAACAAAAAGGTTGGTTCTCTGTCCTGGTTTGATGTCCTCTGTAGTACGTTCATTGATGTTGGCCTGTCAGAGTGCAGCCCTTCACGTGCAGCTGTCCGATTTAGAGAGGAAAAATAATGCCGATGCTGCCAGGTAGAAACCAGATCTTTATACAAGAACACTGTTTTTAAACAAAAGACTGTATTACATTGTAGGTATTAAAAATATATAGCAATATTATACATCTGAGCAGTACAGTTGGCAGCATTGAAGAATGGTAAGAAAAACTTGTTATGGCCAATAATCTTTGATTATTGGTATGCTTTGGCAGTCAAAACAATAGGAAATTGATTAATTGGGGAAAATCATGTTTACAGTTAACAGAAGGAAAGTTTTTTTTTATTTTAATTGCAAGTTTTTGACAGAACATGAACAGACAAAAGGCACATTACTTCCTGCATTGGCAATGGAAGTTGCCGTTAAACGCATATTGGGTGCAAAGTTGATCTGTGGTTCCCTCCCTTACTTGTACTTCCAACTGAGTTAGAATCTTGGAGGACAAAAATACTATATATGTTATTTTGGTCTGATTTTCAGGCTACATCAGTATAGTCAGCTGTAGACTCTGTTTAGAAGGCAACAGTCGTTCAGAATTGCAATGCAAACTTGTGTTCTTATACCACTGAAGATGTTATAGCATACAATATGCAAACCACAGATAATAGCTGTTTGTTGTGCGTGTGTGAGCAAGTGGCAGCAGCCTGAGTACAAACAGTGCAGACAGACCACAGGCTTTGAAGAAAAGCTCTCCCATGTGAGCCAGCCAGCTGTATAGCTCTGAATCAAAACAGTCTGCCTCTTGCACACTATCTGTTTCTGTCTCCCCGTCTGCCCATCATTCCATCTGTTTATATTGTCCCATTTGTTAGTCAGACATACAGTGGGTGTAACAAAATATACATACATCAATATAGGACATTGAAACAGAGGTTATGATGTGAATATGGTACAATTTTTTATTTGTTTTGTTAGTGGGAGTATTGAATGTGTTTGTATGCTTATGTAAATATGTGTTAAAATGTGTGTCATATGTTCCAATATGACTAACTGTGACTGGAGGAATGTACAGGCAGGCCACATGCCAGGAGGAGGAGAAAATAAATGAATACATGAGCGAATAAAAAATAGAAATTCAGGCCTGATATTAACTTATTTTTATGACAAGACGCAATCAATGGCCCAAGCAATCCTCATAAGCTAAGCTAATTTGGCTAAAATCTTGAGATAAGAGCTCAGGGTCAACACTTTGCAACACTGATGACTCCAACTTTAATCATGACATCAAGGCCTTACTGTACTTTTTATCCATTGAAAAATAACTATCTATATTTAATTATTTTTTCATTGGATAAAAAAAAGTTAACTGGCTGTTAAAGCTGCCATTTTTCGTACTTTGAAAATTAGTAGAGCTGATAAATTACTAGTTCTAGGCTCAAACCACAGGATTATATCCCTGAATTTTTAACTCTCTGTGTGTGAACTGCTCATAGAAGCAATCTGAGACCTAAGGAGTGCTCACGAAATCCTCACAGCTGACAAGATATCGAGCAGGCTAAATATCTGGTGTCATTGGGAACAGGTCAGGGAGCCATGCAAAGTGCAAGAGCCAATGAGAGCAGCCATTTCTCTGTAATCATCTGCAGTAGCTCTTTAGACCCAGTTTCACCACGCATCAGAGTGGGCACCACAGTACAGTTACTGTATTTGTAACATTGTTGACCTTATGAAGCATACCAGCAGGCAGCACATTTTTAAAGCAAAAATATTTACTTACCTTCAACTGTCTTTGTAAAATAGACAGCCATTCCAATCCATTAACATTTTATCTAACTGAACTGTCTGTCCCTGTGGAACCATAGCGGACAAAGTTGAGTCCTTGCTGGGTGTCAGAAGACAGTCTTGGGGCAGTATTCATATTTGTTGGTGGTCTGATTTTTTTCAATTTTAATTGTCATTTTGTAAAAGAATAGTGCTAGGACAGGCCCAAAATACTTGTTAAACTCCACAGGAAATCCATCAGGTGCTGGTGCTTTGTTGTGCTGCATATGCTTGATTGAGAGCATCAGGCAGTTTGTCTGGTATTTGGTGAATGAAGTGCTTCTATTGGTAAGATGAGGAAGGTCAACGCTATTTAGGAATGGAGTAATGTTCTCTCGATTTGTGTCATTTTCTGGGGGGTTTCTGGAGGTTAAAATAATCTCTAAAGAAGAAACTGACTAACCAAATCAGTAGCTGATGAAGCAGGCTGCTCGCCCTGGAGTGCTGGTTACCAGCCTGGGAAAACAAGCCATTTGACAATCTAGTGTGTTGCTACATTAGACACAAGTAACCGTTTTTGGTGAATGAACAGCATCTAATTTATCAAAGGCCTCTTAGTTACCAGTGCTGGTTCATCATCGGTAAGGGAACAGATGGCTTTGGCACAGATTAAACGTCCACTCACTTCTCAGTCCTCTTAACTTAGACCCCTCACTGTGTTTCGCTAGGGCCAAAATTACTCATGAACTGTTTTATTGTTACTGTGGACTGCCATAGAAGTTTATTTCTAGTCTTGTTTGTTTGGAATTTTAATGGGCTGACAACTGTATTAAAGTCACCTACAAGAATTACTGGGCACTTAGACTTGATAGATAGAAATCAGAAAAAATTACAATGAGAGGATGAGCCACAAATGTTAAGGTTATTATTGATTGAGAGATTTACAATAACAGACCTTCTTTCCAGATCTGCTGTTGTGTTTTTATGTGTAATTTCCACTGTCCGTCTCATCCTTATGTTGCACACTTCCACCTCTAGACTGTACATGTGTTTATGGTGCCGTCAGATCCCGCCCACCTCTGAACCTGGATCTGTCCGAGGTTTCTGCCTGTTAAAAGGAAGTTTTTCCTCGCCACTGTCGCCAAGTGCTTGCTCATGTGG
>JAPZDZ010000002.1:1675880-1687120 GCA_029783805.1 Acanthurus tennentii | reverse complement strand
TCACTTTTCTTTGCACTTGCCTGTAAAAAGTCTCCGTACTCCTTTCCATGATGCTTCTTCAGATGCTTTATTCAGTTGGTTGTGTTCAAATGTCCGGTTTTGCTTCCACCCCTTGAGACACTCACTTTGCAAACGTTGCACTCAGCTGTTTTACTTTTCTCCTCTGTTAACGTGAAGTAATTCCACTCGGCAGACATGACTACAGCTCTGCGGGCTTCTGCTCACGTGACCAAAACACAGTTGAGGATATATGAGATAGTTTGGGTTTATGGATCAGATCAGACGTGTTCTAATAAGAAAATACAATACCCGATCCAGTCATTTTGGCCTGGATCGAGTCCGATCCAATCCACTGGATCGGATCGGACCATCCCCAATTATAAACAGTAATATTGTGTTGATTAACACATGATTGTTTAAAAATAAAGCTTTGAACTTTTTTCAATCCTTTTAATTCTCATTTTGCTGCACCAAAACACTGTTACTAACAGAAAATGTAACTGTTTTTTGTAAACTTTGTACAGCCTACAGACTGCCTCTTCACCTGCATGTAGTTTGATTTATTTCCTTTGCCATTTAGTATATGACACACACAATGATAACAAAGGCATGCACCTATGAAACCTTGAAACAACGGTTTCAAAAACAAACAGTCAATTGGACAAGGGTTAAAGTTGACTCTGTGCCCCTCGCCATGCAATCTGATCACCTGCTACTGCAGGTAACCTAAGTCAGCAGGGGTACGAAACCCTGCCTCATGCTGTGCTTGGTCTCACGTACCAACAGCTGCCGTTGATTTTAGTAAAACTGAATCATATTTTACATAGAAAATGCCTACTGGATTTGCCTCTGATGTTTTCTGGCTGCTCTGCTTCAACTCTCTGATTTAAAAAGTTCTTGAAGTTACCTGAAACTGCCACTAACTATAGCTGCTAGTGAGCTTTGTTAGCTCTGTGCGTTCGGACAGAATGCTGCCACACTCTGTTGTTCACATAACAAGAGAACCAACACCATCAGCAGCCCCTACTGACATCATGACAGAGGGGAGGAGCTAGAGGAGGAGACTGGGATAATGGTAATGTCAGACTAGCCTTAATTCAGTAACAAGAGCTTTGCAAATCAAAAATCACCAGGCTGACTTCTTGTTTTTTGACTAGTAAGTAGTTTTAGTTGCTTTTCTGAGTTTTGTTAATTTAGTAAAAAAAAGTATGCACTTCAGTCGATTGTTCTTTTCTCATAAGAAGAGGGACATCGAGGTAAATTAGACTTTAAACTGATCACGGGACAATCCCAAGTATTTGGAGCTTGTCCCACACGAAGTACTAAAGGTCAGGATATTTTGTACTGCTTCCATTTGTTTTTTAAGCAGCCTCTTGAAGATGCGTTTTACTTTTTTAGCGAAACAGTGAATTGTTGGACCAACCATTTTGAGTGAATTTATACTTTTATGTAACCATGCTGAAGTCTGACTCATAACTTTTGCCCTAGCATCATGGTGAAGGTTCTACAAAATACATATTGCTTTTTTCATGGCAGGTAACTATGACATTTGAGTTCCTTTGATGGTCTCAAGATGCTGCTAATGATGTTTCACATTAAAACAGCCCAAAATGTAGTGAAATATTTGAGCCAAGAGAGTTGTTTATGAGTACTAGAGACTGAGTGTAGATCATTTACTTCAGCATACCCTGGCCTGTGAAAAAAAAGATATCTATTTAATGATTTTATTCTGTGTACATAAACTGTGGGTGGCTGAACCATTGAGGAATTTCCTTTCCTAGTTTGTTTCATCTGGATAGTTTCAAAAATTGAAAAGCATTTTTATAGCAGAAATATAATACTGTCACTGTTAATGATCCTGTTTTCAGATTTTTCTTGTGACCCCCTGGTTGGAAACCAATCGTATTGATAAAATGATGTGTGCCTCTAACTTTGAAATCCTGAGAGCAGGCTTAGATCCCCTTGTAGTCTGTATTTTAGTGAACTGAGCTAATTTTCATAAGTAAGCTAAACAAGAAGAAAACAAGCACTCCGCCTGAAGTATTACATCGTTAACCAGCCATGCAGCACTGATAGGAAACTGAGTCATTCAATCTGGACAAACAACTTTATTTCTGGTAATGCATCTATACACTGTACATTCAGTCACTGTAGTATATAAGCATAGCTATTTTCAAACATAATCTCATAAAGTCCTTTACTTTACAATATAGTCCGTGTCGTGAGAGAAGGGTAAGGGTGCTGTTGGAGCAAAGATGAGGAAAAAGGTGTGAAAAGATGTGGGAAATAAGGGAGATAGATGAATAGGCCAAGCGTTTTGTCATACTGTATATGTGGCATTAATAGTTGGGAAAGCTTACATTTACCTCTTACATAAAAATATTTCTAGAATTGTAAGGTTTATATAGTATTAGCAGCAGCACAGGGCTAAAAAGATACATGAGGATGAGGGGGAAACAATCTGCAAGGTGGCGTAGTCACATGTGTGTGTGTGTGTGTGTGTGAGACCTATACTGTAGGCCTGCTATCTGATACTTAACACGCTGTTAAAAATATATATGAACTGGTGAAAAAAGTCGTTCAATATAAAGACTCTACAGTAAAAAAAAAGGTAAAGAAATGGATTAACATGTTTATGTAGGGAATATTCTCTTACGCACTGCATTAACTGTTTTTGAAACATCTCAGTTAAAACACAAATTCAAAAAAACAAAAAACAAGACAGCTATTGTAAGAAAAGATTTCTTTTTGAAAAAGGAAACACCATGTACATATATTATACAATATCGTAAATGAAAAAAAAATATTTACATTTGTAAATTCTTATTCAAATCTTCACACTGGCTAGTATTTGTCTATTAATATGGACTGTTATTGCTGCTTTACTGTCCATTGTTTAGCAAAATGATTCTCCTTTAGAAAACAAGACTTTGTTAACTGCTTTTTTCTTTTGTGTGGGAGAGTGAAGAGCCAATGTTGTTATTGTCTCCCTTCTTTTGTAGAAAACCATGAGTAAAATAAACTACACATAGGCAATTGACTCTTTTTGAGTGTAAAAACAACTACAAAATGTACCAATTTTAGGTCTGCCAAAGTTGCAGACACAGTGCCGTTCTCTGAGCAACATCAGTAATGTTAGATAAGAAAAGGGCCTTTAACGTAATGCCCTCTTAATTATCCTTGACATGTCTGCCTCAGGACAAGTCATCCACTGGGAATAAACAGTTAGTCTTTATATACAACCCAAAGTAACAATTCACCAAAGCAATTGGCTTTTCAAGGTCTCCTATAAAAACTGTTTGAACATGCATATCATTGATTTCAAAAAAAGAAAAAAAAACACTCATTCAGAAAAAAGCCTCAAGTGTCTAGCATTTGTTCAATTGTTCTCTGCATTGAAAAAGAAAAAAGTCTGTAAACTGGTTGGATTTAGGAATACTGATATTTTTATCAGAGCCGCTGAGCTAAGAAGGGGCTTTTAATTTGAAACCTGCAAACAGGAAGTTGATGAGAGGCCCAGCCCCAAAAGCGTCATCATCAGTTTTCCTACTCTGGAAACCTTTCGCCTTCTTCCAGGCACTTGAGGTTGTCCAGCATTGCATTTAAAAAATGTTTTCTTCTTTTTTGTTGTCTTTTATTTTTTTGCATGTGTGAAGTTATTTCTTAAGAACGGTGTGTTGCTTTTTTTTTTTTTACTTACATTTTCCTCTTCTATATAAGACAAATTGCTTTAGATTGCATAACACAATAAAACCGTTACATGTACAGTATCAATGCCCAATAACTGACTATATGTATGGCAAACTTCATGTATCTCAAATTTCATGCATAAAGAAAATATGAGTTTTCTATTGAAAAAATGTGAACATAATAGACAAGCAATAAAATATCTCCACGTTTAAAACAACATCAACAACCGAAAGAAAAATAGCATTAACACAATGTACATTCTGATTGCATTGTACCCACTATGTGAAGGCAGATCCGTGTCCTCTGCCTTTGGAATAAAATTGGATTTTATTCTTCGAACATGTGACTGTTTGTTCTGGCTCCTATAACACAATTTACCTTACTGACGCTAGTTGTCAACCCAGTTTTGTCAGATTTGTTCTGAGTCGTAACCGGGTACTCAAGCAACATCTGAGTCCATCACAATACAAAAATGGGAGAACATGTTGCCCAAAACTTCCCAGAAACCCCAGAGTGCGTCAGCAAGCAACAAGTGGAGCCTTTTCTCTTTCCATTTATTTACAATACTTTGCCTTAAGAAAACAGAACAACAATATTTATTGGAGATGCATATAATCAACAAAATGCTTACTGGATCTATATGGTAGCAGTCATGTATAAGATGATGTTTTTTAAAGAAAGATTGAAGACAATAGTGGGAGTACAATGCATTATAACAGTATTTTGTTATGACAAAGTGCGATTCATTATTGTAAAGTAAAAAAAAAAAAAAAGACATTTATATTTACATACCTTAATTTAATTAAAATGAACATTTTGTGGTTCTTGCCAAGGGTGCACCATCCAGCCCACTCTGATTTCATGCATGATGGTCCTGATGTCAACTGGAGTAAAAACATGCCAGTTTTTATCACTCAAGCGTTAAACGATGATGGAACAAGGCCACACTCACATCTGGAGTATTTTGTCTTTAGAAGACAAGGACTTAAGGGTTTTGACCCAAATGATAACATGTGGCGACCAGTCTGTGTGTGTGAGTGTGAGTGTGTGTGTGTGTGAGCAACAGTGAGATGCTTACTGTTGGATATTTTGTTACTGATCATCTGTAACAAGTGCTCACGTAAAGGTGATTATAAAACACAGTGTTTTTAGTTCCAATTTTCAATGCAGGAATTGATCCAAATCAAGACAGAAAATCAACCTGAAGCTCTCCCACTGTTTGGAGAAATTAGAGATAAATGTTTTTATAAAACACAACGGGAGGAAACAGATTGATTGAACTTCAAACCTGATGATCCTCCCTTTCAGTGGACTGCGATGGCTTACCAGAAACCAACAAAGCCACAGTGGCACTGTGGAAAGTTCATTTTGCTTGTTTTGTTCGTCATCTAATTTATTTGTATCTTTTTGTATCTTTTAATAGCACAGAGAAACAAGGAAACTGTCTTTTTTCTTTACATATCGCTATGTAGTTTCTTAAATAGCTTATAATGTGTTCAAAATCCTCCATCTTCGTCATGGCGAGGGACAGTTGTGGAGACTTGTTGGGGGTTAAATGTGATCCCTGACCTCCTGGCCACACCGCTGTAACGCCTCTCTACAACTGTATATCTCTGTTATAATATGATCTTTCAGCATTTATTATCACAGACATCAGAAATCCAAAAGTCTCACCCCATTTCCTTGTCAGAGAAAATACAGGCACAAACACATTTTGTGCTATACATCTGTTTTTCTTTCATTCTTGTGATCCAGTTTTCAGTTCTGTGAGTTTGGAAGGTGCAAGTCAGTGCTTGATATAGAAAGACATGTTTCCTCGTTGCCACACTGTACTCTGCTCTTTCCAGTCATTCTCCAAGACCACTCACTTGACTTTTCATGGGCACGGATAAGGACTCAGCTCCTTATGTCTTCTCACTGTCTCTGGTGAGAGAGAGGGTCTTTAATTTTTGTGTTCGGACGTTCAGCGCGATGGACAGTGTCGCGATGTGGCCAACCCAGGACTCCTGGGTTGTTTATGGTCTGAGTTGGGCAAGAGATGCTGGGGATCGTGGTGATGGGGGGGAATGGTTGGGCAGTGAGGTTGGCTGCTAGATTAGTTGTCAGCTGGTGTGTCCATGAGCGTCCCGTCCTTGTCATTGTTGGACTTGGGCCAGAGTTGCTGTTGTAGCTCCTTTACCACCCTCTCCAGGTGCTCCCTGGCCTCCCGCTCCTGCAGCAGGTCGGCTCGGAGCTGCTCACGGTCGGCCTCGGCATGCTGCAGCTTCATCTGGAGGTCCTCGATCTGAAAAACAAAGGAAACAGCTGAAATTATAGAGCAGAAGAGATCTGACTACCGGATAGTTTGGAGCATAACGATCCAACCACTGACCGTATTCTAAACAACTGAGCCATTCATATAGTCTGCTCATGCGACTATTTCAGTCATACGCCTGTTTACATGTTAGAGCAGTATAAAAATAATACATGCTCTGCCTTTGGTAAAGATGGATTCCAGGAATTCCATGGATATAATCAGGCCCAGTGTTGTTACAGTTGTGTGATCAGAATAGGATCGCAAATTATTGTTTTGGTCGATACAAAGGTTAAAAATTGCAGTCTTTGGTTAGCTTTCAAATTTCAATAAACTTGACTTGACTTATGTTCATGCAACTTGCTTCAAAAACACATTCATAATTTAAACTTCCTGTTTAATCTTATGTTTCTCATATTTCTCAGTCCCTTGTATCAGGCTGATTCAGTGAAACAGGTGGCCATTGCAAAATGATCTTTAAAACACTATGCTAATGCTCAAAAGCCTCTGAAAACTTGTCATTTTTTCTCCACCAGTCCCAGACTGCAGCGACATAAGTGTCTAAACCACCTTAATGACAGCCTTTCAGAGACGACTAGAGTCTCTGCAGGGAGACACAGCTGGAGAGCATAACCTCCCTCTTGTTTTGTCTAATGTGCATTTCCCATGGTGCCTGAGGGAAGTCGACGTCTCTTCCTGTTTCCTTTCAGAGGGGGACTTATCATACGTCTGTGCACTTGGGGCTACACCCATTTATTTTTGACTTGGGAAGAGGAAATGTTTTTTTTGTTGCCTATTCCACTACTAACCTTGAAAGCGTTTGGGACAGTAAATGTCTAAAAACTCTGCTGTTTCTTTAGTGGTGTTGACGTAGTTATTTAGTCTTCCTTTGCATCAGACTGTACTGTTAATGTTTGTCTCTTTTTTTCTATTGATATCCGTCACTCAGCCTTGTTTGGCTTTATTTTTACTGCTAATTATGAACATTACCAAAAATTCATCTACTGTTAAAGATTCTGAGACCAAAGTGTTATTAATTGACAGCTTCTATACACCGAGCACAAGCTTCACAGGCTGTGTCAGTGTTCGTATCTCACTGACCTGTGCAGAGTATTTTGCACGAAGACGTCCGGCCTCGCAGCCTTTATCACAGACCCTAAGCTGTCGTGCCTGCTCCAGCTCCCTCTTCAAACGGATCCGTGATTCATTTGCTTCCTTCATCTTCTTCTCGCTTTCGGCTCGCAGACGTTCAATTTCCTTCCTCAGGTTTCGCTTCGCCTCAGTCGCCTCCCGCAGCTTCTCCTTCTTGGCCACCCGCAAGAACTCCAACTCCTGAGAGGAAGAGATCGTAGAGTTTAGCACAGATCAACAAGGAGGTACCGTCCATGTATAGTTTTATACTTAGAAAAGTATCTTTTTATTTCAAGTAATTTAAATCTATCATTGTGAAAATTGACACTGCTCTGGTGCTTATGTAACAGCTGGAAATGCCAGGGGACACATCTGTCACATGGTTGTTATGCTTTGTTTCTGAGCTGTTGACACCCGAGATCACTGACTTGTAACACAGGGCTGCAGTGTCCATGTCACTGTTTATACTGAGCTAAGTCAGGGGTTAGGGCTGACAGAAGTTAGGTTTCCTTCCTCTGAGTCACTGAAAAAGTGTGAGTGCATGTGTGTGTGTGTGTGTGTTGTGGTAACACGCCCATAGTCTACTCATGGGAACATAGCAGCAGGGACAAACATGTCTGTCATCAAGCTTTGTTGGTTCCTACAAAAAGGCTGAAAAGAAACAATCCCCATCATACTCTTTAGGCTTCACTTAGGGACTCTCTCAGTGCTGTGAGGGCGAAGTGAGTTCAACAAAACACAGCAGGAATTACAGGGTTGTTTAAAAGTTGGGCCACTGTTCATGTAGCTTGTACGACAGCTGGGTCTGTTTTGCCCCTCTGCAGCTCCTCTGGAGAAAGTGAAAGTAGAATGCTGTTGCTGGACTTGCAGTTCTTTGCTCAGGATGCATTTGGAGTTGCTTACCCACACAGACTCCTTCGTTTGCATTTTTTTGTTCTCAGTCCAAGACCAAAAATAAAAATGGAAGTCTGGCCTTTCCCTTCGCAGCAACATCCGCTCTCATTGTTATCACTTGCCGACTCATGCTAAGCTTTGTCAAGAGTGATAATGACTTCAAATCCACTTCTGCATTTTGATGCCCAAACTCAAGTAATTTCCTCAGTGTGTTAACTTAGAAGAGTGTAGTATTGAGAGTTTAGGCTGAGGTATAAGGTTGCCAAACGCTACAAGTGCAAGGAAATCCCATTCTCCCAGCCAACCGTGACACATCATCACGTTGCATTCACTTACATAAACTCTTACACTGTGTCAATATGCATATAGCATACCAGTAAGTGAATAGAGACAGTAAATCACTAGGGTTGTAGGTCTTATCACTGGTGACCATTCGTTGATATCAGGTTATTGCTATGGGCAACTTTGGAGACAAATGCGTAAGTCGTAGTTGAATAACTCCATTGTGTGCTGTTCAATTATTTGCCAAACAGACAATCAAATCTTCTTTATAGTTATACTGACATATCTGACTGGTTGGTGGCCTCAAATGACACTGAGGTTAGTTTAGGTGAAGCAGTTTGCTCCCTTCATGTGGTATGATTATAAAAAAAAATTCTTTCAAAAATTTCTGTGGCAGAGCCTTTGGGACATTTTAGTACGAGGTTTAGTGAGACAAGTCCAGGCAGGTCGGTTTGAAAGGTTTAACTGAGATAAAACCACGTCATATTTCAAGTCAGTCAAGGCAAGTTTCAGTTTAAGCTTAATCTAAATGCAGAGATTGAATTTTTTAGCAATAAATTGCACAAAAAAAATCTTAGCTCCACATTTTGATGTGTTGTTGTGTGCTTATACATCCCAAATGTTTCCAGGGATGTTCAAACTCACAGAAATATGCAACTGTAAGACCATTTAATGAGTAAGGAATGAATTCAGCAACGGTGGCTAAACACAATGAACATGATCCCATCTGTTAAAACTTTAGCAGGAGTCAATCAAATCCATCAAAATTTCTTCACAAGTACAATAAGACCTACCTGAAACTTCGGTCCGGTCAAATCTCAAGTAAAGCATGTGTCAGGTTAGTTAAGTCAAGATCAAGGTCATGTGACCTGATGTGAGTGCAAGTTTCTGCAGCTCTGTGTGTTGGCATGTGTATCTTGTCATTCTTAGTGAAGCTGGACGAAACACATCTTTGACTTACAGCTGTAACGAGGGCACACGTGAAACTGAGATCATGCTCTAATTCAATAAGAGGAAAGGTGACAAACAACTGTGTAAGCCAACACCTCACACTCATCTGAAACGATAGGAACAGAGTCTTACCTGCTGGAGGCTGCGTTTAGCCTGCAGAGCAGATCCCAACTTCTCCTCCTGCTTTACTCTCATCTTAACTATTTCATGCAGAAACTTCTCCTTCGACTCTTTAGAGTCCAGTCCGCTGTCCAGTGCCTGTCTCAGGCTCTCCAGCTCCGACTCCAGTCCCAGTTCTGGAGGGGTCAAGGGGGCTGCGACAGGTGCTGCTGCAGGGGGAGGGACCTCAGCTGATGCGACAGTGCAGATGGGAACTTGGGCTCCAGGTGAGCTCAAGTCCTTGGCTGAGCTGCTGGATGAAGTGAAAGATGGCGATGACAGGGAGGACAGGGAGGAAGTGACTGTTGGCAGAGACCAGAGACAAAAGAGAGGGTGAGGATTTGGGGAAAGCAAAAACGTTCTCGCTGTTGAAATAACTTTCAGTAGATCTTTCTTACATTCATCACGGCTCTCAACTTCGATTTCCACTTCAGAGTCTTTGTCGTCCTGAGGCGGTGGTGGGGGCTTGCTTAGCGCTGAGGACGGAGGGCAGGGGGCCTCTGGCGCTGGAGGTGGGAGCTCCCCTGTGGCTCTTCTCTTGCGAGGCCTGGAGTGAGCATTGGCACCCTCACCTGGGGGTTCACCTCCACTTGGATGGGATGTGCTGGGAACCGAGGGGGACATAGGACCCACCTTCCCCAGGGGCAGCGGTGTGAGGGCCACATTGGGGGCCACAGCTTTCTCCAGGCTCTTATAGTTGTAGAAGCTATGAGGAAACAGACAATGTAACTGTCTTAGAACTGTTTCCATATAATAAATGAAGTCAAGGATGTGTAAAAGCTAAATTCTACATGCAGGTAAACACAGCCAGCACCATATTGTGTGATAGAGTTTGAGCAGCCTATGCCAACCAGGCTAAAGAAACATTCAAATAAAGTGCCTGCAGCTCTTTCCTCCCACTTTATGAGAAACTGGGCCAGATCAACTGTGATATGGTGCAGCTTGCACTGGCATCACCATGCCAAGTGGGTGCCCACAGTATGAGTGTGTGTGTCAAATGTGTGTGAATGGTGGAGTGTGGGAGGCTGTGGTACAGTCAGACTTGACCCCTCTGACACCAGCCCACCCAGACAAGTGAGAGAGCATGCTGGGAGCTCATCAGATCCCACTGAACAAAAAGGCTGTTACTTGGTGCAGTAAAAGCCTCTCTTACAGTCATGATGTTTCATTGTTTGTAATGAATCTCTTTTGAGGTCGGTTACATGCTGTTTGGTGAGGGTGCTTTCCATTTTGGACCTGGTGGTCCTGTGCTGTTCTGGGCTCACCTGTCTCTCAGCAGGGCCAGGGGGTGACTGGAGGGCTCCTTATCACCAGCAGAGATGTGGGGGGACCAGGGTCTGAAGGCTGAGGGCCTCTGCCTGGGCTGAATGCAGTTAAGCCCCTTTAGAAAGACAATGTGTGAAATCACAAAAAGTGAAGAAATGACATTTATTAGTGATACTGCTGGTTAGCCTTAAAACAGTTTATCCATTTTTGCATACCGTTACATACAGTTTGACATTTTACAGGCCAATGCTAATGAGATACTTAGATAATGACTGGGTTGAATGATTAAAAGCACATTTGACCTTTTTCAGTCACACTTCAACAGAGTCAGTATTGTCATATAATACTACATTTAGCACCAGTAAAAGTCATCACAATAGCTGGTGATATATAACTTTTTTTGCCTCTTCTATCATATTTTTTTCTGCATAATGTGATTAAATTTAGCACAAAATTGTGGTCAACAAAGAAGTTCCATCTGATTCTAAACTTCATGTTTTTGGCCTTGCTTTCTCTCCCCTTTCTATCTATCTCTTTCCCCTCCCCCTCTTGCCCCCTCCCTCTCTCTCTCTCA
>JAPZDZ010000002.1:1608214-1675780 GCA_029783805.1 Acanthurus tennentii | reverse complement strand
TCTAGACCTGCTCCATATGTAAAGTGTCTTGAGACAACTTTGTTGTGATTTGACGCTATATAAATAAAATTGAATTGGATTGGATTGAATTGAATGTTTCCTCATCTACTGCGGTGTCTATGAATTTGAACATGATGACTGAAAATGGGGTTCACAAAAAAAGGTGGGCATATCGTAGTTTTTGTTTTGGATTACTGATGTTGATGTAGTAGTATATTTTAATGGTGTTTGAAACTGCTGCAGGTTGCTGAAAATGCTTGAAATTCTTTTTAGAAGAACATTTTATTGATTCTTAGTACTATTGCGATCACAGGGATATGTGACCGGAGAGGGGTCAGTATGAGGATTCACTGGGAAGACATTCTAAATATACTTTCATCCCCCCATAGCAGATTTTTTTGGAAAATATTGATCTCAACAGAGGACATTCATCATTATATTTTGGTTATATTCTGTTACACTGCTCTCTCAAACTTCACTCTATCTCAGTAAGTAAATCTGTGGGGCTCGTGGCGTATACAGTTACCCCTTCTATTAGCACAGCTTGCCAAATCTAAATTTAAGTGCTAACCTCATCCAAAAACTTCTGTATAATATTACATGACATCTCATCTCATGCACCATGCATCATGATCATCGTCAGTGTCTCCTTCTTGAGCTTAGCAACACCAACCTTGTTGGAGGCGGAAAGAGACTGTAGCCAGTCATGCTGCTTCTCTTTGTCAGTCAAAGGGGATTGTGATGGGAAGTCCTCATGTTTAGACCTTTTGACAGGAATGGGATCAGACGCCTGGAAGAAAAAGGAGGACAGGTGTTTAAAATTTAAAGAACGAAGAATGGCTGCATATCGAACAGGAAAAAAATGGAATCACTTGTTCGTCTTGTGCATACATCAGCTCATGAACAGTTCTACATTCAGTCCTCAAACAAGCTTGAAGTGCAAACACATTCAAGTTGATTATTTTCCCCACATGATGTAAATGCACCACAGGTTGCCCTGTCGGCAGCTGGCTAAGGACTGTCACACTAAAATGTCAGTGAACTAGAAATGCACCCAGTAGTGTCAGACAGGCCAACAACTGTGTGTCTGTGTGTGTGTGTGTGCGTGTGTGTGTGTGTGCGGGTTACCACGTTGTTCTCGTATGCACACACACAAGCCAGGCTTTGGCAATGTGTCACACACTTGTCACACACAGAATCCAATACAACTGGGTATGTTTGCTTGTGTCTGGAGGTGAGTGGGGCAGTGTGTGTTTGTGTGAGTGTCCATTACTTTTTATCATACACATATACACCCATACAGACGGACAAGTGAGGGTTTGTTCCTCTTTCCGCTGTTCGACTGGCTCTGTGGCTATGACCTCAGCCTCTCCAAGCTGTGGCTGTCACTAGCTGCCACCCCTCCAACACGCATGCATGCACGCGCATGCCACCAACACACACCAACTAAATACAATTGCAATGCATTTGTGTTTGAACTAAGTGTATGTACCTTTCCAATTAATTCCAAATCTTACACATTTTTGACATTTATTTATCAGTTTATGTATTTATCCACTCTATGTCCAGGTGAGTGGATATTGTACTACTTCGTACAGATCTTGTGTGGGCATGCAGCACAAAAAATTTAAAAACATACTTCTCTAAAAATACATGTTATAATTACAGATCTAACAGATACATTGTTTAAAAAAGACCAGACCACATTCCAAATCTGCAAGGTATTTAGTATTAGAATAATATGAGTTTTCAAAAACACATCAAGAATACATTTTTTCAGTTTAAAATGTGAAGGAAAGCTACACAATCCTTTCTGACTACTCAAATGAAGTTCAACTTTTCTCTATAACACTTGGTATTTCTTGCTGCAATTATCATACATGTTCATACATTCATGTTTTTCACTCTCTGTCAGCGTTTCAAGGTCATGTGTTGGAGTGGAGGTCACACATGCTATGCAGATCTGGGCTGGCTCTGTCAAAGCATCAGCATTTCTAGAGGGGATATATTCACTCATACACAGTAGTTCTCTCTCTTTCCTGGCTCACCTCGGGGTGCTCTCCTGCTCTTATTTTCTGTCTCTCAGGATTTCCCTTGAGAATCCAAATCACTCAGCCAGCAAACTCCTGCAGTGTGCAGAAGTGGGCAGAACAAGCTGCATGCAGACATGCACGCACGCACATACACAAACACACACTCCTCCGTAGTGTCAACAGGTAGTCATTTGTAATGGGGTTCGATAGTCTCTCTGGCTCTCTCCACCGTGCTGGCAGTGTGTCATGCTATGCCACATGTCTGTGTAATCAGAGCTGCTCTCACAGGAAAGTAGCGTGGCTAGACGAACAAATACCACTGAGGTCTGCGACGTGACAGCTGTCCTCCATCCACCATACCCCTGATATACAACTCCATGACTATCAGAACTATGAGAGCCATTCCATGAGCACGGATCTTTTCTCATGGTTTAATGTAGTACACTTCTACAAATTGAATGTCACAAGTGAAACTGTGAGAGAAATTGTGTCTTTATCTTTCATCACTTTGGACCATTTGAGACATTAGAGACTTTCAGGCCCATTAAATGTGGATAAAATATTTATATTTTTCTACACATCAGGACTTTTTGTAGAAGGTAATTTTTCTACAAATTTCATCCATTTAGAAAGTATTTGTGCCTTTTTCTTTGATCTGGATAAATTTGAGTAATGCATGCCAACACCAAGCTGTTATTTTAGCTCAAACACAGTTTTACTAAGGAATTCTCTTCAAGTTCTGTAAGTGTTCTATGAAAAAAGGTCAAATGTCTGTGCATAGATCTGCACACATAACACTTGATTTATTGGATTTATTGTCAAAGCTAATATCAAATGATTTTTTTGCCCTCATCACATTAATGTGTTGTGGGATTGTGTGTCAGTTTCGGTCATTTTTAGGTTTACATTCTGTAAAATGATGACCAGTACAAAGCAAATTGTTTGTGCCGCATACTGTTCTGTCACTTAATGCAGGTCAGTTGTCTGTAGATTTACTGCACCACAGATAAAATAGAAAAAAAGACTTTTCATAATATTTAGAGGTTAAAGTGGCAAACAGATTGGCAATTGTTCTTTTTTCTGTTTTTGTTTTGAAGTGACCTGTGTATTTTAGAGTTGAAAGTGTTTGGGTTATTATATCCAGTAAAAAAGGACAGGGACCACAATAAAAGAGTGTTGGCTGTGGTTGGTAGGTTTGTGGGTTATCTAGAGATAAAGAGATATGTCCTACATATCAGGACAGGAAAGCAGGGCTAGAGGCAAGAGGCTAGTGCCTTCAGTTCAGCCCAGGGAATGGCTGATCGCGCACACACACACACACACACACTGTGTCGCCTCTGGGCAAAGTCTCTGTGCCACGTGCCAGTCCTCGTCTCGTGGATTACCAGTTGCCAACGCCGCAGCTTTCCATCAGGGCGAGATCCGGCCCTGGTAATCTTGGACGGAAAAGAGCGTCGTGGGGTCAGCAATTGGCAGCTGAGCTCATAGGGCTCAGCAGTGGGGGCTTCAGAGAAGGAGAAATCTGCATGTCTAGATTACTGAACAGTGGGACCGCGAGACATGAGGCAAAGACAGCCAGGGTGGGGATTCCAATTTTAAAAAAAGCAGCTTGATGATGTGTGTGGCCCTGGTTCTCAGGGGCTGTTGGGCTGGTTTCAGGTGATCCTATGCAAAAATGAGGAGTAGTGTCATTTCACTATAATACGATTCATATTAAAAATGGTCCCATTAGGGCTGCAAGACATCTTCCTATGTGGATCCATGGGGTTAAACATGATCAAATAGGGGTCTGTGACTGAGGGTGGAAACGTGAGAAATCCTCTTCCAACAGACACACATGTGCACATTAATGCACAGACGGCGAGACCCTGACCCAGGGGTAAGTAAGGCACTTTTATTGGAAACTTGACAGTGCTTTGCTGATAAGCGACTGACTTACAGCAGGTGACAGACCCAGGCAACTTCAAAGACACACAAAAATATGAGCGTGTGTGTTTGTGTGTGTGTGTGTGTGTGTGTGTGTGTGTGTGCCACACACTCTGCCGTCCACCCCATCTATGATCCGGTGTGGATTACACAGCATAGACAGGATGTCACACTTCTAAAATAAGGCTTTCCGATTAGCTGAGGTGTGTGTTAGACGTACCCAGACTGCACAGTCTATGTTCTCAGCTCCAACACCTCACACTGAGAACATGACACCTCACCATATCTACGCACTAGCATTACACTGGCATCTTAGAGATGACTTTGGGCCTCTATTAAAAGTGAGATATTATTGTCTTTTCATTATCCATGTGCTCAGTGAAGAGTTGCAGTGCTCTGTGGTCTAAAAGCTTGTTTTCACTAAATACTAGTACTGAACCTTTGAAGTGCTTATCTGTCAAATGCTATTTTACAGCCTCTTTCTTCACACATGGCAGCTAGGAATAACCCCTGCATGAGAAACTCACAAAGCTTCAAGTCATGGGGCAGCATATGTGGAAATAGTGAGAGTAGCAGGCCTGTCTCAGCTGCCATAAGGGGGCCCCATGCAGGGGCTCATGTGTGAGCACGTGTCTGGGCAAGTGGATGCGGGTGTATGACTGTTAACATGTCTGTGTGTGTGTGCATGTGTGTGTGTGTGTGTGTGTGTGTGTGGGGGGGGGTTGTGTGCATTTGTGCACGCATGCACAAGTGCTTGTGTGTTTGTGTGTGCAGAGACAGGATGGGTGGAGTGATAACAGTCTTTTCGGTTGAAGACTGTCTGTGCCTCTCATAACCCTCACAGTTTCAGAACACTTCCTCCGTCTGCAGGCTATTGGTGTTTGTCACAGTGAAACAAAGGCCGTTTTTGAACAGCATACAGAAAAGTCTTTCTAGAGGTTTGCACCTTGGTGAAACACTTTCCAGCTCAAAGTAAGAGCTAAGAAAAATTCTTTATATCTCAGTTCTTTAACACCTCTGTAAAATTTCAATATTTATGGAGAAAAAAAATGTTTTGACCCTCCCCAAGTCCCTCACCATAGGGACATTCATTAGGGTGTGAATTAGACCACAAACTCCCGAATCAAGGGACAGTTTCACAAGATCTTTCATTTATGAAAGAACCTGCAGAAACATATACTTAAGACAAAACTTACATAACTGTTAAAGACAAGTGGGGAAATGAAACTTCAAGCACTGATTTTTACACTTTCACAGCTTTGACCTCCAGGCAAGTAAATAATGGGTTTTCTCATCAAGTTTGGACATTCTGCAATTAGAGGGCCTTCTGAAATACTCTCAGACACCAAGACAACTGCTATGAAAAAGTCCTGAAATGAATGAAATGTTCTAAATCAACAGAGCGTTTGAGAGAAACAATAGGTTTTTTTATTCTGTTGTACATTTTTAGCTAATCAGAAGTGTTGTTTCTGTTGGCAAGTTGGCCAAGGAAGCAATAGGTCGCAGAGAGCTACAAATGAGTTAGTCAGAAGAGAGTTAATGGAGAGGTTGTGTGTAGAAAATGACTGATGGACAGTGGTACAAGACGAAAAATCCTCTGCATCCTTGTTTAGCTTTTATTTGAGTTCTACTTCATCTAATAATTAAAAAGCAGTGAAGAAGGCAACACATTTAGAGCAAAGGTTATTTTGTTGGACTCTTGAGAACTTGCTTTAAGGACATGTGCTCTAGGGCGAGGTGAAACTTGCCTTAACAAAGCTTTGAGAACTACACAGACACCTTGTTTCATTTTCTGCCACTCCCTCCTCTTGCTGTCTACCCAAACCCCCACCCAACTCTATTTGTCTATCTGTCTGAGAGCGTTTCCTGTGTCATAGATTACAGGATGTCCTCTACAAACAAGCAAGATTTCAGTCTCTGAGAAAGAAAGCATGCAAAGTAAATTAGACAGAAATTTTCAGAAGCAAGGGCAAACAAAGTGTCTGCTGAAAAAGCTTTGAGTACAGTCTCTAACCCTAAGTCAAATAAAATATATAATGTGAGTTTGAAAAGTGGATTGGACAGTGATTATTTGACAACTCAATTCTTAAATCAGGTTTGACTTACTGGACTTTTTAGCTTCAAACCACATCTCAGTATCTGCCCTGAAAATCAAAGTTGTCACTGAGGATCGGAAAGCATCAAGAATTCATGACAGCTGACCAAACTCCATCTGATGAGCTGGATTGTGAAATGTGGTTGAAAGCTTTGGTCTTTTTTGTTGTTGTCTTTTGTGAGACCCATTCAAAGGGGTTTGGAAAACAATTCAATTTTACTGGCTGAATTTAACAAAGCATTTACAAATTCCATATTACATCATGATTTTTTCAATAAGATGTGAATTTAAGGGATTCTTGAAAATACTACCATTCACTGTTGCAATTTCTTTTGGTATGAAACATTTTCTGTTTTGACACCATGAAGTGACTTCATGTCAAGAGTGCATGACTGTCACAGCCAACATGGTGCTGAACTGGTTGCCTAACCCAACATCCCCCCAGACTAGGCCGAGATGAAAGGGCAAATAACCTGTTTTGTTTGCTCTTTCTTCACTCAGGGAGGGTGAACAGAGCCGCACCCTGCCTGTGACCTGACTTTGGCCTCCCTACACGTCTTTCTTTTAAGGGTCCTGTAGTGGTGAAGAAGGGAGGGGCCCTTCCTGGAGGCAAAGTGAGAGCTAAGTTCATGCAGCATCCGCCACAAAAAACCCACATGTGCTGGGAAACAAACAGGTGTCAGACAACATGTCGTTCTGCTGTTTATGCAAAAAAATGCTGACCTGAGACACTGAGGTCTGAGGCTGAATTCATTCGTTTTTTGCCTCGGAGCAAACAAGTATGCAGGCTTTAGTTTCCTGCAGAGGTTTGAGAGGCCTTTAAATCTGCTACAAGCTGCTTTTTGAGCACTGTTAGGAAGGCGAGCTCTTCTGCCTGGACCTTTCTCTAACCCTCCTCTAATAATTTCTCTGACAGAATGTCACTTACTCTTCTCCTTGTAAGTCTGTGGGAGAGTGTGTGTGCTCAGCTCAACACTCAGATGAACAAACAAGATAAAAATTTAGCGAGCACCACGGCTGCTCTCTCGAGTGAGATTCCTCGACTGTGTGTTTGTGGGTTACATACACACACGCAGAGCTCCAGTTTTGGCAACTAGTTCATCCCACCATCGTCTCCTTGGCTGAGGAGTCGCACAGAACAATAGGGCCTCTGTCTTCAATGAAGAAAATAGCAAAAACACTTTACATAGTTACAGTAATACTATTGCAGCACCACACTGCAAAGGATCAAATTAATCTTATTATTCAAGACACTCTGGTTCTTAGTCTTGCTGAGGCGCAGTCCTGACTTCAAGATGAACTGGTTTGCTGACTACACTTTAAATGACCTCATCTAATATTCACTTTGATATAGCGAGGCGTAATTTCTCCTGTGCTCAGCACATAAGTAACTGTGTTTATTCACTTCAAGTTTGAAATTATAAAGAGCAAGTATGAACCTGTAAGGCTTGTTGAAGAACAGTATTAGGGCTGGAGGGGGGTGACACCTGCCAGGCAAAAACTGGAAAAGACTGTGTGCGTGTGCATGTGCATGTGTGTGTGTGCAGACAAACAGCAGATGTTCAGACTATCAGGTACCTTTATTAGGAGGAGAGGCCCTAGCAGTACCTGTCTGTACCACCTCTCCTACATACCCTATCATTTATCCCCTTAGGAGGGGAACTTCTCCAACATTCTCTTGCTCCTTAAAAGAAAAACAAAAAGACACTTTTTCCACAGTCTAGGCCAAAAACATCTTGTATTGATAGTCTTGATTTGTGCTAAATATGCTACAGCTTCTGATACCTCCCAGTGTTTTCCTGGAAAGCCGGAATAAAACTAGAACTCTGACATTTCAATTCTGTCTTATTTCACCATTTACATTTAAGATTTTTTTTTTTCGCAGAAAATTACATGGCAGTCGGTTTGCTGTTGTTCCTGAGGTCTCCGCTTCCACGAAGAGTCCAGAGGGGCCAGTGGACAACAGTGGAGACACCTCCCACAGTTCTGGCTTGTTGTGCTAGAGGTTAAATGCTTGTAGCAAATGATGCTAACAACTGTCAGATGAAACAGCCATAAATGAATTGTCTTTGTTTAAGTCCAAAGTTGTTAAAATATCATTAATGTATGACTTAACATTTACTGCCAACTACTGTAATATGTGCTTTTTCAACTAAAACGTGCACAATATGATTGTCTTTTGAGCACTCTTTTCAGTAATGGTGAACGGTAAGTGTCTGTTTTCTTCATTTCCACAAGGTGTCTCATATGGACGTCCCAGACAAACTGACTAAACTGTTTTTGCTGTGCCAAGTATAAAAAGCTAGTCCTATGCATGTTTCTGTGGATGAACTTTATCAAAAATGTATACTTCCTAATTCACAAAACCCACAACAATCTGACTGAACACAAAATTTAGGGATTTTGAATTGCATTGTGGACAGTTACTTCATCAAACAGTTTCATTAGCCTTTGCTACAAAGCAATGCTAGATTATGCTAGGTCATGCTAGGAAATGTTAAGCTACACAATCCTTAACTAGACCACTCAGAGAACAAGATGCCTCATTAGTCCCCCAATCTCAGAGGGAGAGGAGGGCCAACAGCTCGAATAGTCAAAAACAGTACGAGGACAAGCAGTTTAGTTATTAGTTAGACATCAATGATGGATATTATTAGCTGTAATGATCACTTAATTTTCCAATTTTTTAGAGGAACAAATGCTCAAAATGCTCAAACTTGAGTGACATTAAAATCATCAAAATTGTTGTTGCACAAGTTTCACATGACAACAGTAATATGCATGGAAAAAGAGAAGGGAAAGAATAATGAGAAGGAAGACAACAAATGACTCCTCTTGTACCTCAGGCCTTCCCATTTCTGCCTGGAGGCCATGCAGAACAGCTCTGAATGCATACACACACACACACACACACACACACACACACACACACACAGTAAAAAGAGAAGGAAAGGGAAGAGATTGGGAGGTTTGGGAAGGGAGCAGGGTCTCCATTTCCTCTCGCCAAATTTGCTTTGGCAACTCTTTCCGTGGGAATGATGAGAGACCAGCTCTTCTCAGCCGGAGAGAGTTAGGGATCAGCCCACCATAAGATGGAGATGGGGGGTGGGGGGGTGGGGGTGGGGGTAAGTAAATACAGCTGAACTTTTCCATAGCTTTTCCTTTTCCATTCCTTCCCTCAGCTTTGCTGGGTTTTTTGAGGGATAAAATGCGAACATTTTCAGTAGGGCCTGAGAGGTCTGGATTTCACAGAGCCAATACCAATATTTAGTGGTTACAGAAATCAGATAAGATATGGACTGATAATGTGTTGGACCAGAATTACAATGTTTTTTTTAAGTATTGTGGCTAAGACATGTACATTTTACAATATAAAAATAAACATGCCAGGCTGCATTGTTCTCATGGTTTCACTGCTAAAGATTTGGTCATTTACGTTGATTTACAAATTGTGGGATGAGTCAGAATTCTGTTTGGCATCAGAACTGTAAAACAGCATATGAGTAACTCAAATTCTTGCCTTTGTGGCTTTTCGATTGGAAGACGGTTGTAGGAAGAATTGAGTGTGAAGGAATCTGCTGATAGTCCTTTTCTTTGTATCGCTGCATAAAGCTGCCCCCTTTCAAAGGAGGCCAGATGTGAAATATGGGTAATGAGAGGAGGATTGCGTCTGTGTGTGTGGTGAGTGTGTGTGTTTGTTTATAGAATCGGGGAATACAGGGCATAGGGCATATTTCTGCTTGGCATGTAACGTGCCCTAAGGTTGAGGTTGCTTTGGAAAGGGTTAAGTTGCATGGCTGAGCAAATACAGAAATAGCACTGGGGGGTGTGTTTGGCATGGACACTGCTGCCAGCTGGCGTGTAAGAAGAGGGCATATATTCAAACACACATACACACAGTTTGATTTCCAAGAATTATTTACAGGGCACTAGAACAGCAGCAGGCTTTTCGGGTACCCCAGACTGCAGCACATGCCTTAACATGTGAACCTGGCCAAGAGCGCTGTGCAAACATGCACACACATGTGTGTTTGCACATTTATTCAAAGTCACGCTAACTGACACACACTTATGCGCTAATGCAAACACACAAAAAAGATAAATTAAAAAAAAATCAAACCCGCCTACTCCCACACATCAAAAGAGCCCACAGCAGCAGGACAAAGCGGCAGAGTCAGGACCTCATCCCATAATGATAAATCACACCCTAACACCTAAAACAAACTCTCAACCCTTCTAACTGCACCAAGAAGGACAACCCAAACAAGACAGATTACTGGGTGCTCCCAGACACTCTGCCTGCCCCACATACTTTCTACACAATATTGCACAAGGAAGTCTTTATTGGGCTGAAAAAAATTAGGGGGGGGTTGAGGTCATCTAGAATATGTCAGGTTGCCATTTGAAATCTGACGTAGGATTATTTCAGTTCCTTGGGTCTTATTTAGACATAATTAGGTCTTGCATCAGAAATGCAAGTTCTCCAGTTTTTTGTTTTTTTTTATTGTGGGTAGTTTGTTTAGTCTGCAGCAGTGCGGACCACAGATGAAAAAACAAAACAAAAGAATGTATAAAACTTGCAAGAGACAGTAAAAAAGAGTCGGCTGATTGAGAGACACAACTTGACATCAAGCTGTGTTAGCCAATCAGCTGTCTAGATGATGAGATGCTCTAGAGATGAACAACTCTGCCATGGAAGAGTACAAGAATGTTATTAGTGTTTGGAAAAGGGCCAATTTAGGTTGAAGGTATCCACCCAAGTTGAGGACATTTAGTTGGTTGAAATATTGGGTAGAGTGTCTAAAAGGCAAGGGGCTAATCATGGTTCACTATATAGTGAGGGCATCATGTGTGCATGCACAGGCAGTTTGACGTGCATGGGTCCTCCTGTCAGAGGGGAGGATGAGAGGGATTTAAGCAAGGATGGGGGCTTGCAGTCAAATCCTCACTTATCTTACAGGCATCATTATGGCTGCTAAAGCTTCATCCCTGGAGTCTTACTCTATGATGAACTGGGATGGACCACCAATTACAGTCTTGACCTCTGTCTTGCCTTCTTTGTCTCTGTCTCACTGCCACTATAAGATCGGTGGAGGCATGCATGCGGGGACTGTTGGTGTTGTCTTAGGTGTTAAACCATGTTCAGAGAGCTTCTCTTTGATTTGTAATTATGATGCAGCTACAGTTATGCTACAGATAGGTAGATTTAGTTTCCTCCTCCTGTCACATTTCAAGCTGCAGCAAGTGACTGAAGATACAGTATATCACAGCTGACATTCACTGTGAAAACTAAATGGGCTGTTTTGTTTTTTAAGATTTGACTGATTAATTTGGACCAGTGTAGTTGATGAGCCGTCCCTTGTTGACAAAATGAGTGATGGATTATATTTTATCCAAGATGTTCCTCATCCGAATGTTCAAAGCCCTTTCTGAAATGATATAAACACTACAATCTTACAGACAACTGTTGAATAGACAGGTACCTAATTTTTAAAGGACTACTCAAACAGCTATTCAGGAATGTAATTATTACTGTATATTACATTTATAAAAGATGGCAGCAGCTCATCAAATATGAAGGAAGAGTGTAGTCAAGTTCAATTAAACAGTAAAATATGAATAGGATGAATGAGGTCTATAGTGCAAGGGGATGAGAGAGTGTGGACTTGCACAAGTTGATTTCAGTTCAGGTAATGCTGCCATTTACAGCTGCAATGTAAATAGAAGTCTCAAGGGACGATAAGTCACAGATGGAGTGGGTTTGCAGTGCCTCAGTAACTAAATGAAGCATTGAAAACATAAACAAGCCTCAAGCACTGCAGAAAGCGAAGGTGATATGATGGTTTAAAGGGATAATGGAAGGTGTGAATTTAACAACGCGTCTGCAAGAGTCCTCTTGTAACCACATCCAACTCCCGTCAACAGCAGCACCTGGAGGAGTTGTGAGCTGCAGTAAACAAGGGTGATCACTGGCTCAGAATGAATGAATAAAAATATGTGCCATTACCCAGTTCAACGTGCATCTGTGTTTGCTCACTGTAAACAAAGTGATTGGGCATTGTGAAAATTCTAATGGAAATTAGCAGTATATCTGATTTAAGTGTAAAGGTTTAAGAAATGTGGCACTAATGACATTCAGTTGAATGACACCAGCCACAGGGACAAAATTAAACTAAATTCTCCGAAAAAATACAACTTTTCCAGATCATTTCAACTCTATGCACTGAAAAGATCATCTCGAGAAAATCCTGAGATGGGGAAACTGAGGCAGGATATGGTGGGATTAGGACTGTTTGAGGGATTGGCAGGGGGTCAGCAATGATAGTTAGGACCCTCCTTGTATATCATTTAACCAAAGTCGAACCAGTCAAATCTTTGAGGATGTGTAATCTAGAGGGGAAAACTGTGGGAAACCCCTCCGTATAAGTGCCAGTGACAACACATTGCGAGGTAGTTGTTTCTAAGACTGGATCACTTTATCTTTGCTTTTGAAACTCAAACTGAAAAAAAAAACCTTGCAGCTACATTTCTATGAAATTTACACCGAATTTAGTTCTTAGTATGTTTAGGAGGCAGCTAGTCACAAATCAGTCTGACCGATCAGTTATTCTCAGCTGAAGTTTTCCACCACAGAGCAAGAACTGAACTTGCTTTTTCGTCCTTACATATATTCTAGCTTAAGAAGTGTCAAATCCTGGTCTTGTATCACTTTTTTTCAGATAAGGCAAGAACAGACTAGACTAGACATGCATGTCTGAGCCATGGATCAGCATCTGATAGAATGTGCACTCTGGTACAGTAATAATGATTTCTCAGTAAAGACAGATGGTGAGACATTTTAATCCTTCACCATTGGTTATTGCCATACACATTGCACATCCATACGAGAGATTACCCTCCTTTTCCTTTGCTGTCTGTGGGATGGGATTAGATCAGGCAGTCAGCTGTTTCAGACAATGTCTGGCCACTGCCATTCAACTGACCAGGCCATCCTTTGACAGGCCTGATGTCTAAGCTTGCCTGCTTTTCTTACAACCAACCAAACACACTGCGTGCTCACTGGCAGACAGCAGCTTTCAATATGCTGCATAATAAGTCAGCTGTATCTACTGATGATGTTTTTTTTGGTTGTAGTTGGGCCCTTAAGTGGGCCAAGAATGGTCACACTAATGCATTTGCAGACATGTCGGGTCAATCAGAGCCCCACACAGAGCTCATCATCAACATGGAGAGACAAGCTTTTACACACGCTGGCTGCCGAGACACAAGCTGTGGTCAAGTGTTATTATGTGGAGAGGCAGGAAAAAACAGGGGGAGGGGATGCTAATGAATGAGGAGCACACATTCAAAATTCAGATTGTTACTACACTGTGTGCGGTGGTGGTCCTAAAGAAAATTTAAATTCTTATATTAGGCAAAGAAATTTTGTGGCTTCTTTCAAAAAATGAGGAATTACTTTACTGGTATTCACATTTGATAGCTAGCAAATGCCAATACTAAGTTTATTATTATTATTGTTAACATGACCATGGCATGGCAGAAAAAAAGCTTGGAAAGCTCCCAAAGAGAAATGTCAGAAAGCTGAAGATCTTATGGACCTGTTTTTTTTCATGCTGTTTTGTACTTATGGTAATGAAATAAAGTAGCATGTAAACTCTGTCACGTATTTCCTGTTTTGTTTATTATCATGAATCAGTCTGGTTTTCTCTAAAATAACTAATGACATGAAATCAAAAAAGGATAAAACTGTTACTTTCTCTAAAATTTAAAGACCATTATCCATCAAGTAAACACATCTTAGGATGGCTGTTTAGGGCTGCTAATAACGATTATCTTTGTTGTCGACCAATGTCGACCAGTTCGATTAGTTGATTAGTCACGAATACCTTCTTTATTTTAAAGCACCTATTTTGGACTTCTGTTTAACCTAACTTGCTTAAATCTTCACACCTCTGAAAGTTACCCAGTTGTACTCTGACAGCATACATTTTAAAAAAAAATATATTAAAATAATGACACATAAAACATTTATGTGTAGATTAATCTGTAGAATTAATTTATTTATCATTTAGCGGCTCCGCGGTGTCGTCGTTTAAGGTGTTCCTGCATCGCCGTAGTGCTTCCATGGAATGAGAGTTGAGCTTCACAGAGTTTGCATTTAACGTGTTTCACTGGTTTATTTTCAGTGAAATGTTCCCAAAATTTGGACTTTGGAAACTTTGGGTCGGAGTTTTCGAGCCTCTACGTCTGTTTGTTGCGCCATAGTTCGTACGTTCTTCTTCTCTGTTTCCTTGCGGGATGTAAACAGCAAGCGATACTGCCCCCCAGCACTTCCTGTAGTGCGCTGCAGTTGAAACGGCCGGTGTGTGATTTTATCATACAGCAATTTACAACAACAATAACACGACGTGTTGACGCTTAAATTTATGCGTCGACGAATTTTTGTTGACAAAATAATCAATTACGTCGACTAATCGTTGCAGCCCTAGTTTAGTTTTTTCTCCCTCTCAAACAGTATAATTGTGTGTAGATGAGCGGGTTCATGTTTTAGTTTTGTTCATTTTGCCACTTCTAGTCTCCTTTTGATAGATAAGAATGCATTTGAATTTGACCAAGTTGTGTTTTAACAGCTTTTTACATCTCACTTCCAAACTTTAAAAAAGCAGACAGGCTAAACTTGCCTCAACAAACAAGCATGTAAATGGAGGTCTGCCAGACAGGAAGTTTGCCAGCGAAAGATGATAAAAGAGAAGCATTTCAGCATGAGAAATTAGGTCATGTCCTCCTAAGGCTAAGTGATGTGTCTTGGGGACCTTTAAGAAAGCCTTGTTCCCGTAACGCTGCAGCAGGAGACTGTTATCACAAGTCATTAACCAGCAGACTGGGGTTCCAGCTAAAACTTGAAAGACTCATCCCACAGGAGACAGAGCAGAGAGCGGAGTGAATTCCATCTGCTGCTGTATTCAGAAAGGTATTTTAGGAAAAAAACTGTCCAGGCTGTGTCGAAACTGTCACATGCGTTTTCCTGAGGTGAGACACTCTTGATGCACTTGACTAAGGTGAGAGAAAATGGCTGCCACTGCACATGTGCTGCATGAGGTAAGTCACATCTTAATGTCTGAAGGGCTCTGTCTGGTGGCTTACTCAGGAAGTGGAGACCCGATGGTCTGGGTTGTTAGTGAGCACTCCAGTTACGCTGTGATGGGAATGTTTTAGACAGCTTTCAGACACTTGGCACTAATGATGTTCTGCATGCCCTGCGGCCAGCTGGAAATTTTTTTTCTTCTCCCTCCAATCAGTGTGTTGAGCAATTTCACCAGCAGCCAAGTAAACTCGTAGAAACATGCCAGCTCAGCCAGATTGCTACTGCTTGGGCTTATACAAGTGTGTAGCAATGTGTTAAAAAAAAGCAAATGTTCTGTCTGAGCACTCACTTGATTATATCCTGTTGAAGCATCTAAAGTGCCTTTATCTAGGCTAAGCATATAAATCAAAGATTATCACAATATAATACATAATTGAGAAAGGCCGACTAGACACTGATGTTACATCAAAATAGATTTGCCCAGGTGGGAGCAGATAACTCTATTAAAATACAGAGGAAAATTCAATCCTTGTCATGCTAAAGCATAGTAGTCTATGGTAGGTGAAAGCCTAGTTAGAGGCAGTCAGACAGAGTGGACAGGAGGCATGAATCAATGAGCACCAGGGGCTCCCTGAGGGCCAGTGAAGAGGAGGGGAGGGTTATTGTAAATCAATTGTTGGCCAATTCATTTCCATTGATAGCATCAGAATAATGACATGCTGTAATAAAATGGTAATCAGGGCCTTGAGCTGCAGGCAGTGGAGAGTCGTTTGGCAATCCGAGCAGCAGGGAAAGTGGCAGTGGCCCACATTCTCTTCTCTTGCATTGCTGAACATGTGTGCACTTATTCATGTGTGTGCATCAGCAGTAGTTGTTTGATTGAACATGTCAATTTTAGCCTTTATTTTTTATTGTTTTCGTGGCTGGGTGACTGACGTGTCATAGAGGGTGTGCAACCTAATGTTTACGAGTGCGCATGAGGAACGTGTCACGTGCTGCACAGCCTTTGATTTAATCCCTGAGATACGCAACCCAACGACAGCGACAGATGGCTCTGTGAGCAGATTAAAATCTCAACAGCTAACCTTGTGCCAACCCAAACAGACACAATTTAAGTAAGTAAGAGGAGCTGAGACAATTACCACACATTTCCTTGCAGAGCCAAGGGGTAGAGAAAAAAAAAGAGCTCTGATGTTAGGATGATTTTATTTGGCACTTAAGGAACCACAGACACCATAACCCATTCCAATCAATGGCAGCAGGAAGCGATAATAAAACCACGAGTCATTGCTGAGGTCAAACCTCATGAATCAGCATAATTGGATGAGATATGAGTGTTATGAGAGAGTGAGAGACGGTAATAAGCTGAAGATGGTTGGTCAGAATGTGAGTGGCAAGACAAACAACTGCTTCTTCAGCCTTGCTTTACTGTTGTGGTGGGTAATGAAATGTGGGGCAGATTAAGGGTAAGCCAGCTGAGTAGTAGCCCATTTCCACTACAGGAACTTAACAGCCCATAACCAAAGCTTTCTATAACATTACCTGAGGCTTGTGTAGAAGCAGTTCCTTCCTTTACACAGTTCCTACAAACCAGGTGGTATCAGATTTTTTGCCGTCGAAAAGGCATAGTTTTTTAGTTTGTAGACATGATTTTCACATTTGTGAGATGATGACAGGAGAACAGGGAGAAAGGTGGAACACAAAAACGGATCTTGACAATGGCTATGTGTAGTGCTCTCAATAATTCTTGAATTTGGGAAAAGGCTAAAGGCAGTGTCCTTCCTGGTATATGACTCTAATCTGCACCGACGATGACGAGTGTCTTAAAAAAATAAGGCCTCTACAAGAAAAAACTAAAGGAGTTGAGCCAACAGGCCTCTCTTCCTTGTTTGCCAGTAAGAATGCTCTGTGATCATAGAAGGGTGGCAAAACAGGGACCACCATCCTGTTGTCAGGATCAGTGTCCTACTTCCACCCATGAAACGCACACATGCAATTGATGCGCCTCCCAGAGCCAACAACCATAATCCTAGCAGTGATGTCAGAGAACAGGGTGATACCAGTCAATGACAGTCAACCTTTAGCCTCAAACATGGACCACTGCCCATCCAAATACACCAAGCTCTTCCAAATTATGATGTGCCACCAAAATGCAGGTGATTAAACTTTGACATGACAATCCTCCCTAAAATTGTGTATTTTTATTTACCTGAATGTACCTTAGAGTTATTGACATAGTGAATAACCAAAATGCTGACACAGTTAGATCTGCAGATATTGCAACTCAATGCAGCTTTGGTCCAAATATTTTAAGTCAAACCATACAGCCAATCACCAAATTAAATAAGCTTCATGAAGGAAGTAGTGTTAAATGGCAATGCTGTAGACAGCAGTTACATAAGACTAAGGAGCCTGCAGTCCCATTGAAGTCGTCCAAAGGGCAGGTTGGGCAGGGTGAAGTTGGGTTCATGTTGTTTTACGCTTCAACAAGATGGGACAGTGGTGTCTGTTGCTAGAGTTCACCAAGAGGTGAGCGAGCAGACCCATGCCATAAACAAGTCTGAAGTTTATAGCCACTATTGGGGTTTGTTGTTCCACCGCATTCTGGCCCCGTTTGTATAAAAACAAAGAGAAGTGAAGAAGAAACCATGTGGCTCATGGGGGAGGCCAACTGGCCACTAAAGTTGGGGTCATTTGGGAGTTAACATGACTGGAGCAGCTTCAGGTAGAACTGCTCGGGTCAGACTGGCTGACATCTTGGGTTTGGTTCAGGCTCTGACTGCATGCAACTCTCCCCAGTCTGCTACAATGGGCAAATAAGTCTTTAGAGCAAGCCATGTTTTCAAAGAGCAATTCATAGCTTTAGAATCGAATTTAAAAAAGATAGACATTGAACAAGCAAAAGAAAAGGAAAGAACAAAAATGACAGGATATTGCGGTTATGTGTGTGCGTGTTTGGATTGTTTGGATGTGGGAATAGCAGTTGCTCTTGTTTTCACATTGGAATCTTTCTTAATTAAAAAGGATTGGTTTTACAGTGTGTGCCCGAGGGGAACCTGCTGCACAGCAAACAAGCTCTGAAGCAAGGCAGCCACGAAGGCAACAAGGTGTGGTTGGAAGTTTTTAAATACTCTTTCTCCTGCACACTCTACAAAAAAATGTCTCAACAGCAACATAAGAAGGGTTTTGATTTCATTATACAGTGAAGCAGGAGTTTTTAAGAATCCCAGTGTGGCCAGAGATCCAAGTTTGACCAGTCTTATCTAAAGAATAACTGTCGATGTGTCAATCTACAGAGCCACATTGTCGACGGAAGCACCCTTAAAAAATCCTGTTTTTTTCCAGGTGTGAAGTTTTATTAGTAGGTGATGAAAGTTAAATGACAAGCCGGTTTGAAACTTGCAGTGTGTTATTTGACTCTTATTGTTGTCAAAGCAACCTCAAAAACCCCGTGTGCATGCGTGTGTTTGAGTGCATTTGTATTGCTTTCTTATCTAAGCTTTAAAACAGCGCTGTGAATACATTTGCACAGTGTGTACAGTGTGTACACTCTGGTGGTCTTTACACCTTTAAAGAACTGTTTGAAGATTAAAACTTGGTTTTAAAGTTGGTGTTAGGGTTGGGCATTTAGGTGTGATGGGTAAGGTAAGGACTAGTGTAAGAGGCAAGAGCATTAAGTGTGTCAATAAGGATCCTTACAAGAACAGAAAGACAAGTGTGTGTGTGAATGAGCATGTGTTTGAGTGTGTGTGTACACACTGAATCTGCCTCAAGCTTCTGCTTAAGCTTTGTTTAAATTTAAAAATATGTTTTTGACTCATTTAAATGTGGATTGATGAAATGAAACATAAATTACCTATTTCACTTTTTGATTTGAGCTACGTGTTTTTATCTGTGTTTTTGTAGTAATGTTCTCAACTGGAATCAACCAATGTCAGGGTGTTCTGTAGCTTAGTTGGCAGAGCAGGAGTCCCATGTGGCACAAAAGCTAACAAAAAGGACTTCAACTATAAAAGCCCTGCATGCAGTGGGTACCTATGTGCCACAAATGTGTCATTGATTTAGGTTTGTCTAGTCAAATGTGTGAACTTTGATGCCTTCCTAAGAAGCTACATCTGCAGAATCAGGTCTAGACATTTGCCTATCCTATTACACATGTAGCACATAGCAGAAACCTGTTCCTGAGAGACGCATAAACATAATAAACAAATAACAGGGTGATTTCAGTTTCCTTTATCAGGTTAAACCAGAGTCAGCCTTGGCCTCCTGTGTCACCGGGGTCAAGGCAGCCATCAATGAATGGAGGAAACACTTGCAACTCACTGGCAGTGAATGATGGAGGCAGCCAATCACACAGGAGATTCACAGCCATCACCATGGCAACCGCAAAACCCATGGCTTTGGTGGAGAAGTGTAGACTAAACTGTTGATACAGAGTCAAAGCAGACCCCAGTGTGACGGATCCTCTGTGACCCGAGTCACCTGACACACACACACACACACACACACACACACACACACACACACACACACATCAGAGTGCAGGGATCACAGTGACCAGCTAGAGGGCCGTACAATGTTGTTGTTTTTTTGGTCAGAGTGAAATCTGTTTGCTCATGGAATTGGCTAGATTTTCAATATGTGTGAATATGGCTTCATGAAAGTGTGTGTGTGTTTGTGTGTGTGACTGCGTGCGTGGGAGAGTGCTGACAGCACACACACGCCAACAGCATGAGTAGAAAGGCAGAGAGACTGCAAGTGACTCACCTTGTCTGTTTGCAGACAGGTAATGCAAGCCATGAGAAGTGTGAATGCGTGTGTGTGTGTGTGTGTGTGCGTGCGTGCGTACGCCAGCATTCATTTCTGTGCTGCTGTGTTCCAGTGTGTGTCTCCGCTCTGTGTCTCACAGTTTGTGTGTGGGAGTTCTTTTATTGCAGGTGAGCTGCATACCACAAGCTAAGCTGTAGATAGAGGGACCGATAACAGACAAGCAAGTACTAGCAAGACACACACACGCATACTCACACACACACAGATTTGGAATGATGAACAAAGAGAGATTGGATGCAGCTGCCTATACAGACGACTGACGAAAGAAAACAAGGGCACTTTGATTTAGTCTAAACATTCATTTTCACACACCTGCACACAGACACACATTCACACACACATACCTTTCAAGGAAATAGCCGAGTAGCAATGGAAGCCTTACGCTCACAGTTGACCTTTTACTCATTTCAATCTGTTTAATAAAATGTACCCACTCAGTCTGGCTGTGACACTGCTAACACACCTCATCTCTCACTCATACACACAAACACATACAAACAGACACAGACATACACGCACTGTCAATCATATGTCATTATACACAAATGCATCTCATCTTTCATTAATGCACAGGAAACGGCATGAATAAGCAGCAGCTCTGTTCATGCTGGGATGTGGGATTAACCGGACTGAACCTCTCACTGTATCTGAATGGACCTCAGGCAGCAGAGTGAATCAATTACAGCACAATTTGTGTAGTGTTGGCATGATGGCGCATGTGTTAGTATCTGGGCTTTTACCAGTGTAATGGGTTAATACTACACTGGTGGTGAATGGCCAGGAATGGAAACCTTTTGAAATTGTTTGATACAAGCGTAAAATCCTAGATTCTGTGACGGTACAAAAAGGATATGTTTTTTAGCAAGAGCCATTCAGTGTCATTATTAAATGCTTTTTAATTTTTTATCTACAGGAAAAGTGAAAGTTCCAAAGCGCTAATTGTACTTTAATCACAAACAATCACCTTTGCTTACTTGACATTTTGTGCATAAAACTGGAGTATTATGATCCAAATTCAAGCTCTGTTTAAAGGAGAAAAAGACCATAATTCCAAGCAGGCATTTGATATCAGTTAATACTTTTGCTGCTGACACATTTTGGTGGGTACAACAAAAAAATGGCGGTTTGAAAACAAGTGCTAACTTTGGCAGAGGGGCCGGTGGAAGGTAAATGAGTTTAAATCGATCAACTAATAAACAGTTTAAACTGATCAACCTGTGATCTGCTTGATAGCAGATGCCACGTAGAGTTACTGGAGCTTGTGATAAGAGAAAGACAGATAACCTGGAATTTTGAGATAATCGTCATCAGCTGTTACATGCCAAGAAAATGTCTACAGACACATCTGCAGGCAGCTTTGTCATTGTTGCTGCTGTGAGGAACCATGCTAGTGCTCCTCCTAGTAAGTTCTGGAAAGATGGTAAAGAGGCTTGTTTCATGGCATGTATTTAAACACTTGTGCATCCTTATGTAAACACTAGTTTACTAGTTTAGTTTACCTTCGTAGATTGTTTCTACATGTAAACACATTTCTCACATGGATCTTTGAAAATGAAAAAGACGGAGCAGTTTAGAACAGAGAAGCTCCTGAAAGATAATGTGGTGCCGGCTTTAACAAATGGTGTTTGACCCACGACAAATGACAAAAAGGTTTAAAAAAAATTCTGTTGCCAAAATTTTAGTGACTGAAAAGATTTATATGATGTCCTCCTGCTTTTGAAGCAAAAAAAACAGCTGTTATTAGACGTAGTATCTTTGGTTTTGTCAATGTAGCCTTCTCCTCTGTTATGAGCTGATGACAAGTTCAACAGTTTGAACATTTATTTTCAACAAAATATAACAAACAAATGAAAAATTCCTATTGAACTCATCTATCTTGAAATGAAAAGTAGTGTAATATGGAGGGAATAAAAAACGGAAATGGAATTCACCTGATTCACCCTCTCCATTAGGTGATTTGAATTTGCATAATGTACTATTGAGTCTGAGTGCCGTGGCTTATGCAAATGCCTACAAGCCGTCAAACATGAAGTGATTATAATAATGTTGCTTTGACAGATCTGAAACCAGTTATTGGCATCCTTATTTTGTAAAAGCCTTAACAAACTCTTGACTGTCAACCCCTTCTTGCTTTTGTTGTTTGAGAAAATGTACAACTTCTTATGGACCACTTGATTTCTTTTGACTCAGTTTATTCTCCAACTGACAATTTTACTGCACATTTCTGTCTGTTGTGTCTTTCCCTCTGTGATTCCACACCCTCAGAATTCTTGGAATCGAGTTTCCCTTGTTATCCCGCCACCGCCCCCCTCCCCGTCCCTACACATGCTTTTTTTTATTCCTTGTACTAGTCAAGTCTGGCATGGCCTCTGTTTTTCACCATAGAAACCGACATAACAGACCAACACAGCCAAGCTCAGGCTCAGCAAACAGAGACCAAATAAAATCCATCATTCACTTGGTGTGTGCGAAAGCCTTTTTTCTTTTTTCCCCTCTCTCTCTCTCCTTCAGGCACTTATGCCTTATTTTAGAGTAGTTCCAGCGGACAAGGAGGGTGGTGGGCTAGAGCAAAGTTTTGAACACAGACGTCATTTGGCAGGTCGCCTGCAGAAGGCAACAAGCTTTTCAATGTGCAAGGACAAGAATCCCATAATGCATGAAACCATAGCAAAACCTGCACATCCAGTGTGCAATGTCTGATAATATTAGAACATTCTTACAAGATTCCTGTGATATTTTAGGATAATGTTATCTATGACTACTTCACCTAGTGAGACATGACATTATGCCCCTTGAGATGTAATTAAATGGTTGTAGTCACCATCAAATTATCCAGTTTAGCTGCTTGAGAATGATCTTGTCAAATAACAAATTCGTTTAACTGCAAATCTGCACCTTCCCAGCACATAAACACAACTAAAGCCTCCAAACTTGATCCCATTCTTATGATGTAATCCCCTAAAATGTCGGATATTTGTTTTAGTTATGTAAGCCCTCAGCCCCTCCAAACCCTCCACTGGGTCTGCCAGATGGAACAAATGACGAATCTCAGACGTTTGGCGTTTTTTGGCCAGAGAAGATGGGGCTGACTTCCAAGCCATTTCCTAAGACGCAAACTGTTCAATGAAACCCACACAGAGTGTCTGAATCTGTGGAAAACAACAGCAGATAAAAGCGGCGACTGCGCACGTTGTGGTGTGACTCTGCCTACTTTTCTTTCTCTCTGTAAGTGGGGAAGCACATGCAGTAATGCCAGTGTAACCATCAAATTATTGCAGACTACTGTAAGCTGCCAAAGGCTTTGAAGCCACAGGTTTCCAAAGGCCAATTGCAATGCTAGATGGGATTGAATACAAGACCATTTCAAGAATGAAATGGAAAAAAGCAGATAAAATATTGCTATCAGGCAATATATATATGTACTGGTAAATGTTTTGGACTATTTTGGCATGAGAAAATGCATTTCCAAACAACCTCCCAACACAAAATAGTAGCTGCTGATCACTCAGGCAGCATGGTACAAAGAAACCTATCACTGCTTGCTGAAAACTAAGACCATTCAAGAAGAAAACAATAACAGTGGATACCCTCAAACATTTCAAGTATTAACTGCATTGTTCTTGGCTTTGGAATTCTCTGTCTGGCACCTACAGTTTGAGAGTAAGTCATAAATAATATGCATTTCTTTTTCTGAAATGCATACAATCATTAGGGAGGACTTACATATTACCGGACACATACACACACACACACACGCACACTCTCTCTCACTCACACACACACACACACACACGCACACACACACACACACACACACACCCGGTCACTATCAGCTGACACTGGCCAGCACCAAACCAATCAGTCGACCGTCTGTCGCTCTGGAAAATCAGCCCGGCTGCCCTTAGCCAACCCCAAGGCCCTCTGGGATATCTGGGCTGAGAGTGAAGGAGAGGAGAAAGGGAAAAGGAGGGAGGGCGGGCACTAAGGGTGGCTATAGGAAAAGTGTACGTGACATACAGACAAGAGCCAGAGAGACAGACTCTGGCAGAAAACGTCACAGACTCTCTATCAACTGTCTCTGGACTCTGTCAGCTGTCTGTAACCATCTCGCCTTTTCTCTCTACACATATCCTTTAACCTCGATCACCATTTCTTTGTCCTGCTTGTCCCCAAACTTTGTAAATCCATGCTTTGACGAAAAAAAAAACCATGCAGCTTATAGTTACTGACAGTCCTAGGAGCATAACATTTTTTCTAATCCTGTGTAATACTGTTTTTATCTATAAATAGATGTCTAATCTATAAATGAATAAATCCCATGTTAAATTAAAATCTACATACTCCTCAATGATACAAGGTCTTTTCTCTTGTCCAGAAACCTCCCACCCTGCTTTCCACATCCTCTGCAACCATGACACAGTTACATAATTGCATTTGGTAAACTATGCGACCCCCCCCCCCAACACCTCCTCCCCCTCCTCCCATCAACTCTCTCCAATCTCACATCGCACTCATCTGTTATGTCTGAGGCAGAGGAGACGAGATTCCCAGACAGACTTATCACAGTCTGTTTTGTTACTGCACTGTGGAACACACAGTTTCTTTTATCTGCTCCTTCAAAAGAAAAAAATCTTCTCAATAAAAGATTGAATTTGGGGACTGCTGTTTCAATGCTGAGAAACTCCAGATAAAGTGAAATCTCCATTTTATCAGTTAAGCACAATACTGCACAACTTTCATATCGTGTGTTTGTGTGCAGTTTCCTCTCTGTGAGCTCATTGTTTCTCAGTACATGAGGCTTTATCAGTGCTGGGGACTTGGCTGGCCTTCTGCTGTGGGTACAAATGCTAATGCTCATGCTGGTGACACAATGTAACAGAGTAAACTCACAATGGATGGTACAGATGAAGACACGGTGTCTTTAAAAATACATTTGTAAACACATTGCATGAATTTGGGAAAGAATTGAGCTGGATTTGCTGTTCTCAATATAGACTTGAGCTCAAATTATGTCGTTAGCGTATGCCTTTTTATTAGGGCTGTCAGTCGATTAAAATTTTTAATCGCAATTAATCGCATTAGTGTCCTGAGTTAATATGTTATTAACACGAATTTTTTAGCAAGTCCTTTTACATTTACAATAAATACAAATGACTTGTCCTGAGAACCAAAACTTTAAAGCTAAACTTTCCGTTTAAAAGTCCCTTTTCTGTCTCCATTTCTGCTTTGTAACCGTTTGCAATGTTATTTTAGCGCCACTTCCTGAAACCAAAGGAGCTGGCAGGCACAGACCGTGCGTGCGTTAATCGCGCGTTAAAAAAATTAGTGCCGTTAAAAGGAGTTTGAGTTAACGCATTATTAACGCGTGAACTTCGACAGCCCTAGTTTTTATTATTGCTGTTGTTGTTTTTTTCTGAACTGCCACCAACAAGAAACACTGCAACTTCTGAATGTTCTTCATAATGATTCAACAAATTTATTTTAATTGAAAATAGAGCTAACAGTGCACAGAATGTTTAAGTACAAAAAAAATTGGAAATGGATACAACAAAAATGTTTTCTAAATAAATCCCCAATTTTCATGAAAAGAACTGATAACATTTAAAATTTTATTGTCTTTGTTAATGTTTTGTTTTTTCTTGGGAATTGGCTACATTTTTTAGTTCAATTCTTGCGTCAACAACTATAACTTTTACAGAATTTTTGATATTTGCCTCTACAATATAGCCCTGTTGATGGCTGAGGCATTTGAAGCAATCTTAAATTTCTCAATTTGCAGGTAGCTAAGGACGATCAGGACACAATCAGTGTCTTAGTTCATTAGTCTTAGCCCTGGGTGATGCAGATTGAACATCTGAAGCCCACTCGGCATCATGCCGAAGACCCCCAGCACTACATGTTCTACATGTCTAGCTCCTTCACACCTTGAAAAAATTTAAGGTGTGAAGCCAAAAATACATCTAAATGATTTTTTTTGTGTCGGTTGACATGTTAACATGTAATAATAATTTTGGTTCAGACAGTTGTGCTGATGGACCCTTCTTCCTTTATCATTTACTTTTTCCTATGCAATTTTTTCTCCCTTGTTCTTCTTCCATGCTGCCATAACTAATTAACTCACTGAGTACACTTGTTTTTCCAAGGGCTAGCACCTGGTGCTTATTGAATGAAACACTTCCTTTAAGCTTTAATTATACTTCCATGTTCATGTAGCTGTGACATCCCTGTGATATAAACTTCTTCATCTGCCAATGTTTACAACAGTTTTCCCAAACCTCTGCACTTGTTCCAAGATTTATGACTGCAGACCATATTAGGATTAGAGTTAGAGTTAAGTAGGGTTACAACAAGTTAAATTTAAGATTTTTTAGGACATTTTCCAGACTGCTATGAATGCAATTTAACACATAATTTAAGAGAATCCTGGAAAAAGTATGATATTATGTGAGGAAAAAATCAGAGTCCCAGAAAAACTTGTAAAATGAACTTGTAAATTATATTGGCTTTAATGTTCTGTGCTTATGCCAGATTTTACTGAATATGCACCTTTCCATAGCCCATTCCCGTTCCCACATGAGAATGAAGTGTAATCTTGTAATGTAACAATTTCTAAGACATGCTAAAATCTATTTCAGACATTTAAGACATTTTAAAGCCTAAAATTACAAAGACTGGATTTTAGACTTTTTAGGAACAGACAGAAATTTTGTCTGCACATCACGTGCAAATGCATCTTTAGAAAAAACAATTCAGTATTAAAAAAACATATGTTTTAAAGTTTTTCCAGCCCTACGGAACTTGCTAGTTGACTTCAATATTCAGCAATAACTGTGGTCAACCGACTTTGTACTTCTTATTGGTCAAATACTGATTGACTTTTACCCCAGGCAGCAGTTTCGATGAGCTGGTGCCAGTCCTGTATGATGCAAGGACTTCTTTCTATCTGGCTATTTCTGCTATTGTACATTAAGGCAACCAGTCCTGTATTTTTCTTCTTGACCTCTTTTGTTGAATTTGACTTAAGGCTTGGAAGTTGTACCAATGGCGCCAAAAAGTCAAGCTTTTGGGAAGCTAATTTGCCCACTGGGATGCCTCGAAAGGTCGTGAACAGCAGGGAAAGAGCTTAAGTTGGAGAGCAGAGAGGCAGAACATCTGTCTTTCTCTTAGAGGACAAGGGAAATAAAAGTGCTGTGTCCAGAGTCCAGAATGTACCAGTTGGAACTGGCAGGTCTGGAGATTTTCCACAAGCTGTACTTCCCAGAGAGGTCTCCCTCTTTCCTCTCTCTGCCTCTCTCCGAAATCTTTTATTCTCTTCATTGTACAGTCTCATCGATTTGTCTTCCTCAAGACAACATGTGAAGATAAGGCACTCATATACACACAACAAAAAAAAGGTTATGGAGAGAAAAAAATAGGATGTATGAAGCCAATGTGGTAGCAAAAAGAGGAAACGGCCATTTCCTCCACGTCCCCATTTTGTCCTGTCATGTGGGAGGGAGACTACAGTTCTGTAGCAGAAAGTGGAAAGTAGGGAGACAAAAAAAAACAGGCAGCAAATATCACAACAAAAGGAGAGGGGGAAGGGGAAAGAAAGGCACAAGAAAAATAAAAATGTTTCAAGAGCTGAGGCAGGCAGGAAGCTGCCCATGGGCTTAAGTGCAGGGAAATTAACATCAAACTGTCTTTAGCTCCTCTGCTCGCGCAAACAAGGGCCCAGCCCCTTCCCAGCATCTCTATGGCCTATAAAAAATACATTAAAAGGAAAGGAAACTCGCACGTCTCGCCACTATTGTTGAGGTGAAGCTACGCACTTGTTTGAACTTCACAGAGAATATATCTACTACAAGGTCAAAGTTTAAAATGTAATGAGCAGGCGCGCTCAGGACAGTAGCTAAGTATTGTATATTGCAATAGATGCAGTAAATTAGAAGGGGGCTAATGTGCTCATGGCCCAAGACCAAAAAAGGCACCAACATCAATTAGGAGAGTCCGACTATCTTCTCTGAACTGGCTTCATCCCTCCATTCATCTTGTTCTATGTTACCTTGCAACATGATTTTGCCCAATCCTTCCTAGGCACTGGGGGGCAAAGGAGGGGGTTTAAGTAGGCAACCCAACACTGGCCAGTCTGCGCTGGCTCTAGTGAACAGTGACACCGATCGATTTCATTGCGCAGATTAGATTTGGGGAGTGCATTGGGATGGAGCTGATGGTGCTCTGAGTGAGGGGGGTGGCAATCATAAGGCGCCTAGTTGGTCTTTTGGAGTCTGCCACAGCCAACACACACACACAGACCAGGGGGAATATCAAGCTGGCTGGGGGTGCAGTTATGCAGCTGTTAGCGTTTCAGAAAAAATTAGCACCAGGTTCAACTGTAAACAATGAGCTCATTCTCTCTGCTAGAGCGCAACACACCACATCTGTTTTGGAACAAGCAGTCTCATTCAAGGCCCCAATGAGGTAATCCACTCCCCCCTTGTAAAAAAATCAAACTGGGAAAAGCACTTGAGAGGACATTAAATCATGTAATGTCCTGCAAAACTGCGAATGATAATTCTAACATGTGGGACTAGCATGTTTGATTCAGCTACACATGGTCCAGTGAAAAAAAAGCTTGATATTAATGAATGTTTGACTTCCTGTTTACTTGGAGTTGCAAGAATGGTGGGACTCATGTGCTCATCCAACTCTAGATGTTTCAATTACACCAAATTGGGAAGACAGTACATACAAGCTTCCTACCAGGAAATAGGATTTTCCTCTGCTTTCCCTGCTTCCTCCTTCATAAAATCATCAATTTATGACATGCAGTTCCACATAAAGTCTAAGTTAAAGCTCAAAGACATCATCTTTACAGTTGTAAATGAGTCTGAATCTTTAAAGTAATGTTTTTGACTGTCAAAGAGCCGCTTGTGGTATTTTTTTAACAAACTTTTTGCATGTCACACAATACAATAATGATTTCAGCATGTTTCATTTGACAGTAAAATCAGCTGATAGGTGCAGAACAAACTTAAAATGTACCAAATTTATGCAAATCATACTTCAAATTTCATATTAAGTTTGTTTCAAAATGACCCATATTTGTGTTTTTCTGATCAGCTAATGATGTAATGTAATAGAGCTTCCTCAAACTATCATAAAAAAAATTCTTTTATCATTTCTAATCTGTTTTGTCTAGGGTTTTGTTGGGTATATTAGCAATTTTTGTTAAGAGTTATGGAAACAAACTAGTTTAGATTTTACAAAATGTCTTTTAAAGGTCAGGGAAACTCAATGGTTAGCCAAAGAACTGCTTTGTTAGGATTAGGGTTAGGACTGTGGTTGTAGTAAAATGAAACTCTGACCAACGAAAGGTTGGTAGGAAATGGGAGTAGGAGTGGGAGTGAGTCCAAACAGCAGTCTTCCAAGGCAAGGTCACATGGTTTAAAGGCCTAAAACAAACAACATCTGCTTAATGATCCTTTAAGTCACTTACTGGGTCTCCTATGAATGAATGCACGCTAAAACACGACTCTTCCTTCCCAACAGTGTTTTGTGTTCAAAGCAGATGTCATTTGTTGTATGATGCCATAAAGGAGCCCAGTTTTCACTGTATGGCCACGCCTGGATGACAAAGCCTTGGAGATAGTGGGTGACTCAGAGACAACAGGAACATCTATAGCTTGCTACTGTCGACTATAGCTAGCTGTTGTATATAGGTCACCATTTAAGTCTCCTATAGCAGCATACAGCATGTGTGGAACGTGCAGCAGAGATGGCTGCAGTAACCACTGGACATGATCAGAGGCAGATAAGACTCAAAATGTGGGTGTTGACCTTTACCATGTGCATGATTTCTTTCAAACAATAAATTCTAAAGCAATGTCTGTTCATAATTTTTTTATGAGGGGTATTGAACTTTCAACTCTTTTTTCAAATAAAACAACAGACTGGGAGAAGAGTATGCACAATGGTGTTGGTGGAGCCCAAAATAGAAAACGAGTGTAAAATCTACTTCTTTCTCCTCACAGTTTTTAGTCATGTGGTCTTCAGCGTGTGTGTGGCTGGCAAGAGGGTCAAACAGACAAGAGGAGCAGGTGGCACCCAGGCGGGTGCTGCCGGGTTGGTGGGTGAGGATTGGTGGGCGCTGCCCTTTCACGATCCACGTGCCATCTGCCTCGGCCGACAGTGACTGCATCCCAGTGACAAAGAAGGAACAGAGGGACGGAGGAAGAAAACCTCACTGCCATGTTTAACAAACTAGATCATTTCCACTTCATTCTTGCTATAGCAGTACCTCTGACAAACTTGGCTCTGTTTCCTGCAATAAAATACACTACTGTTATACAGTTGTGATATTATGCCAACACTGCCTATATTAACGATGCAATACATTTGGTGAGCAAAACTTTGATTTGAGTCCAGTTCATTTCAACTTACACAAACCTACATCTGTTTTGCAGTACAGAGCAAAGTGGAAGGATTGGCCCTGTCTCCATAGAGACTTGATGTCACACTCTGCCAATTTAATTTGGCATACCAATTTATGGAATAGTTAATTGCAACACTGCTCTATTTAACAGTCAAATGAGCTCTGGAAGATGTCCTCGGTCTTGTGACCTTAAAAATGTCATATATTTTAATCTGAGCTCGAAAGTGGCTTGAGCAAAAGTTCACTGAGTGGGGTTCTTTGTGAGAAAATTCAATTTCGTGTCCAGTTTTGGCAATCGTAGTTTTTTTGCTTTGCAGTCGCTTCTGCAGCTTTTCATCTTCTACATCAAAACAGGCTGAATAAGGGGGTCAAGATGTCCATGCAATCTGCTGGCAACTCATGTTTATGAGGGTATGCTACACCTGGCTTTCTTGTTATAAAAAGCCAGTCTGGCAGAAATAAAATGGGGGCTTGTTGCAGTGCTTAAATTCGTCTCGGCTTTCTCTATCTTCCTCCCATCGGAACGAGAGAAGGGGGGAAAAAAGTCAGATGAGCTATTTGCAAGGAAGGTCACGCTGAGAGGGCATGGCAAGGAGCCAGCAATCTCTCTCTTCCTCCTCCCTCCCCTGCTCTTTCTCTTATCCTCTCCACTCTACCTCTCAATGCTACAACTGACACTTTTATTCTGGGACCGAATCTGGAGGCATTGGATATTTTTAAGCAGTATTCAATATCTTTCAGTGTGCCATTCATTATAAGAAGTTTACGACAAAACTAGGTGAAAAACTGCTATATAGCTCAACTGTATAAGGTCCATGTACTCCTCAAGTATGGACAGTCCTTGCCTCGCTGTCAAGCTGTATTTGGACTTGATGCAGGATGCCTGAGGCAAAGGTGTGCTCCTCTAGATGAACAGCCAGGGATAACATACTATTAAATGATCAGGGTGCACGTGAATGGCATACACACCTTTTGTCAAGTTCTAAAATTTGATTTATGAATTGGTTCTGCTTACAGCGTTAATTAATTGGACAGCAACCATGACAAATGGCCTGAAAATGTGATACTACTATGAATTTTTATGTCATGGGTAAAATCAAGGGAAACACAATACAAGGCAATAGTCACTTAAAAAAACAGATTTTTAAAAACCGAGCGACTAAGAGTCAAAAATCATGACCTTTCTTTAATATTGACTAATGGTTAGATCTTCACAAGTCCAAAATGTTTCGCTTGACCTTTGACTGATGCACCAAAGCCCGAGGAAACTCAATGTACTTACGTTTCATGTGCATATAAAATAGCGCAGATCCAAAAGTGCCCCGGGAATGACTGGACACACTGACCTAAAACATATATACACCTATCTGACCCGATTAGCCTAATCTCTCAGTCTACTGCTACTGCTTTGTTATTCTTCTTTTGCCTCCTCTCTGTTACAAATGGACTGATAGACAGAGGGAGTCTCTGGTCAGGAGCTCAATAATAACTTTTAGCAGTCTAGCCAGGAGGCTGGATGCCCAGACTGCAGCTGTTCCATCATCTTCCCTCCCCTCCCCTCTAATACCCGCCTCTCATGCTCTCTCTTTGCATCAGCGGTCATTCAACAGCTCCCTCCTCCCTCTCTCACTTGTATTATTGTCAAGCGGATCAATGCTGTTCTTGTTGTAGCCTTTAATCAGCACAGCACTTTTTTTATTATATGAAGTCTGAATTCCATAATATTCTGGTTTTAAAGGATTAATTAGCCTAATTAGTCAAAGTCACAGAAGATTTTTTTTTTTTTACAATAATTGTAATAGATATTAAATACATTTTGTCACAGTTGTACATCAGAAGAAAACACCAATCAACAGTTGAACCCTGTGTGATGTGCTCTTTCTCCATCTCCTGACGTCCTTGTGCCTCCGAGCCTCAGCACCTCCCCAACACCCCTCACACACTTGAAAACTCAAGAGAGCACTCCAGCAGGAGTAGGCAGCAGCAGAAGCAGAAGAGGGTTAGATTGGGTGTGAAATACTCTCCGGACTTTCAAACAAGGAAAAAGCACTGTGGCATCACTGGCATTGCGGGCGAGCGAGAGCACCTAGTTGAGGGCTCTCCCTTTGATGTTTAATTTAGAAAAAGAGGGAGGGAGAGTATGAAAGGGTGGGGAGTGGATGGAAGGAGAGATGGTAGAAGTGTTGAGTGTGCTGAAACTCCACTGTTTTCCATCAAAGGCTTTGAGTTACCTTTCCTTTTCATTTATTCACCAACGTTGATAAAGGGGACTACTTGCTGGATAGAGCAGATGAGAGAAAAGGCTCAGGGACAGTGGATAAGGAAAGAGGAGGGGTGGAGGGAAGTCAGAAGGTAGGAAGAGCAGTGGAGAGAGGGTCATAAAGGAGGTTCTGGTGGAGGGTCGAGCCAAATCTGGTTCATGGAAGTCGTTTTCTCTACTACTTCCCTCTTGTCGTCTCTTCCTCTTGCCTTCTCTATCTTTATCTCTCTGCCTTCTCTCCCATCCCTCCTTCACACCCCCCCCCATCTCTCCTTTCCCTCTCCTCTGCTGGGGAGTCCTTCCTCCTCCTTTCTGCTCACTGAGTGAGAAGTGGAGCTGTTTGCCAGGCGGAGGAAGCAATTAAAAATTAATGGAAGCTGAGTGATAGAGAAACCTGCAAGGGCGTGCCGCCCACCACACACACACACATAGCAGGCACACACACGTACACACACACATACACACACATCTGCCTTTAGGAACATAGTTTCCCTACTCCTTTTCCTGTACTCTCCGTCTCTCTCTTCCTCAATTTCACTGCACCTCTTCTGCTCTGCACAGTGGAGGCCAAACCCAGACACCCACTGTCTGATGGCATTTCATTGTTTTCATTTTATTTTTGAGACACAGTGTCAGTTATATTGACATGATTTCTTTCATATCAGGCCTGGTGTTGTGCAGACTCGGCCTAGAGTCTGCAGATGTCGGCAACTTTTAGTCAGTATTGTCACATTCATAAAGTCACATGGCTTTTAGCTTTCTTTACCCCAAAAACTTGGGGAGAAGAAGAAAAAAAAAGATCCACTCTGGTGCATGTGAACAAACGAAAGGGTCAGTCTGAAGCCAAAACAAAGTGTTGCATCTGGGTTGGTCATGGCTCGTCAACTTGAACTTCTTGAGCGGATCTTTTGCAGCTGGTTAACATTAGCCCTTTGGACAGAGACATCCTGTAATTCTGCTGCTGCAGAGCCATTATTACACCAGCTGTGCTTTTTTACACTCAACCCTACAACAGTGGCATAATACCACTCCAGTGTGTGGTTTCAGATTTGCCTCTAGGCATTGTGGAGGCAAAGGAGGCGTTACGTGTGCCACAGCAGCGTCTGCATCTATACGAACAAATAATGTAAATGCTGGAAGTATAATTTCATCAGGTCTTGCCCAGTGTTTTATAGCAGGAAGGCTGTACTAAAGGACAGTTATAGTTCTTGTTGTTTTGCTGTTATATGAAAAGGTTAATGTCGGTACTTGTTGAGAAATAGGCGACAACCAGCTTAGCGCTGCTGATGTGCTGGTCATCTGCAAGGGTCTCAGCATTATGTTGTCTCTCTCTCTCTGTTCCTGTTTGTCCTCAGCAAAGGACCTGACCTCTCACCTCTGTCCTGGGATAGACCCTATCTCCCCAACACACACACTCACACACACATATAAAAACTGGAAGCCCTTAAGGCACAGTGGCCAAGCTATCAGAACTCATTTGCATTTTGAAGAGGAGGATGTAGACCAAGCTACGCCACACACATATAGAACCACCCTGACCCTTGACCTTAATGCCCTCCCCCCTTTCCCCCCAGGTCACACACATCCCACAGATGAGCTGATGCATTATTCCCCAGAGGTGGACGACTGGGCCTTTGTTTTCAGAGGAGGCAGCCATCCACAGGAAAAGAACATCCAAAAAAAAAGGTGAACTCTGTTCCAGTGCAGAGGAGGTGACTCCAGCAACCTCCTCCCACAGACAAATGTATTAAAAATCTACTCAAGTAAAAGGAAAAAATGCATTGATTTTTCCTCTCAGGTGCAGGTATCTGCAATAAGTTAACTAAATATGAACCTCTGTAAACTGTGGCCACTTCACACCTTGGAATAATCCTTATGTCCTCATTTCTATTTTAAAGGAGCATTCTACTATTTTTGCACATGAAGACCAGTTTATTTTGACTGACTGCTACTCAGCCAATAAAAACAGTTGCACAATGTCATTTTCATTAAAAAATGCTATTGAGTTGTGTTACAGGAAATACAGACCCAGCATTTATCCCCCCATACTAAGGACTAAAAGTGAAAACACTGCAGCCTTTGCTGCACTGCTGCATCGTGTCATGTTTTCAAGACTGAACTTTACTCCAGCTTAGTTCAGGCGATGCACAGCAGTAGTCGTAACAGGGGAGGTCTGCAGTGGCTAAAATTCAGATTAGTGAGGGAAGGCACCAAAGTACAAAACGTGAAATTACAACTACTCATGCACTGTTGACAGAGCCGGCTCTCAGCAAAACTCTGTGGCTGTGTGCAATTCGGTGGAAAAGGTGGTTCTAACTAAAGGCTTGTGGTGGGCACAAATGTGAGAAAAGGGAATACTTGTACACATTACAACATTCAGTACAGATGACTTACATGCAGACTTTTATTTAGTGTGGGACATAGTTGATTTTAGCTCATATACACTGCTTTCTTTTTATGTAGGCTACCAGAGTATAGCTCTGACCAGTAACCATTCCTTTACTTGTGTTTTTCTTTAAATTTATGTTGTCCTCCCTCCCATCTATATGTCTGTTTCTGTGTAACTTCACTGAGAGAAACATAAAACCACAGTCAAATTCCATTTATGGGTATGCATACTTGTCCAGTGAGGCTGATTTGGATTTGGATTCAAAGAAGTTGTAAGACATGGGGTTGAACAGAGCAAACCCTTGCTGTGCACACACTGTTAAAAGTTTTTTAGGTCGCAGCATGCAACCATGCTACGTGGAAGATAGCAGAAGCATGTGGTTACACCCTACTCCATCTCACAGAGGCCTGTGGTAAGCGGCCATTTTGGTTAAACCCATGTCGGTCTGCTCTGGGGGTTTCACTACCGCACCCTTCCCCTCCCCTTCCTCCCCACGCTGCAGCTCCTCCCTGCTACAACTACTAGACCAGTCTTAGCTTAAAACATCTGAAAGAAGGCTGCACGTGGGCGAGTGTAGCTACTGCAACTGTTGCCGGGAAGTTACAATTATGCAGCACATGTATAATGTCAACCTTTTTCTTTTTCTTTTTTTTTTTACTTAAGCGAATTGTAAATATGTGTGAAAGGTTGAGTGTTTCTGTGTAGTGTGCAATCAAAGTAAAAAAGGACAAACACACTACATCAAGCACGATGCTGTGACTGCAGCAACAGGTGCAAAAGGTCAGAGAAGGAAGACTGATCCTGAGAAAGACAGCGTTTGCCACAGTGTAAACATTGTGAACAGAGACACTCACCTGTAGCAGCAGCAGCAGAAACACACCAGAGCCATGTAAAAAGAGAGAAAAAAAGGAAGAGTCAGTCATCATCTTCTGGCGATCAGCACAAAATCATAGCAAAATAATTGGGTAATAAAGCCCCGGTTCACAAAGTGGTCATTCAGGGGGTTTCTGCAATATTAGGATTAACTTCTCTTTAATTGAAATGATCCTTGTTAGAGCACGTTCTGTTCCAATCATTAGTTTCACCCCTGTAACAGAACACAAGTAAAGGGTGATTTTCCTTCCCTTTACTTCTCCCACCTCAAGATGGGCAGCTGTCTCTTTCACTATTAGTTTTATATTTTTCCTGCGCTTAGCTTAAGTGACACGGTGGAGGGGGCCTGTGAAATTCCAGACAGCCTCATTAAAGCGCAGTAATTGTTTTGCGAACAGCAGCTCATAAAAAAGGCCCCGCTGCCCAATCTCTTCCTATAAAAGGCAAGGGGGTATAAGGTTGGGATGGGGGGGATATATAGGGGCGCAGGACAAGGGGGGCCCCAGCTGTGGAAGTGGTGGTGGAGGAGGCAGTAATGAGGGAATGATGCCTCAAGTTACCTTTCTTCCACATTTGAGTATGTAAGGTTCTTTGATTCATCAGTTTCTTATAATGGCCATATTGATTTATATCACACTGACCATTTTTCATTTCAGATTTATAAAGAGTTGTTGTGGTATCAGCCTTCTGAACACCCTTTTAAACCTCCACCCAGTACCCATATGTCCTACCCACACTGAAGTAGGCATGTTCATATGTATGAGCACTAATAATAAATCCCCTGCATACTAAGCGCAGGCTCACACATTGATTAGTTACTAACAAATAAAACCACATTACACACAACTAAATCTGCCATGACTTTATCTTCTATGTGGAGAGGTTGTGACCCTCACTGCAATATGCCCAACTTCTTTCTTTTATTTTTTGTCTGGATTTCTGTCTCACAGAGCCCTGCTGACATCGCTCTCTCAGCACATAGCCAGAGGCCTGTAGACAAAAAGCCTTCTCCTTCATTGCACCACCTAATGAGGTAATAAGGGTGAAGCTTCACCAAATGTGTTTGTTTTTCACACTCAGGCCCTGCTAATTGCCTTCTCCTGCAAACCCCACAGTTTGCATAATGATGCCAGTTGACAAACTACTCTACCAATGCTAATGATGACGAAGGCCATGTCAACACTATGTTATCTGTATTTGAAAATCCAATATTTCCTCTTGCAATTTGTCTTAAATACCCCCCTTTGTGAAATATGGAGAAACAACATATTAAATAGTTCTTAATTGGTGGTTCAAGCAGAGACCTGTTTCTCATGCAGTCTGGACACCTCTCTGTAGTTGTAGTGTAAAGGCATGTTCTTACTGTCACAGTGTCCTTTGCATAGAATATTTTTAATTTTCAAAGCATAGCTGGTTGAAAAATGCCTTTAATAAGATTCTATGCAACATGCATGTTGAGAAAAAATAGGCAAAATAATGGAAAGTGAAATTTTGAGGTGGAGAAATCCCTCAGTGGGTTTCACTTTCACATGGTGATTAATCACTTAAGAAGATTGCGTCCACCCCCTGTAGACCCCCTCCTTTCTCCAGTGCTGATGCTCATAACAGGATTGGTCTGGCTAATGTCTCTCTGCTTAACATATTTCAAGCCCTTGCTGAAAAGTGGCACGTTTTCATCTAAAAAGGCAGATGAATCATAAAGACAAAAGACAGATGAAAGTTCTTGACTTTCTCTTCTCTCAGGGCGGTAGTGTGTGTGATGGGGGCATGCTTGACTTCCTCTCTGCATAGCTCTGTGTAGTCAAAGCGAGTTAGCAGGGGGTCCCCACTTTCTCCGCAACCAAAGGGATTAGCTGTAATTGGGACAAGAGCACTGTCCTCAAGCTTTTTTCCGCCCTGGGCATCTCTCTTTAGCAAGCTGTGAACTACAGTCAGCTCTACTGCAGGCATCTTATCTGTTCTGACTAGTCAAATTTGTTCTGCTTGGAGGACTTCTGAATTCCAGTCGCAGGAAAGAGATGCACTCTAAGAAGCTTGCAGACTCATTTAGACACTTCTGGAAAGAATCCTTCAGTGATTTTTTGTTTAAGGTTAAGAATACATATTAGACTGGGGAACCATATCATTTATCTGTGACCTTTCCACTGGCCCGGCTGTTTTTTTCTGCCTTGTCTAGTTCTGGTGGTGCTGAGAATGCTCACATGTTTCCTTTCTCACTCTCTTATCTGACATGTCGGCGAGGCCTCGCAGCCTATGAAAACGATGCCACTACAACTAGTGTAGAACGCCGGGGAATTGTTGGGAAAGCGGAAGATGCTTCACAACTGCAAAGAAAGACGGTTTCTGCATGTTTTTTTTTCTTAGTCTCATACAGTAGCTCTTCACTGTCGTCGGCTGGTTTTGCATAGAGAAAAAAAGAAACTAGATGCATATTGAATATTGCAGTAACATCCTCCATGTAACCTTCAGCATGCATTCTGCTGCAAGAAATCAATAAATTATGAAGGCGGGCAGGCCACTTGGCAGGTTACTACATTTCTGAAGATCCTTAGTTGCAATGAAACCCCCCTCATAGCAGCTGCAGCTCTTAGCACCAAAAGGATTCTTGCCACCATACCTTCCACATGCATCCCAAAGAAAAATAATCCAGGAACCCAAAACTAAATGAACACACACAAAATTCTGACCTTATCCCATTCTATGGTGGAATTAAACCCCAGTGTTAAAGTGAGGAGCAAGGGGCAAAACAGAAGTCCCACATCTACTCCCACCTAGGCTTACCCCCAGAGATCCCATTAAAAAGGACAAAAGTCAGGCTTACTGCGCTGACTTTATGGTTACCAGATGGCGTGGGCTGCCTGTGAACTAGCCTCCACCCCTGTAAAACAGTGACCAGTTGACCCCGGAGCCATATAAACCCGGCGTCTAAGACAACAAGGCTCCAACCATCGAGACGCATCACTTTGGTCAAGTCACCTGAGGAGGCCGACTTATCATTTAAACCTGATCCCTTCTCCACAAAATACACTCTATGAGGGTAAATGGTTGTGCAGTGCAAAGATCTCGGGGGCTGTCCTTCTATTATATGATCTATAGTAAGGGTGAAAGTATCATGGACATTGGTTTGTAGTACAGTTATTAAATTTGTGCAGCATGCAAGCTTTCAACGGTCAGCATTTACCCTTGTACTACATTTGCTGCAATAGACAAAACCTAAAACACTGGACCTGCAGCTCATGTAGCCCTGAAGTCATGTAATAATGGAGAACTATGGGTTCGCACTTTATTAGGAGCCCTAAAGGCACCAACTGATAAAGATGTGTATTTGACACATACTTGCCTCAGAGGGCTCATTCCTAGGTGTCACAGAAGGTTCACGACCTTTCGTGACCTCACTACAAAACAGCCAAAGCCACCTCTTGACTGGCTTCACTGTCTGGACCACTGTAAAAATAGAACAAAAAGGAAAAAGGGGTGGTGCTTGTGGGTGACCGCGTCTGGCTTTAAGAAACACAAGCGCACTCTAAACACTATCTTGAGAAGTAATCAAGGGAGGGACACTTTAATGCTTAATTACCCCAAATGTCTTTTAATGACCAGAAGTCACAGCCCTTCTTTACGTTGTTAGTTTAAACAGCCACAGGGCCTGGGTCACACAGGGGTCAGAAAGGGGTCAGGTTGAATAACATGCTAACAGAAAGTTTGGGCTGCGTCCAGAGCGGCCAACAGCAGAGTAGCCCACAGTCAGGGGCTGGAAGGTTGAAACTGAAACCCAGAAAGAAGCTGTTGTGACTCCTGAAAGAGATGTTTTTTCTTGAAGTGGAGGCGTGTGGAGGCCAAAATATTCTAGGCCAAGTGTACATCTAGGGAAAAAAAAAAACTAATAGTGGTGTTTATATAATGGATTCCTGTGCAGAGTGAGCAGATGAGGAAACTGTGGTTTGAGGATGGTGTCAGGCCCTGCTGTTGGGTAAGACATGATCTGACTGCATGGGGTCCGGCGTCAATACAGGAGAGAATCCACCTTTAACCTGGAAAATACCGCTGACCAGCACACAAACTGAAACTAGAACCAGGACGGCTCTTTTAATCGTGGACAGTTTGTTTGTGTCATCACACTCTCTTGTCCAGTTTGTTTTCCTCATTGCTTTCCTTTGCTCTCATATCTGGAGAGCAGGGCTGCTTTCCCTGCCATTCCCTATGCATGCACACACACAAGCACTTACGTCATGTAGATCTTTCTAACTGATGGGAAGCATATGAGCTGAGAAAGGAACATTGGAGGAAGGGGGTGTTGTCACCAGAGCACACAAGCTATCTGCCAGAACTCTCCTAAAACTCAATTTTTCCAGGACTTTTTTTCAATCATACAAGCAGCTGCTGCTGCTTTAAGACAGGCCGACATCAGATTCTTCCCCTTCTCACTGCTTGCAATCCCAATCTCCAAACCAGACACAAGATACAAATGTACAGTTTCTTTACTTAGTTTAAATGTTTATTCAGCCATTACATTCAAAGCAGTCATACTTCAAAAAATAAAACTTGTGTTTAAATGAGAATTCCAAATTAGGTATGACAAAGTCTGATGCTTCTACCAATCAGTTCATCATATCTATGGCTGAAGACAATGGTTGTACTGTCCCGTTATGTTGCTTAGCTCTAAGTAACAAGTTTTAGAAGCAGAAATTGTTGGTTCAGCATGTGGAACTTCAGTAAAGAGATGCACTCCTGCCTCTTGCAAAACAGTGCAGGGGGGATGTTGAGGAACTCTTCTTGGCTCAGTGAGGACAATTGTTGCCTGTCTTCTCTCTATTCATTAGCTAACTCTTTCCATGGCTGCACCAATATCTAAGATTAAACAAATCCCCTGTGCTGCTCTAATGCAGCCCTCCTCTGTTTGGTTGTTTGCCACCACCAACATCACCACTATTCCGACTACTTCTCCTGGAGCCAAAATTGGCTACCACAAAGGAAAAAGAAAAATAAAGATGAAGAAAATAATATATCTGGAAGCAAGAGTTAGTTGGCAAAAGACGTTTCTGGTCTATTAACCATTTTTCCTCATTATTACAAGTTGCTACCAACTTGACTTCTTAGATGTTATCTCCTGTCTGTTATTTTTGGCATATCCCACTTTAACTGATGTGAAGTTGCCACAGAAAAAGACCTGAGGATAGTTTTGTTTCATACTACTTAAACCAAAATGCACCAGATTTACACTAAATCTGATCCTCTCTATTGCACTCTCCTATGCCTAATTTTTCCTTTGTTTTTTCCTTTCATGTAAATTTGGTTTATATGGAGCACTGTAACACCATATTGGTGCCACCTGCCACCAAGAAAAAGCTGAGAAGGCTTGAAATGATCAGTCACGCAAACATACACAGCCTAGCACACACTCCCACTCACATATACACCAGCCATAAGCATAAGTGCTGTGCATCCAACAAGAATGAGTGGTAAACAACAGCACCCACTCGCATAATAGTGAGAACAAAACAGCAAGAACAAGAATCCGATTAAAGCAGCAAGCAGGGTGAGGTGGCGCTGGAAATGAATTGTGTGTACTTTGCAGTTGGTATATAAGCCCTTTCGTGCTGAGGGGCGATTACCTAGTTTGCAGCTCTGGTAATCTGAAAAGCAGCTTGGAGAGAGTTTTTAAAGACACAGCAGTGGTGGCAGCCTGTCCTCTCTCCCCCCTGACCGGCATGGGCCGGCCTCACAAGGCCGCTAAAAAGAACAGCATAGAGGTGCAAACCACCAAATTAACAGAGCCAATATGATTACAAAGTGCTTTGTGAAGTAGGTCAGCCGATAAAAGTGGGTCTCTCATACACATGATGGGCCTCTGACAAAAGGTGCATCAGTGGTGTTCACACATTCTGCAAACACTGATTCTTCCAGTCAAGTAAGAGATGAGAATATGAAAAGACAAGGAAGTGAGCTTGCCAGAATTTTTGGTAGCTGATTTGTTGTCACTTCCAACAATGCAGACAGCACCAAATCACAACTCTGAGCTCAAACGGGACATGCCCACGGGAGAAAGAGCAGACACTGCTCTATTTTTAAGGCTGCTGACCTTAGTCTCTACTGCTCAGGAGAACAAAGACAAGTCCGAGCTGGAAACAATACCAGACTGACTTTAGGCTGCCATAGACCCCGGGGGAAGCTGAGAGAAGCCTTAGTGTGCCTCAAACAAACTTGGTCATAGGATGTAAATGTAAATGGACAGAGTTTAAAGGAGAAGTTCCAACACCTCTGTATACCTGGCCAGTCACTGCATGACCTGTGCATCAATGTTGGATTTTTTACTTCAGTTTTTTTCAATAACTGCTAAGCCATCACTCCACCCCAATTTGGCCATCAGAGAGGGAGTTTCAGATGCTACTTTCAATGGCACCCATTACTCTGGATGACTTCTACAAATATTTTAAGATAGACTTTGATTCAAGGTTTATATTTAACAATTCATAAAAAAAAAAGAAATCAAAGAAGAACTTAAGAAGGCCTGTTTCATTCCTACTATAAAACTACTATGTAGTCCACTTTCAGGTCTGACTATGGAGATATTCTGTACTGTCATGCAGCTCCATTAATACTTCAGCAGTTTAGGGCTGTGTATCATAGTGCATTGCCCATTTTCACAAATAAAAAAATTCATGCTCACCGTTGTTCTCTAACTCATAATATTTTGAGGACTTCCTTCCAATGAAATACCTGTCAAATGTTATTTATTTATAAAGCTTGAGGCTTTCAAACTACCTCACATCTCCTCTCACACTTAAATCTAGAAAACACAGTACACATTCCTGAAACTTTGCTTAAAGTATTCCTCATGTAGGCACTAATGGGGGAAAAACTGGTCCAGGTGCTGTTTTACCTTTTATATTGAATGACCTGCATGTGTCACTGCAACTACAGACTTACATCACACTGGGAAGATTGCAAATTGAGATAAAGATGAATTATAAATTTTATTATCTGAAGTTTTTAATGATTCTTATAACGATTTTTATACATTCAGTGTCATTATGTTGTTTTGTTGTTCTGGCTGTTGATGATTTACTCAAGAATGCTTCTGGCCCTCAAGTCAGTCTTAAAAAAGAGGTTATAAATTTTAATGACAGGGATTGAATTAAGATTTAATAAATGTATCATAATCCACAAGATCCTCCTTATGTTGCACAGAATACTAAATTGAGGTGATGGCCAAAAAACTCAGCAGGGTTACATACAACACATACTGTATATGCCTTAATAACCCTTACATAAGGATCTCAAACAATAGTGTTGCTCGCCCCAGTATCTTTTTGTGTCCAAACCAGAAGAATAGAAAGGAAAGAGAGGGAGAGAAAGGAGGGATTAGTGAAAGGGATAGAGGCCGAGGCCCACATCTGGGTAATTGGGAATGACAGGGCTCGGATCATCCCTCCCGACAACAGAACCTCTGAAAGATGAAGGGGATGGGGGGTGAGTGTGGGTGAGGGATGCCTGAACCCTATGGAGTTTGTAATGAGGCACAGTATAGAGGTAGTGAGGAAAATGACCGTCAGAAAGACCTTACTGGTGTATTTATGTGCTTTAAATTTCTGGAAAGTGAACATTTAGGAACACTTGGAGGAGGAGGTGGGAGTGTGTGTGCTATGATGCTCCTGTCATCTCAGTGAGATTATGTACTTGTGTGTGTGTCTGTTTGTGTGTGCATGCATACATGCTATTGTAAAACCAAATATCTACTGCTGCTGCAGGAAATCTGGCATACACACACACACACACACACACACGCACGCACGCACACACGCACACATACATACATACATACATACATACATACATACATACATACATACATACATACATACATACATACATACATACACACACACAAGCTGTTTTCTACCTTGCCCAGTGATATAAAACACGGCAAAGCATTCACACCCTCTACAGCAGGTATGCAGGTTTAACTGGGCCATCGAGATTCCTCCGTGATGACGGTGTTGCATTTATTGATGCATAGTGTGGGAAACATTGTTTACACTGTATGAAATAACATTGTGGTTTGATACATATGCTTTCCACTTTCATCCTAAACTTTTGCCCAGATATGTGAATCTCTATTTCCATCCCATTGAACAGCATGGAGGCAGACAGTGCCACTCTCATTCCGTCTGCCCTACAGCTGCCGTGAAATTACTCAGTTCAGTTCCACTGAGGTAAGCATGCTGGGAGCCAGTGGGACCCTCTATGTTAGAGTGTGTGTGCGTGTACGTGAGTGAGTGTGAGTGAGTGTAAGCATGAAAGAGTGTGTTCAAGTGAACTGTGCAGCATGGGCGGTGAGGCACACTGTAATGTGGGGAAAAAAGGAGAGAAAAAGAGGAGCAAGAGAAGAATGGAGTAGAGAAAGCAAGAGAAGGGAGAGAGGGGCAGAGCGAGCAAACGAGAGAGGGATGGACGGGAGGGTGGATGGGAAAGAGAAAGAAAAAGAGAGAGAACAGAGAAATGCTCTGGTCAGGCACGCGATGCTTGGCTGGAATCAGGTCAGGCCCACATGAGGCCTCCCTCGCACACACACTCTCAACAAAAAGGGTTCCATACAGCAGCAGGGAACACTCCTACAGGGGTGTTTTACATCATTTTATTCTGCAAAGAATCATTTCAACAAATAGTGCATTTTGGTAACAAGCAAACATGTATTGTTTTTGCCATAAGTCTCAATGCTACAGGGTAAGCACTTCTGGAGGTAAAGGGACGATGATTCTGACAAGAGGAGAATTCCTTTGCATCGGGATGCAGTCAATAAAAATGCTTGCCAAACTTAGCCAAAACAACATCCTCAAGACCTGCAGATTTCTTATGTTTTGTCTTGTTTGCTGACAAGCCAACAGGGTCGGCTAGACTAAATACTACAGTCAGTACTTTTTGCATACAAACAAATTTGAGTCTGAGGCACCAAATATGGATAAACTGACAGCAAGCTAGGGGTAAAAAGGTTGGGTAAAAAAATTCTCTTCATCAATGCATTGCAATAAATTTTTTTGCATTTCAAAATCGGTTCAGAAAATCCTGAAATGGATCCCCAGAAAATTTAATTGTGATCAAGACTTGAGCTTGAGGACCTTCAATTGTCCAAGGACAGTTAAAAATAGGATTAGGAAGAATGTTAATTAATGTTAATTTTGGGACAAATTTGAAAGAGTTGAAAAAAAAACGCTGTCTACTGTGAAAGTGAAAGTGAAACTAACTGCAAGTTTTGTTTCTGTTGCATATTCAACTGGTGTTAACTGTACTGTAGTTTGCCTGCTTGCTAATGAGTTAGCAGCCGAGGTTTGCGTTTGCAGTGAGCTAACAATTAAGTAAACGGTGCAAATCATATAATAAACATAAGTAACATAAGTAAGACCTACCACTTAGTTATTTCCTTTCTCTGTCGAACAAACAAGGTCTTTATAGTTGTTTTTTTAGTTTCATAGACTTAGCATAGGCTACTGAACTCTTAATCTTTATTCTCTGATCATTTAAGAATAATGAAATGGTAAAATACATTTGGGATCAGTTTGCTCTAAACCAATACAAATAATGCCCACATTGTTATCTAACAAATATTAAAGGTACTCTAATAAATTATCTAGGTCATTATTGCGTATTTACAAATTGATATCAAAGCACACCGGATCAATATCAATTTAAATCGATACCGAATCAAATTGTGGCCCAAAGAATAGAAACTGAATTGAATTGTGAGGTTACGATACGTTTTTAAATGAATCAACTAATTATTCTTTAGCTAAAAATGGTATTGCAAAACTGGGACCACGAAAAAGTTTTGCATATTTTTTATAAGCATATGAACTGATTAACAGATTATGAAAGCTGCTTTTGCTAATTTTTTCATCAAACTTATCAACTTTTCAGCACTTCTTGGTTATGCCTTACTGAAAATTGAAGAAATCAGGTTACACAGTGCTTTGCAAAGATCTCTGACACATTAGCTTCCCTTATACACACACACACACACCTTAGCCACATCCACCCTGACAGATTTTTGTTTCTTTCATATTTCTGCCAAGTCAAAATTGTTACAGGAAATTAAGTGTAAATTACAATTGTGTTAAAATGATTTTCTGGGGTTAAGTGTTTTGGGGTATACTCTGTTTACACTGGGTGTCTCACATAAAGTGTGGTCCATTTGCGAAAGTGGGACATATTTAGTACACAGTGGAGTAGCTTAGATGTTAGGTGAGGTAATGTGACACTCTGAGTGTTCAGCTAAAAGTAGATGACACCCTGCTCTTACGCACAAACCTGCACACTTATATAGACAGTACTACTATCTCAAACATATTTGAAAGTGGATCCCTGTGTGCACCTTTGGGTTCTCCGGATTACCATCTCTTGACTTCTAGAGGGGCTAATTGATGGCCCATTCAACCTTAGGTCTCCTAACAAGAATGTGTCATGCTAACCGCTAACCGAAGTGGCTACTGCTTTAATTAAAAGTCATCTTCTAGAAGTGACCCCCAGTCCCCTCCACATCTTACACCTCCATCTCAATCTTTGACAGACAGTTGACCCTGCTGTCTCGCCTTACCAGAAACATGAGCCAGCGGCAGGCCAGCTGATCCGCTACCAGACAGCAGATATTGTAGTAGCTTGGACTGGACGTAACAACATAATACCCTGCATTTGAATGAACTATAAAGATCATCTTTTTGGAATCATATAACACTGCTAAAAAATAAACTAAAATAAAAAACAGGAATTGCTTTCTTGTAAATCAGTTATAGAAGTGATAGTTAATTAGCCATGGATAATTAGTCAACTACAGTTAAAGGGATTAATTATTGATCTCATCCATCAAGCATTATGTCATAGATTTTTTGGTTCCAGTTCTAAAAAGAGTGTGAACTAATTTTAAATGTTATTGTCCTTGTAAACTTATTTTTGATTAGAAAAAACAAGTAATCTGCAGTCATCATCTTGGGCGCTGAAAAACTATGATAAGAATCTTCACTCTTTGTGGACATTGATTAATCAAAAAATAATCAACCAGACATTAAGACTACACTTTTTTTATATTTGTCTACTCTGTAACTATCTTGCTTGTGCTAACATTAGCCACTATGAACTGCTGGTCATACCAGCCAATAGCACCCGCTGCAAGAAAAATGCAAAACAAACCAAAACAAACCTGTGTTGCCAAAAAGTAAATAAATTTGGTCAGCATACTGATATAAAGGAGTGAGCAAAGAGCTACCAACGATTTGTGGCTAAAACCCTTCAAATAGTACCTTCTCATTCATGGTCAGAACTCATTGCATTGTTTAAAGTAGTTAGTATTAGTTGTTGTGCTGGTTTTTATGACATTGTAATGTCACAGCCCTTAAGATAACTAACTATTTAATTTTGGTAAGACTAAAGCAGCAAAGCCCCTATGCATTGAGTATAGAAGGGTGTTTTCTGTTTTCTCATTTATGAAAAAAAAGATGTCAAATTCTTCTTTCAAAAAATAGGCACTATTTTTTAATTTTCACTTCAATTGGCAATAAAAATTATAATTTTAGCTAAAATTTAGAATTCTGAGCATGGATTTTTTTTACAAGTAGCTATTTTCAACTAGCAATATAAGTTGCTTCCCAGTTACTTTGGTTGAATCATCTTAAGCCTTTTGTTGTGGCCCACCACTATTCTCTGAGTTTTAACTTTTTCTTAGTCATCATCAAGCAATGAGTTTCTAATATGAAAAACTGTTCAAAAAAAAAGACATCTATCTGTGGTTTATCTCACTAACTCCATGTTTATCAGACAAAATGACCTAAAGCTTAGGGCATTGGGACTGCTTCAATTCTGGAGCAGAGTTGATGACTAATTTCATGAAGTCCAAGGATTATAATTACAGCTCTGAAAAATTAATCAGGGTGTCAGGCAAACCAGGTACATGAAAGACAGACCACAGTGGGCACTGTTTTATTGGCCGATCAAATGAATCAGAGGTAAACCGATAAAAGCTTCCTTCTGAGGTCCCTCTTGTGCTGCATTGAGACAACTCTCCAATGTGCGTGTGTGCATGTCTCTGTGTGTGAGTCATGTTAGCACGCAGCAGCAGTGGTGGCGGCACCCAAGCCCAGCCCACCAGCCAGCCAGCCAGGAAGCAGTCTTGCCCATTCTGATTTAGTCCAAGAAAACTGCATTTGCTTAGCAACCACATTACTGCTCCAATCACAGCAGCAGCATTTGGAATAATGTAGGGCTAGAGTGCTGTGCTGTGCTGTGTGGAGGCGGCGCATTAGACTCATGAGCACACATACACACACCCTCAGACACACATACACACACACACAAAAACACAGTAGCCTAGTCTGATGCCTCAGTCACTAAATGCTGCGGCTCCCTCCAAGCATGCAAGAAAGAGGGAGAGTAGTTTTTTTTCACACAAGGATGCTTTGCCATAATGCTCAAGCTCCTGCCTTGCTCAGTATGAAAGAGAAAAAAGAGAGAGAGGCAGAGAGACGGAGAGACAGAGAGCCTGTCTGGCACCTTGAATGCACACTAAAGTAAATCCATTATCGCTTTGCCCCTCCCTCTCTCTACACCACAGAGGTGTCTGACTGTCTGTCCCTCATCAAACTAATAGAGTGAAATAGAAATTTCCATGGCGGCTCCTGCTGGTGCCCAGTAGCATCCACCTACACACAGAAACATACACACACAGCATTCAACACATTTAAAGCCATCGTCTCTGAGACCTCAGTGCTATTTCTGTCATGAACGGCCGGTCGCTGAACTTCAGGTTAGCCTAATTAACACCCTGAATGGGACTTTGTACGACGCGCCCTGCTTGCTACAAGCAGTCAATTGGTTTAAAGCGGCTCACGCTGTGTGTGTGTATGTATGGCAGGTACCGGGGCGTATCTGTGATGCTATAAAGCTGAGAGTTCAGGGTAGAATACTCAGGTTACAGCAGTGGTTGGCCGCATTATCAAGGGCGGAAAACAACATTCATGTGGCTGGCGACAGTGTTTTCACTATCGCAGACGACTGCTAAGGCCTCAAGACAAGGTTCAAAGTTCATTAGCACTACTGTATGGAAACATATACACACACGCGGAGAGCAAATACAGCCCAGTCAAAGCGGGTTAATGGAGACGTAGCAGCTTGTAGATAGTGTCTGGCTATCTGTTAATGACTAGAAGAGGCACTGATAATCATGAGTTTGTTATTTCTTTCAAAACACTACCCAAAACACTACTGTTTGTCACCATTTCAGCCTGAAACCTTATTTCCTCAGGAGTGCAATTACCTGGGACCTTGGGGGACAGGAATTTCATCACACACTCAGAAAAAGCAAAATCCATGTTTCAGGTCAAACTGAAAGACCAAATCTTCATTTTTATTTCTGGATACCGTATTTCCTAAACAATTAATCAATACTCATGGGAATAAATCATCAACAGATTCATTAATAATGAAAAAATGTTTTGTGGATTCTCTAATGCTACAATTTGGTTGAAAATTTAAGTTTCCACAGCAAAATATATTAACATGCAGAGGTTGTTTGTAGGGCCTTGTGCATTTTGTGGACAGGAAATAGGAATTTGGTTGTCTTTGCATTTACTGACTGCAACATGCTTGCAAAGGCTAACATGAGCATTCGCACAGCCATCTTGCCCTGGAACATGAGGAAGAGGAATGAGGGGAAGCCGACTGTGCGGGGCCTTTTCAGCTCTAATGAAAACTCCTTTCCTCTGTTTCTCTCCTTATTCACCAGGTTTTATTTGTAACCTCCGATACTGGCAGCTCCTCATCTTGGACCCTGCTCCTCGTCCAGGCCCCCCTGGCCAGGATACTGCTGTTGGTTTTGTTTTTGGACATGTTTTTTTGCTGCTCGGGGTACATCTTTGTGAGGCCAGAGCACAAAGAGGCCCTTTGGTTCAGTGCAGGGTGCTGGGCAGCATCAAAATCGAGCCGGCTGGCCAGCACATACTGGTGCTTTCCGCTCCAGAGCTGGACATTTTGTTCCACTGTTGAACTCTGGGAGAGGCTGAGTGATTAAAAAAGAGACACACGGAGAAAAAGAGAGTAAGAGACTTTACTCTGGAGCCAAATCACATGGTTTCCATTGGAGAGGGAGGAGAGTTCCTGGTTTGGTTTGACACATATGGTTTTTAAAGGGCTGATACTGTAGTCAGATGATTCCTTTTCGTTTTTGGTAATTGGTGACAGGAAATAGGTTTGTAAATATATTTAGATTCAACAACTTCTGTTTTATTACAATATGGGTCAGTGCAGTCTGGACCTACTCTTTATGTAAAATGTCTTGAGACAACTTATATTGTGATTTGGCGCTGTAAAAAAATTCACTTGACTTGACTATGTGGCAAATTTATCAGCTTATTCATAGATTCATAGCCAAAAGAGGCAATACGGCAAGAAGGTAAAAAGATGAAGAAAAGATAGTATGAAGACTTAGACACTGCATGTTAGCAGGATCAGGACAGATGTTCTGGGATGTGACCATCTAGACACTCTGAACTGTTGCATCAAGAGTGCTAAAGACGCTTCCGATAGCAGGGCGGAGGCCTCACAGGAAGCCGGTGTGGTGTTGAAACCAGAAGTCTAAGATTCTGCCTTCTGCGGCTCTGCAGCAGAAGTTCAGACTGACAGTCTGTAGATTTGTTGTGGCTGACAGCCTAGACATTGCTCACCATTACTGTACTCAGAAAAAGGGAAGTAGGAGGGATTGAAATGCAGCAAGTGAACATGTGACACCTCATGGGTTCACTTGTTCAGATGTGTGGACATGTGCCCTGTTTTCATTTTTGTACAGAAAATGCCCATCCCTAGGCTTCTGGCTGTTGTGCACTGACAGTCACCCCACACAGGTCACATGATGCAGGGGGTGGGGGCTTCCATTGGAGCAAACTCTGGTATCAGCAACCTCTCTGACCCCCAGTGTTGAACTGTAGGCCAGGCAAGAAACAACAGGATCCCCTGGTAGAACACATTTTAAACAACCACAGTGGTTTGTTTTGCAGTTAGCCCAATATGTCGAGTCAACGATGGTTTTTCTCTGGTTTTCATATTAGGGTTTTAAGTTTGAAGTCCTGTGAAGAATATCCTTGAAGATTTAATATATGTATATATATATGTGTGTATGTGTGTATGTGTGTATGTGTGTGTGTGTGTGTGTGTGTGTATGTGTGTGTGTGTGTGTGTGTGTGTATGTGTGTGTGTGTGTGTGTGTGTGCGCACCAGGCTGGTTTCCTCTCTGTTGAAGAGAAGGCTAATGTGTCCATTAGCCTTCTCTTCAACAGAGAGCCTAGTCCCTCCGCGGTGATTAGGTGGCTGTGAGGTCATCCTTTCAATTCTGCTCCATCCACAGGAGAAATCTATCATTTTATGACTGCTAAGGGGGGGACATCTGTCTGTCCCTTCTTGAGCTAATCAGTCTATTAGTTTAAGTTTATTAGTTCTTTGGTATCAAAATTAACCATTCTGGAGAAATTAGCAAACAGTGAACAGAATAATATGTTTACTAAATGATTTTGTATGGGATGTGGGATAACCCAAAAGAAGTGTACTACACCAGGGGTTCTCAACTGGTTTCAGCCCAGGACCCACATTTTCCCATGGTCATTAAGTCGTGACCCACTTCTAGAATACAAACCAAGCAAATTTATTTTTGAAAAATAGCCGTCAAAAACACATTCAAACATACAAATGCATGCAACGTTTTGTTCTTGTTTGGAGCAAGATGCTGCTGCACTTCTGTGACACCTTCAGCTCATGAAGTCGTCTTTGAGAAAACTCCACCGGCTTGTCTTAACATGCAGGATGTTTCGTTTGTAAATGTCGCATTAGTTTGGATGGTTTCATGCTCTCATGTTTCAGCAATTCATTACAAATAACACACTGGGGTTTCTGTCCGTGTTTGTCCTCAATGAACGAAAATCCTCATTTAAATACTCGGGGTTATATTTGCGTTTCACCATCTTGCCTCCGAACTTCATCACAACTTTAAAGAGAAGAGTAACCGGCAAAAGAATGGTGGTTACCATGGCAACGAGAATGCTGCGCGCGTCTGACCCGCACCTCTCTCTGACTCTTTTTTTTTTCAAAATAAAAGACTAGCACAAAATTGTTATTTATTTTATTTTTTTTAATTCATTTTTTACAAGCTGTCCACGACCCGCCCAGAACGTGTCCGCGACCTACTTTTGGGTCGCGACCCACCAGTTGAGAATCGCTGTACTAGAGCTCTCTCTCTCTCTCAATCTCTGTCTCTGTCTTTTATTTGCTTAGCACTTCTGTTACATTATGCACCTGCAAGCCTTGTGGCACCTCTGTCAGATGGAACATGAGACTGAGCATTACGGCACTTATACCAGGAGGCCTCTTCCACTGTGGCTGGATTGCACCACATTTCCAATTCTCTTCAGACAGCATCTACCAAATGAATAAATGTAGACATGAATTCTGCTGCCTTTATAATTTCCTAGAGCCATCTTGAGACCCTCCAGAACCTCACTGATGTACCCTGAATCTTCCATTTAAATCCATGAAAAATCCTCAAGGCTCCCTATACACCAGCTGAGAATAGTGATTTTGTGAACACTGAAGGTTCCACAGTGTGAATGACTCAATTTCATTCATCTGATTCAGTAGAATAGTGAAAGCTGATTTCTGAAAAAATTGAAGGACGTCAAGGTTTTTGTGACCTTTGTCATCTTCATTTCAAAGCTTAGTAAAAGAACCAAGTCCTTCTGTTGTAAGTTGTTGAAGAAAAGTCTCTCTATGCATACAGTACATAATCACACCAGGTGTGTGTGAGAGACAGAAAGAACATGTGTGCCTGTGCATTCTCAGCTGTGGGTGTGCATATGGACCTGAGATGTATTGATTGCTGCAGGAAGTGAAATATGATGTTTCACAGCACTTCCTGAGCTGGAAGCTTCACCACTGACGGTGAAAGCAGTGAGAGAGAGAGAGAGAGAGAGAGAGAGAGAGAGAGAGAGAGAGGCTGGTGGGTTGGAAAAGGGGTTTGACACAGGGGAGTAACCAGTTCAAGAATACATCAAAGGTCTGCAAAGAGAGAAAAAAGAGGCAAAGACAGAGAGACATAACACTTCTGTCTCTGTCCTCGGGCTGAGACTAAACACTGCCTCCTGTCTAGCCTTCCTTTTAGAACAAACATCAATTCTGCTCTGTGGAAAATCAAGCAAACCCACAACACTCCACTCTGTCTCAAACCTAATGCCTTGTACCATAATGGCCTTTTAGATAGTGTTAAAATCTTAATTAAAAGGGACTGCAGTACACACATCAAGTTTTTGAATTTTTGCTTAGCACTTAACTGAAAATCACTTGATTTCAGAATGCACAAAAGATTGTTTTAAGTCGCATGCACACACTGCAAAGTTAACTTGGTGTTAAATCAGTGCACTCAGGGCTGCATTTGCATATTTGCTGGCATTTCAACGCATCGTGGTTTCACACTTGCGCAAAAAAAAACCAAAAAAAACCGAAAGAGACTGATGCCACATCAAGCAATGTCACCCAGAACCCAGGTGCAACACTCTCAGTAAAAACAAACGGCTGGGTATGAATCACAATCTAATAGATATAAATAGTTAAATCTTGACCCTGTAAAACAAAAGCTGAGAGCCTCAGTCCTAGAAAGTAGTCCTTTGGGGGAGACACGCTTGGTCGTCGCAATAATGCTTGTGGGAAAAGTGTGACCGCTACACAAACCACAAGTGCTCACACACACAGACGCACACACACACGTCTGGCTTAATCCTCTGCAGAGTCATGCAGACAACCAGCAGTCATGCCTGTAGAGAGGGAACTGAGGGAGGGAGGAAGGGAGGGAAGGAGGGGAAGAGAGGTAGGAGGGGAGGTGGCGGGCAAGGTTCAGCTGCATCCCTAACCTTTGTGTGTGCATGTGTGCGGGTGTGTGTGCGTGTGTGTGTGTGTGTGTGTGTGTGTGCATGTGTGTGTGCATATATGTGAGTGAGAAGATAATTAAACAGGGCAGACAGATGAGCCCAGTGAGAGGGGTGGAGGTCACATGGGATAAGTCAGCTTGTCCGATTCTCCATCCCATGCAACCCCCTCCTATACCTCCACACACACACACACAGACACACACAAACACACAGACACACACTCTCAAGCACAATGACAGCAGACATATATAAATGGCAGTGGGTTTTATATAAACAGATGTCCCACCACTTAAGAAAGCCTTGGCAGTGTTTCTTTGAAGGAAAACACTGAAAATAACCTCTCTGTGTTCACTGTAGGTCGGAGGCGGTTACACACTCTACATATTACTCTGTCTTAGAGATCTACAATTACATTAATTATAAGCCAAGGGCTTCAAGAGGCCTATTGTCTGCACGGCAGGAGTGGAATGAGCATATGTGCACGTGTTTGTGCTTAGATGTGAGTGCATTAAGAAAGAGGGTGCCTGGAAAGCCATGTGTATGTGCAGAAATTTGTCTCTGTTTGCAGATGTATGTGTATGCTCTATAATGAAAAATGATTATGTGGATTATGGGGGAAGGGGATGGGGTATGAAGTCAGTGGGTTGAGTTGAAGATGGGGAGCAGAAGAGCGAGTCTGGGCCTGGTGGAGGCTTCCTAAACCTAAGAAGCAGGCATCTGTGCCAGAAGGAGGGATCTCCTTTCAGCATATTGTTTTATTTAGCATCTGCATAGCCGCTTCATTTGCCAGAGTGCGGCTGGGAGGGATTAATTCAGGAGATTGGTGACTTGGAGGGGAGAAATGGCCCAGTCAGTCTGGAGGAAGGATGTTAACCACATTATAAGCCTTTGTTTCCAACACTCCATTCCTGAGATGTAAGCTGAGCCCACTGAGCCCTACCTCTTCACTGTCTCAACCATGAGGCCCTGCTTTGCTCGAGCACACACACAGACATACACACTCTCCACCTCGCCTTTTTTTAAAAAAACTGCAGCTCAGGTGTGACTTTGTTTCTGTTTCTGCTCAGGCAGCCCAAATGAAAGCCATCTAGTTCTGCTCTGCCAGTCTTAACTTTTGTCCCCCAGCTGTGTTTCCTGCTCTCCACTCTGAACTCACCAGCTGTAACCAGCCTAAACCTGCCCCTCAGTGACTGGTTTCACTTCAAACCCAGTGATCTCACCCTCCAAACTTCCAGATATGTTACACCAACTCCACTAACCCCAAACCCTCTTTCAGCTGTATCTTTCAATTCTGGCACACATGGTCTCACAGCCTTTCTTACAGCATAAATGACTGTTGTGATAAACGGAGAGGTTATAGTGGTCAGTCAAAGTTCAGGGCAAAGTCTTTGGTGGATCAAAGAGCGAGACATTCCTCCTCCTGATTGATTCAGTTTAAGATTAACCTATCCTGCCTGGACAACACTAAGAGTGGCTAGACATAACCATGAGTCAGAGCTGACAACGCATTAATAAAGATCAGAGGTGTTTGTAAACAAAAGTGCAAGGAAGTTGCACCTTTTCTGAGAAAAGGCATGCACAAGATAGAGCAGAATGGAACATACTGCTATGCTAATGGTTCATTTTTCATTTATTTCCTGAAATAAACCACTAAGAGAAATGGAAGATGAGTTCAATCAATGTGTTTGCATCAATGTGAACTTCTGTGTGTGTGAAAATCTCAATTACTGCAAACAGCAATTGTTAATCAAAGGCAGGCAGTGTACTAGATGGCTAGCTCACCTATGGTTTGTTTGAGCTGGACAGCAGCAGCCATGATGCTTTCAGGAAAGATGAGCAAACAAACGCAAGAGGGAGGACTGAGGATGGAGGAGGGGGAGGCAAACAATGTGCACTGGTCCATGACTCAGGCGCTTTGGGAGCTATGATCATCCCACAGTTGAGGGGGTTGGGGTGGTTTATCACCTCTATCTGTCCCACAGTCAAAGATCCACAGCTGATACCCACGACAAAAGAAGTGACAATGGCTAGCCAGTGGACGGCAACGCACCCCAACACCATCACCCCGCACTCTCACAACAATACCCTGCAGAGCTCCTGGGACCTGCCCTTCCACATGGTTGAGGCCAAGCCAGCGTGACACCACCCCCCGCCCCCATGAAAAAAAAAAGGCACAACAAAGAGGTTTCTCAGGACCCAGCCTGCCTCCAACACAACAGAAAACACATTTCACACCATCTCAGACTCTTCTCAATGTCTGCATTTCAACAAATGCTTGCACTGAGAGCTGACACACAATTTTTGTTAAATTAGGCCATAGAGTATTAGACACATTCTCTTACATAGTTTCTGTGCTGAAAAGGTTAAAGATGAAAGCACTGTAAACCATGTTTTGTATTTAAGGAACTTCAGTAATGATACACATACATATAAAAAAAACTGCAACCCCTTAGAAATGATTTAATGACAATTAAAGTACCACTGTGACGGCGCTTAATTTCATGGCGGGACACATTATGAGTTAAACCTAATATATAGAGTGAATTTTGTCTGTCGGACACAGAATTTGCTTGATTTCTGCTTTGTGCCATGACAGAGAGACCAACTAGACTGTAAAAACACTTGTTAGCCAACACTGGCTGGGGTTCATCCTCTCTTTTTCATTTTATAGATCATGCACTGCATAGCTGTAAATGGGGTAAAGGTGGCAGTGAAAACCATGGGAATTTGAATCAGTATTATTAGTGCTTCATTTAGTCAGAAACTTTTATTAATTTGACTAGAAAGTAATGATTACAAACCCAGATTATTCTTCTTTTAAATAAAGAATAAAAAAAAAGGTTTGTCAATGGTGTAATTCCGCCCCAAATAATTTTTAAGGCACTGCCTCCAACTTGTACAAAATATAAATAAATGAAAATTCATATCTCTCACTACTATCACCAGCACATCCACTTGACAAAATTTTTGCAAAGCTGCTGAGTTGACTTGGCCGCTTCCTTCTCGGAGGAATCATGCCAGTTTAATCAGAAGTAAGATTAGCGCAGCTTATTATTAGCTTGAAAATCTCCCTGTATCTGCCTTCTCTGTGTCTACCTGTGGGAGGATATTCTAGGCCATGCCTGGTAGATGTTGTGTTACACACTGCCAGTGCAGCTGACGAGTCTGTGTATGCGTGAGTGTGCACACGTGTGCATTTGCACGCAATTCTGTCTGCTTCTGTATTCATTATAAGACTAAGGAGGCATTGCGGGGGGGGGGTCTGGGTGCTGTGTGGATGTCTGTGCTCATGTATGTGGGTATTTTTGCGTAGTGTGTGTATGCATTGGTGCGTGGTTTGGTGTGTGTGTGTGTGTGTGTAAAGAGTGTGTGCGTGTGTGTGTGTGTGTGTGTGTGGTTGGGGGGGGGGGCATTACTGTGGGAGACAGGCAGATGGGGATAGAAATGAGTAGGCAGTGAGCTCATGCTAATCTCCTCCTACAGCTGATCCAGGCACAAAATGTGCACAAGAGCAAGCTCGTGCACACACACCCATGTCACACACTCAACCAGCCCCACGCACTATCAGAGACAAAATGAGGCGGGGGGATGCCTTTGCTATTGAAACGTTCCCATGTGTCCCACATGAATGTTTTGCAAGGTAAGCCTAAAATCTGAGACACATCGGAGTGTGTCTTTCATCATGTCATGGTGCTGGAGGATGCAAATTTGGTGGGTGTCAGTGTGTTTGTTTTATGTGTGTGTGTCTGTGTGTGTCTGCCCCACAGGAGCTGAAAAGCAAGGGGTGAGGCGGGTCACCTCTTTATGTGAAGGGGTAAAGGTAGAATGGTGCTGGCTGCTCTCCCAAACATATGGGTGCACAAGAGGAAAATGGATGGGGGTGGGGCTACTCCAGAGGCCAACACTGCTGTCATACAAAGAACACTCCTGGGCTGACGCAGCACAAAGTAAACCCCCCATCCCACTAGCCAATCTCATAATAAAAGCAGCCCTGGCAGTGTCTTCCGGTTTTTAATCCTCACCCTTTACATCAAGAAGTGCACTTTTTTATCTCCAATTCTTTAGTACTTTGATTGATTATAAGAAGCGTTTTTTTCTCTTAAAAAGTTACACAATTCACAGCAAGAGCTTGAGGGAATCTCCTCAAATTTGACCTGTTGTGAGTAATTTCAAAATCTGTTGATATTTTAGGGGGCTAAAGGAGTAAATGGTGAATATACCCTAACACAGCACAAAATAGAATGACTGGTACTTCCTTGAGCAAAGCTTGTCCTTCATGATGTGATGAAGCATCACCACTGTCAGACGCTGTCTCTTTGTCAACACCACATGTAGAAGTGGTGGAAAGAAGACCTAGGATCTTTCAACTTTTAGCCCTGTGACAATGCAACACAAACCTTCATGTCAATACAAATAGATAGCATAATGGTCTGACATATTACTTGGATTTGTATTTTGCCTGCATTCTATACACAAATGGTGGAGGAGCAATTGCAACAACTATACAGATGGTCCAACTGTAAAAGTGTGGAAATATGTCTCTTGAAGCTTTCTGCCACTTGGCCACAAACAGAAATGCTAATTTAGTGAGTTGCTGAGCATCACCGATGGAGCTCCTGTAAAGAAGCTGCAGGGGGGTTAAAGGAGGTGAAAGGTTAGAGGACGGTGCGTGGGGATGTGCATTTGAGACAACAGTTGGCCTTACAGTGCCATGTGTGTTGATGAATATTTTAAAGACCCTCTCATTAAATAAACACGCCGGACATCACCACCTATGGTAGCCTACTATTAATATTGAATGCTCACAGAAAAAACTTGACACAGCTATGTTCACGAGCCAACAGTCAGGCAAGACATTTTATCACGTCACTTGACTGTTGGAGAGCTTGTTAGCCCTGCAACACCTGGAGGAGGTCACCAGGTTCTTCCTTCCGTGCTGCTCTTACGATAATCCCAATGAGACACTCTTAGGGTCCTTCTTAGACTTTAGAACAACCACTAGCTAGAGCTGAGTGCACTTGTTAGTTTCACGCTTTGTCAGAAGGGTATGAATATTCTGACAGGGATTTTACAGAGTGAGAGGAAATACTTTACTTCCACGCATGCTCTTGACTCCACAAACGCAAAGCTCAAAGCAGCTGAGCTTTGCGTGCACCCCTTTCCCAGACAGCTTGCACGCATGGTTGCCTACAACAATGACAACATGGAGAAGTTCTTGGGAACCAAGTTTTCCTCAGTCTCCTTCAAATGGACAGTGGCTCTCTTCACAGAGAGCCTTGTTTTCCTTTCTCTGCCTTTCATCTCCACCTCAGTACATAGATTGACTGCAGCCAATCACTTCTTCATTAAGTACTTGGAAGGATGCTCCTTGCATTTATCACACCAAGACACTGCTGATGGCTGTGGAGGCCAGGGGAGACAGGGGATGGAGGGAGGCTAATAGCAGCCAATGAGGGCTTGAACTTCTTTCTTATCTCCTTTTACTAAGTCTATCTTTTATTCTATATATTTTTCTTAAATGCAGTTGTAATTTTGAGTTTTAAGAATGCATTAGGCATATAACATTGCATGGGAAGCGTGTGTAGGGTTAGTGATTTGAATCACTGGGGATCTACAATCCCGCCTAAATTTAAGATTAGTTTTTTAGGATTACATTACTATAGGTTTTAATCTGTGTTCGTATATATTTATCTACTTTCAATACCTTACTTGGGGATTATCAGTGTGTTTCTAGGAAAACCCCTTTTCTAGGACAACAGTCATTTAGCTGGATGTTTTCATCTATTGTGCACAATCAAGAAACAACTGGGATAACCACCTTTTGTTCAGAGAACTTTAAAGGCTTTGAAATAAACAGCTTCTGGCAGGGAGACATTCTGTATGAAAAGAATCACTGCACTTAATTCATTTTTCCACTGCCACTTTAATGGCAGCCTTCTGAACATTTTTCCAGACAACCCAACAGGCTATATAACCTGTGATGCACTGCCACTCTCTCTCTCTCATGTGTAAAAGTGTTTTCCTGTCTATGGCTGTGGTGGAAACACAGGCCAAGACAGACATTGAAAGGCATATCAAAACCACGTAGGCCTTTCATCTCACACAATTGTTCCTCAAAGGTTTGTGTCGAGAAGCCTCAGAGCAAACTAAGGACTGAGCATTTTTCCAGAAAATGAGAAAAGAGCAGAAAAAAATAGTGTTTGCAGTTGAATTCCTGAATAGGGAAGAAATATGAAATGGATTTGGAAGAGCATCAGCATATGTGAAAGTAATTAGCAAAAGTTTGAGCACACAAACTTAACTATTAATTAAATACCCTCTTTTTAATTGACCTTAATTTGCATACCATTCAGCCTAGAAGCAATTACAGCCGAAATCATTAAAAAAGATTTTTTTCTTTGTAAAGGCGCCTCTTTTTCTCAGAGTGCAATTCATTCCTGTAGGTCAACTCAAAAAATGTATATTATGGTTTTATTTTTGGCAGATTCAAGTGCTTTATTTTTCAAAGACAGATAGCCAGTGCCCTCCACTGAAGGGGGCTTTCTGTGTTGGTCTGTCACTCCAATTTAATCGAGCTCAAAAAGTGATGGAGCTTTCAATCACACTTAACATAAAGGCACTCGAGCGTCAATGTGGCATTGATCTCTCTGACTCTCAGTCATGCCTCGCAGTACGGACTTACTGTCCTCCATTAGAAACCCAGACTAGCAGCCTGGCCAGGCAACAGAACTCATTAGACAGGCCTAATTGAATTGGTGGCTTCCTCTTTTTCAAAGCACAGAGGATAAATTCTACTATTTGACTGGCAAAAAAAGAACCATTAAAAACAACAGGGATGTGGTCAACCAAAGAAAATCTTTGTAAACTAAAAACCTTCCTACTCTTAAACCAATTCATAGGTAAATGATGTGGCAGGCCAGCATAGGAGTGTAACAGCTTGAAGAGATATTAGCTATGTGATCCTCTAGCAGGAGAAATACAACAGCAAGCAGCAGTTAGCTGCAAACTCGAGGAAGAAGAACAGGAACCAAAATGTCAGCGATCTGGGGAGACACTGAGGTCCAGATGTCCACAAGATCAACCACCAACAGGCATAATAAATGATTGTTATTGTGATGTTACATATTTCTATCTGTATGTCATAAGTCATACTTGATGCAGATGCAATTCATGCATTCATGCAATTCATCTCTGTGTTCCACAATGCCGGTACGCTATTAAAAATCATACACTAGGGGTGGCATTATGAGGGAGTTGTTTGTTCAGTGTAACTAAACAAGGGCAGAATGAAGACGGGAATTGCTGCTGTGCTGTTGCATGATCTCTATGTAAAAGGGCTTAACTTACACATGGTGGCAAAGCAAACTAATTCCAGCAGTTTGACCATTTATTTTTCACACGTAGTAGCTATATCATTACCCTCAGAACATGTCTTTCAATTAAATTTAAATTTAAAAATAGCAACAACACACAAACTGATGAGTAAGGATCAGGGAAAAGGGGCTTCCATACAACAGCAACAAAGCTAATGTTAGCAAGGCTAATGTTTGAATTCAGGCATAAAGTTCCACAAAAAGCATGATAATAAAAGAGTCACCAGCATCGAACATACTTTCCTCATTATCTATTAAGCTTTAATGAGGCCTAAATTAATACAGTCCCTTAATTTCTAACCAATATGGCCACATTAGCCACACAACATGCAAATGCCAAGTTCAAGATGGTAAACTAAAAAACAAAAAGTTAAAACATCTTAAAACATGACAAAACTTTCAGTTGTTGACTTTGAAGTTGGGTTTCAGTCAGCAATGATTAATTTATTACTAAACTTGAAAAGTTAGTGGCCCTCTTAAAGGAAGCCATCCAGCCTAAATAAACACACAATTTAATTTCCTGTCCCCAACCATACGATCAATAAAACAAAAAAAACTTTGTTGAGTAAAAGGGTTTCAAAATTAATTTTATATATGAACAATTATATTTCTATCATAGAAAACAATATATGGTCTATCAAATAAAATAAAATACAACAGGTCTACACAGATTCTTCCCAACCTTGGAAACTGAAAGATTTCTAAGTGCTTTTCTTCCTGGGAACTAATAACAACGGTTGTCAGACCAATGACTATTTGGGCGGACAAGAGCATATCGACCAAACAACTGACCGACTAATCAGAAGGGGTCTGCCCGACAAAATGCAGCTCTGGATCTCTTAAAACATTTGTGCCTGACACTAAAACTGCAACTGCCACATTTTTTCTAAACACCCATAAAAAGAGAATTGAAATATTCCCTCAGTACCCATTGAAATGCACAGCTACCAGCTGTTGTCCTGTCCACCGTGTGGACATGGCTTGCTGTCAGCAGGCTTAGCCAACACTGCGCCTTGCATATGAAACAGGACATGGGCCTATATCCCCTTGGGGAGTTCACTTCCTCTGAGCCCCCACCAACACCACTGCCCCTACTCCCTCCTGAAACAAGTAGCCCCTTCAGCTTGAGGCCAGATATCCCGGGCAGCAATGGGGGCTTCTCAGGGGTGGGGGTGGTTTGGAAGTTAAAGGGGAAATTTTACCTCTTGCACCTCAGAGAAGGCAGCCAAAATATTAAAGTGAAATGCTTTGGAACAAATGCCCGAAATAACAAGAGTGTTGTCTTTGTTTTCTGTTTTCAAGGTTTAACAGTTGTGTGTCGAATGGTGTTGTAATCACCCTTACTTTCAGCTTCTTCTACAACAAACCACAAGATCAAGCAAGAAGACAGCCTTTGGGTATGTGCTTGCTGTCAACACAGCAATACAATGTGGTGCATTAACACAGAATGGTAACCGGTATTTATTGTTCAGACTGGATTCATTCAAACTCGTGTGTCTCTGAACAGAACACTTCCCAACACTTGACAAAGATATTTTTCAGTGGTAAAGGAGGAAATCTGCATTTCTCATAGAATTTTCAAGAGTAAGCATTAGAGTCATGGTTTACTATAAGGACATGCAAGCACAGGAACATGTTTTTCTGTCAAGACGAGTGTTTTGACATACGAGTTGTGTAAGACATCTTCACCTTTCTGAAGGAGTGGCAGGTTTGAAATGTAAACACAGACTGTCTGTCGTGAATGAATGGGCATTAATTTGGAAAAAAAAGTTGTGCCCAGTTCCATGACCTCATCAGAGAAATGCTGCTCTATTTTTTAAAACTGACGGGGTTGTTACAAACATAAATTAAGACCAAACCGGATCCTCACCATTCAGGAGTGCAACAAAAAAAAATAAAAGGTCTGACGTAAACTTTCTGGTTTTGAACCAAGCATGAGTCAGACTTGTGCTAGTTTGACAGCAAGCACCTCCTCCACCCTCTGTCCCCAATTCTCTTTCTCATATCACTCTTACACAGACGGATTGTTCATCATCTTGAGGGTGAATTATAAAGTTAGCAACACACTAAATCTGCAGCCGCAATCCTTATCTAAACATCCTGATGCGGAAAGCCACTGATTATGTGCCACCCACATGTGTACCAGCCAGATACCAAAAGAATCACAGCCAAGAGCTGGCATAAGCCACTCTGAGAAATGTTCCACACCCAGTTTATAAACTAATTTGAACGATTCAATAGTTCACCGCATTTACTCCTTGCTGTTTACAGTCAGCACTACAGGTCACATCCCATAAGATAACAGTAAAGAACGTACTTTACTGCAAATTCAGCATTCAACAAATGCAAGCATGCTGCAGAAAGTGAAAAGCTGCTTTTACTCATTCTGTGATTCAGATATATGCATGTGTGCATCTCAGAAGGAAGCTCTCACAAGAGTGTCTGCAAGGAGGGAAGTGCGGCAATATCACTTCCTGTGTCTGTCTGCATGCGAGACTGCCGCTAACACTTTTCTAACGCCCTCATTAATATTCACAGAGCCACACAGTTCCTCTGCTGACAGCACCCAGATGATGGCATTTTCTTGTGCGCTGAAAGGTTGGAGGCATTGAACGCAGTCTAGCACTTTAACTCACATCCTCCAAGAACATTTTCAAAGTGCCTCAGCTGTGCTAAAATATGCTGACAAAGGGAGCTCTGTGGCCATAAGTTTAGCAATATTCCTGAACTCCTAACCAGCGTCTATTCCCTCATTAGCGTTTCTTGAAACAGGCTACTTAAGGAAAAATAAGGAGGAGTGAAAGAAAAAGTGGGGTAGAGGCTCTAAAGAGCCTTGGGCTTAACACTTGGGTGCCCTGTCTGCTCTTATAAAAATAGAAGAGGCCCCTGAAAGTGGGGGTCCTTGAGGTGTGCCTACTCAAGTCTGAATGAAAGTGTGTGCCAAGAGTGGGTATTCACCATGCATGGCAGGACTTTGGCGCTCTTCAGGACTTCAAGGGTTTTCAAGGATTTCTCTTTCTTCCGCTGAAAGAAGCCTCAGCAGAGGACTGCAGAGAAGCTGCTTGTAAACACTTTCGCAGTTGCTTTCTGTGCCTCATCAACAAGTCTGCTGCCCCAGAAGACCACTCTGGTTTCAATCAGATTGGAGTAAAAGTAGGTGGTGGTGGGGGGGATATGTCAGAGGTGGGTGGCTGGGAAGGGAGGTGTTTGCTGAATGCTTCCCTTTGTTGGGATCATATTATGTTTCCACCACAATACTTCTAAACCCTGCTTCATCAACTCCATTCATGTGTAACAGTTCATGCAAATAGCTGCACTAGCCTTTTTTTTCTAGGGGTGGGGGTGGGATCCTTTTATCAGTCTACCACCCAACTACACTCTCTCTAAACTCCTGCCTGCACACCAAAGTACAGAGAATAATCTCTTCATACAGCTTTACACTCAGTAAGCCCAAACTAACAGCTGGGAGGAGCCTGGACAACCAGATTTGATGTCTTAACTTTATTTGTCCGGAAGCTCATATCTGATCACAAAAAACTTTAAGAACAATGCAGTAACTGGATGCTCTAATATCTAATCATTCAAACAACTTAGAACACAGTATGTCTAGTGAAAAGAGAAGAGGAGGATGTGGATACATCCTGGGGAAAAAATGATCACTGATAGTTGCATTGATTACACCCACAGGAAGCTAGGTACATGGCAGCCAGATGAACATTACATGCACTTAATGTATGACACACACATAGGCAAACACACACAGACACAGGAAAATGTCCATTTTTGACATGATATCAATAATATCTCTGCTAACAGAGTATATGCCACCCCATGGGAAAACACACACACACACACACACACACACAGAAGGAGAAACTAGAAATGTTGACGGTGGAAGAGATTGGTTCTGTCCTACTGAGGAGCATGTGTGTGTCTTTGAGTGATGGAAAGTGATGTCATTAAAACTGAAAGAAGTAGGACGGTTTATTTCCTTGCTTATATGTGAATCTTTGCTGAGTCTACACACACCCTGGAACTCTTGTTTACTATTTCCCATTGAGCCATTTGTTGGTAAATGAGATTGTATTTACAGCACAGGCCATAAAGGCACGAGGAGCCTGAAAGGTGTTTCACAAAATAATGGCTTTATTAGCACCAGAGGTGTTTTGTTGTCACTGCTGAGCAAAGCCCAATTAGTGATAATATGTCAATAGTGACCAAATACTGAGTGGTTCCTATTCAACAGGGGGTCACTGACCCCCACACAGACTGACACACCTGACATCCATTTAAGATTATGGTTCCACATGAATTTTGGAAGAGATTAAGAAGTTCGAATTAACTCTTTACATTTATCCTTCAACTGGGATAAATTTTGATTTTGTGGGTCCCGTGGAGAATCCACTAAAAGATATGGGAGATTCCTGGGACCACTTGCTGATAATCTCAATATTGGAGTCAATACTGACAACACACCTTCAAGCTGGAACAAATTCTAGAGGTATGCAGTTGCATTTTGCCTCCCACCTCGACACCATTGCCCCTGATTTTTAGGGCAAAACGACTTGAGAGGCACACCGCATGGATCCACCTGCTGAATATTAGCGTGAGTATATGTTTTAATAAAAACTGCATTTAAAAAGCTCATTTCAAAACAGGCACTGTGCAGTGAGAGTGAGGAATGGGCTACAAAGTACTGTAAATGTGCTTAGAAGGAAAAAAAGAAGACAACGTCAAACAACGACAATAGGTTGTAGAGCAAAAGCTTGGTCTTGAGAAAAAAGAAAATAAAAACAAGCCAGAAAGTAGATGAACTGCAACACATGCAGAAATGAAATGGGAACTCCGTGGTGAGGTGTTGCAGGAGGATTAACTCACCCTGGATGATGCTTTCCTCTTGTACTTGTTGGCGAAGTCAAATTTCTCCTTGATCTCGTCCAGAAGCTGCTCCAAACGGGCCTTCTCCTCTTTCCCCGTGTAATCCTGTCCCAGGAGGATGTACGCCCTCCAGTTGGCCGAGTCGAAGCCCCAGTGGCAAGTTCTGTTCTCCTGAGCCTTGTGGCCATGCACCACGAACTTGTGGGTCGGGTACATGAGTCTACAGTCCATGCACTGGATGCACGCTGCGTTAGGGCTGGTGTACAGCTCCGGCACAAACAAGCCCTTGCACTTGCCGAAGCACTCGTGGTAGACTTTGAAGCTCCTCTCGGTGAGCTCCAGCTCAAGCGAGCCTCCGCTCAGCTCCTTCTTGCAGCGTGGCGGGTAGGCGCCTCCGTAGATCAGGGCGTTGCAGAGCCGCTCAGCGTCCGTCTTGGTGATGAGGCCGCAGGACGGAGCCGAAAAGGGCAGGATCCCCATGACTTTGAGGATCTCTAGCTGGTCCGCCGTGCACCGGGAGCAGTAGATGTGTAGCTCGTCGCACACTGAGTTAATTTGCTGCAGAGTGAAGTCCCGCAGCACCGTGTTAAGGATCTGTGGCAGGCATAGGCGCTTCTCCCCGCCGACCACAAAGCACGAGATGGTCTCACCTTCCAGCACCGTCTCGCACCTCTCCGTGGAGCGGTCCGACGGGATAAACAGTGGGCCCGGCATCACCGGCGGCGGCAGATGCTGGAGAACCGGCTCGGGCTCCTTACCGTCCTTCTTGAAGAGGAGCTCATGTTGCCACCGGGCAGAGAAAGCCGCCGGTCCGCCCAGAGAGCTCATAGAGCTGAGGTGAAACTGCTTAAGAGTTTGTTGCAGTCCCGGATGAGGCTGGAAGCTCTGCCGACTTACAGTCTCCATGTTTTTCCTCCAACTTTAGAAGCGTAAATCCTTCTTGTCGTCGACCGGGAATCACGGGTATCTATCCGTTCCTGAACTTGGTAAATCCACGGTGTCCCAGAACTGACAATAATTGCGAAGCGCTTCATCAAACATCCAGTAAAAAGTCCTAGACGGCGAGTTTTATTCCTGTGACTACTGAGAGGCGAACACCAGCCAGTCGCTCCCTGCAGCGGGTCGCCGACTGTGCATATCTGAAAAAACGTCCCTCCAAACTCCAGAGAGAGAAGCGACAAGTTCCGTTTTTTGAATTCCAAAACGAAGTAGGCGAAAATGAGACAAAAGCCGGAGTTGTGAGTCGATACAGCTCGATAAAAAAAATCCTTATTTGAGGTTCTTTCCGCTGTCGAGGACCGCACCAATCCACTCCGCCTGCCCCCGCAGTTCACTCTGACTGTATGGAGATGAGAAGTCTGAGCCAGGCTGCTCGCGCTCCCTCGCGCTCCCTCTCTCTCTCTCTCTGTCTCTCTCTCTCTCCCCCTCTCCCTCTCTCTCTCTCTCTCTCTCTCTCTCTCTCCCT
>JAPZDZ010000002.1:1594688-1608114 GCA_029783805.1 Acanthurus tennentii | reverse complement strand
CTCTCTCTCTCTCTCTCTCTCTCTCTCTCTCTCTCTCTCTCTCTCTCTCTCTCTCTCTCTCTCCCTCTCTCTCTCTCCCTCTCCCTCCCTCTCTCTCTCTTCCCCTGTCTCTCTCTCTCCCCCTTCCCCAGTCTCTGGCTCTCTCTCCTTCGCGCTCCGTCTAGGTCTCTCTTTCTCTCGCGCTCTCTCCCGCGCCCCCTCCCTCTGTGTTTGTGTGTCTGGCTCAGTCATTGAATCCCAGCCAGGAATGTGAGTGACTCTGCAGGCAGGCTGGGCTCTTCCAGGAACAAGCCATCACCCCCTACTGCCCTGCAGAGCAGAGAAGAAAAAGAAGTCAAGGGAGAGAAGGGAAGACGAATGCTGCGTTCAGGTCGTGTGGGAAAAAAAGTACCAGCCGTTTGATTTACACTTTCCAACCGTTAATGCTGCAGTGGTTGAGAGTAACTACGTTGGCCTCTTTGTATATGTAGCAACTTTAATGTTTCTGTTCACTGATACTTTATCTGCTTGTACTCTGCTAGAAATCGGAGGGAAATATTGTAGGCCACGACAACAGTAGTGCCTTGGCCATGTTAAGAATATGATTTTAACAAACAAATGGTATGCAGTATTTAAAACTACATAAAACGAACAATGTAAATAAGCTCCTCATCGACTGAGCTGTTAAATGCAACGATTGATGACTTTAACTTGTAGGTGATTTATTTTAACATTCAAGTAGGGCTATTTGTACATTTACTTGGTTGAATCATCTAAATAGTGAGAAAATTAGTGCTAATAGTTTTCCTATTTTTAAAGTAATTCAAAATTGACATGCACGTTTTAACTCGTGGCTGCAAGTGTATTGTCAACTGCGTCAGAAGTGTGATCACTAGTCAATCACCAGCTGAAACGTCAGATAAATGGAGTATTCACACAGGAAGTTAATGTATGCCGTCTTTCCCGCGTCCATTGAATGTTGCAAAAAAAGTGAAGAGCGCTTATCCCTTGGCTCACAGCTGTAGAGAGAAAAAAAGCCCAAAGAGGATGGGTGGTGTTTTTGCGAGACAAGACAAATTTAGCTTTGGAAGAGGAAACGCAAATTGCACGACTGACTGCGGTTTTATTTATTTCCCTTCTGTTCGAATGTGCTAAAAGTGTTTGGCAAGCAGTTGTGAAGCAACAAGTTTCATGTGTTGGCGACCTTGAGAGACAGTCTTGCTAAAGAAATGACAAGACGTTGTTTCTATTTGTTTTTCACGAATCAACTAACTATGAGTAGGAGGAGGGCGGTCAAAACACTCCAAAGAAAAAAATGTGGCCTATATGTTTAATTCTTTAAGTCTTATTTCCTCTCTTTTTCTCCTCTTATTTTTTCCCCCAAAACTGTCCATAAAAATTACACATTCACTGTAAATTTATTCGGCAAACCTTACAAGAAACATCGATTTTTACTTACTCGGCACAAAGGAATTCATTGTTATGATGCTTCAAAATTTCCAGTTAATACTGAAGAAGATCTCTAACATTTTGCTTGTCCATTAATGTTTTCTGCAGAGGTGATTGAAAGGTGGGTGTAGAGGGCACATTATGTTAAGACTACTGAAATATTCTGAAATATTGGGATATACTCCAATGGAGTCTTTTTAAAGGTTAACTCATGTACAGAAAACCCAACTTTGACACATTATTTCTCCAAATCTAATTAGGGAGTAAGAGGTAATAAAATATTGATTAACTGTCAAAACCTAGTGACTCAGCCTTCAGAGGTCATGTGTCCAGAGCAAGTTCAATTCCAGTACTGTAGAGGATCAGTTTGCTGTGCCTGTGGCGTCCCCTACCCACACACTGCTGTAACTGCATCATGGTGGCTTGGGCAAGACCTGGAAGGATCATTTTCACTCCAGGCAGGGTTTGAAGAACAAATCTGAGATTAAATTTGTGAATGAGTTGAAAAAAATACTGTACACAGTAACCAAATAGCACATGAAAACAAGAGTGAAAAGGGGAAAAAGGCTTCCAAATGAGTAAGTAATACTACTACTCAAAATGAAGAAGAGAGGGGAGAGCTAAGGCAGGCACTTGGCATAAGCAGCATAGAAAAAACTTAGATTAGATGCTGTGGATTGCAACACATTTTAAGCTTTGGCACTCGTCCCCGGGCACCATCAAGAAGCTGCTGACACGTCTCTATAAATTGAGAAAAAAGGAAGAACATGTTAAATATAGTATACAATAGACCAATGAATTCCATCAGTATTAAGTGCTTCAGTTACTGATGAAATGGTATTGCTCCTCTTTCTGAACATATTCAGGAGAAAAACATTTTACATTATTTGAAAGAGTGGGCATGCTGAAACTGAAAGTGCCACTTAATAACGTGAGTAAAAGGAACTGACAAGGCTAGTCAAACTGAAAACACACAACATAAAAATCTAGATACAGATATTGTACTTGTATTTTAACAAAATAAGAGAGATATTGTTCCTCTTCAAGCTCATGAGGGGAACCTGTGATGAGTTCTGTTTCCCAGAACCTCAAGTCTGCACAAGGCTGTCCCTGCTGAGAAAATGTGCATTAAGTATACAGTTTTAACAATGACTTTGAGCAAAACTGAACAGCATCTACCAGGTTGGTGTCCCGTGGATGGCAGTGAGAGAATGAATGAGAGAGAGTTAACGGTGCCCTGGTTTGTTTCAGGTGCTTCATGTTCCGAGCTGTTCCCTGTTTTTGATTGTGATAATTGATTTGTCCATGAATGATTTTGCAGTTGGAAAACAAGCCAGTGTCTGACAGATCACACTCTGTAGTTGTGATCATTTTTTGCTTCCCCTGGCTCTTTGAACCTAACAGTCATGTCTTGGGCCTCGGAGATGAACTCAGTTTTGCTGACACACAGTCGCCTCAGTCTCAAGAATTGGCCAACTTGTATACTGTCTTTAAGTTTCAAGAATGGGAAGAGGACACTAATAACTATGTGTACTAATTAGTCTTTCCTAAGTATAATTTTTGATGTCCAAATGATTGACACTACTCAATTATTTTGACATTAAATTTGAGATTGTGATTCCAAATCTCAGGTAAGGATTGGCCCAAAACAAGTTCTGTGTGAATGACCAGTGAACGTTTAAACACTAGACTAAGACAATTTATTCACTGTTGATGAAGCCACTGTGACTTCAACCATGTTTTTTGTGGAGTGCTGGTTTTAAACCCTGAGTTTGGCATTATGGGCATCATCATCTTTATTTTCTGGAACCAGAAGTTACCATTTTGGACAGGAGGGTGGAGCTGGGGAGAATAAACAATGATTTAGTGAAGTCTAGCAGACAGCTGGCAGCTGCTGTCACTCAAAATGGCCAAATCCTCACTTCTGCAGTACTTTGGAGAGACTCCCTTTTGGGAGCCAGCTCCTAATGGCAATTTGAATAACTGCAGTTTTCTTGCACTTTCGTGTTCACATAGTTTTTTAGCTCTGTTAATTTTGGCCAATACTTTCAGTTCAGTTTAGTTTCAGTTAGAGCTGGTAACAGCTGCCAAAATGCAGACAATCTGTGCTATGCAAATTTGTAATTTGTTGTGGTTGTCACTTTTGGTAACATTTGTCTGTACTGAGACCAAGATGAAAATCTGAGCTACTGACCTTACCTATTGCTGGAGACCCTGCTCAAAAAAGCTTAGCATGTGGATAAACTGTTGCTCATCAAGAAAGGACATAACATAAGATGTGGAAAGATGTTCAGAGAACTCTGAGGTATATTTTCAATTTGAACCGTTGTTATCTGAGAATCTGTTGGACAGAAATCTACGAGGTAAGATAAAATCACCTGAGATCCCTTTTTTTAACATACAGCATGTGACTGCAATGAAACAGGTGACATGGAAACAGCCAACTCCCCCAGGTTTTAATTTATGGTTATTAACAACAGAACAAGATATGGAGAAATTAACTTTTGTAATTGGAGATTACAAAACAAGTGGAATAAGATTTACCCCAAAGACAGGCTCAGTAAAATACCATAATTTAGAGTCTGTAATGCAGAATCCACAATAAACAGGTAAAAGTAGCTGTCTTTAATCATGAACAGACCCAGGCCAACTGTTTCCACCTGCCTCAAGTTTATATTCTAGGTTAGATTAACAGTAATTCCTTCTCCTGTTCTACTTATTCACAGATATGAGACTGATATCATCTCATATCGCTCTCTGAAAGAAAGTGTTTAAGTATACCCAAATTTTAGGTTCCTCTGGTACTTCTTCGTTTCTCTAATCCCAGTGCGCTACATAAAAAGAATCATATCAGCATATCTGAGGTGACTCTCAATGGATCAGATCAGTTTTTAAATAAAGTCTATATCTGTCCAGTATATTACTTTGACCCCACAGCACACTGAGTGGTCATCCACAAAGCAGTGTTATGCAGTGATCAGTGATGGTTCCAGTGTTGGTGCCACAGGGCTGGACTCTATCTCTTTCAGCTTGCAGATACTGTAAGCGGCCTTTTCTGAAGAAGACCAGAGCCTCTGCTAGGCTTATCAGCCTGGCATGAAGCCATCCTTTCAGCCAGCATGGAGCTCTGGCAGCTATAGGATGGATGCAGGCCTAGGACTATACTGCCATACTGTATCACTGTCTGTTTGTGTACATTAAGTAGCAATGGACACATGTGAGATACAAAGCTTGTGCTTCCTTCAGGCTTCTCATTCTATCAAGGCCAGAGCTGCTAGACAGTATGAGGTGCAAGCCAAGCATCGTTTTCAATGATTCATAATGCTGCCAGTAGACAGTGCTAGTTCTCTTGCTCTCATTTTTTCACAGGAGCTCACCTGTAACCATCATGCACTTTTTATTTGTTGCCCTTCCCTGTCCTTGCACATTATATTTTCTTGCACAAAGTGCACCTAAAATAAAGAAATCAAGCTAATGTTACACAGCCACAAATGCTGCCAGTTGCTGCAAAAATTAGGGGGAGGCTGTATACTTGTTTGTTTTAGAAAGGTCCAAATTGTTGGAGGGCAACATGGAAATTTCACTGTCTGAAATTGGGATTTTCAGGTGCCTTTACACTGGCAGGCAGTCTTTGTTTAGAGCATAGTGAAGCACTAAAGTATTCTCTTCATTTGAGCACCAGCCAACAAAATTAACTATGAGAATGTATAAACAAAGGACCTGCTGCACTCTCAACCCACTCTTACAGCGGAGAGTTCAGACTAGGGAGGATTTCAAGGTGTGGCCAAAATTCCAACAGGAAAATTCATTTTTTTCACTTTTAAACTATAACTGATCTGAATCAGATCAGCTCAACTCAGAGAGGAGGCTGGATGCCAAAAACAGCTGAACAATTGAAGCCTATGAAGACACTTAACCAAGTGAATCTATGCTGATATGATGCATAGAATAGCAAAGGTATCAGTATTTTTTAAATTTATTACTTTTGAAGCAGTCTTTTAACAGGAACACCTGAATGAATCCGTCCTCATGTTCTCACACTCCATGGAGAAGTAGACTGGTGGTACAACCCCCCAGATGTGTGGGTTATGGTTATGGTACAGTTATGGTTGCTGCTACTTCTTCTCATCATCATTTTTGTCATCACCATGGCAGCAGAGCACAACACAGCATCACATGGGATGGATGACATAATGTTTCTTTCCAGGCGCCGGGTTGCCTTTTCTCAGAGTAGCACTATGTACCACAGGTCTGGCCCACTGCTCTGCTTTTGTGTTTCTCCCCGCCTGTGGTTTGGTTAAAAAAAAAAACTGATTGGCTAACGTCAGCAATTCAGGAGCAGTCCTTCTGGAATACTCATCTTGGGGCACTCTTTCCAAAAAATGCTCTCACCTTATTTCAAAGTGGCAGGTTTTCCCATTGTGCTGTTTTTCATTCTTTTAAATAACGCTCTCCTCTTTCCTTTCTTTCATTTTCTTTCCCTTCTGTTCAGTCCAGCTTTCCCATGTCTTTTCCATTGCATAATTGTAGCCACTCTCCGTTGGTCTCTTTCTTCTGGCCAAAAGCTTAGAAGGCTCAGAAAGTCCCACCATTATTATGACTTCAACTTTCCACTTTATGTGTGTCCTAGCAGAGGGAACAAAGTATTATCATTGCAGTTAGGATTCTTGTATGATGTAACCTTCCTCAGTGTGCACTGAGATATCACTGTGTAAATGTGACATAATACCTTGTGTGCTAAAATTGACAGTTGATGATAAAGTGATGTGATCAAACACTGAAGGCTCAATATCATGTTGATACCACTTATCCTTGAAGTCAAAACAAAATCCCGGTTTGAAAGAATCTTGTACCTGGTTTAATATGATTCTTCAATCCATTTTGGGCTACTTATGCTGGGTTGCAGTGGCAACAAGCTATACAAAGCAGTCTCACTCCAAAATAATGCATTTGACATAATAACAGCTATTTTGACCTTACTTACAGAGCATGCACTGCAGACATCGTAAAAGTTGAGTTCATTCTTTTCAATTATTCTAACTGATGACTTGTTCTCCACATCAGATAGTTTGTTTTACATGCTCAGCATTCATTTTGTGCAGGGGATACTGGAAACCAATTCAATTTGTTCCAATAAACAGTGAATTTGGTTTTATTGGAAAAATTCCTTTAAAATGTTTTTTTTTTTTCAGCATTGCTGTCAAGCATTCAGTGATGCCCAAGAGTGACTTGATCTGTGGGCCAAATTCTGATTAAAGTCACTTTTTTTTGCTCAATGGACACCAAACTCATTGCATTGCATCCTGGAACTTCACTGTAAACAAATACTATAAATCCCATCCCATTCTCACCCCAAAGTCTGCATAAATCCTGCAATGGTGAGCAAGTCTCAAGTATTATGGTGTGGCAAGAAGAGAAGGTACAGGCATGTCAGGCCAAAATGTGCTATATGAGAGCAACACAGTTCACCTATGAGTGGGTCACACAGAACTCTCACACAGGAGACCTGGATTTGATTGGATGAAACAAACAGTGAATTTCAATCATTCTGAGGATGTCTTTATTTTAAGCATGATCAATTCCAAAACTTTACCAAGTACTTTGACTTTCTAAACCTAACCATATTGCAACTGTGGCTCAGCAAGTTTTATCTCTGACCCTGACCCTAAAACATGACTTCAGGGTTTAATCATAGTTTTGGTTCAGGAAGTTCTGTGAATTAATCCTCCTGTAGTTATGATTTGACTTCACCCTCCTTCTTATTGTCCTTCTTTTTCCTCCACAAAAAAGCTGAAGCTTTTATTTTGAAAAGAAAATTATGAGAAAAGGAAAAACATTTTCAAAAGAAGTACAATAAGTCATCTGAATGTAAGATCATTTCTAAGCTCTCTAATTTTTCTGTTGAATTTGAATCATCTGTACACAGCCTATGAGGTTAACTGTAGGAAACTGCACCCACAGTTTCAGTTTTAGAGCAACAGGAAGTCAGTGATTAAATCACATAAAGTATTAGGCCTAATCTCTATTTTAAATTCAATTCCCTAAATCAAATTGATGAGTAACAGAGCTAAATATGATTCCTGTTTATTATGAAACTGTGTCAGAGTGAGCCAGGCACTGCAGCAGTATAGGCAAATGATATACGGACAGAAAGTTGCCGTAATAATAATTAAATAAAATAATAATTAAAATATACAGAAATACATAAACAACATTTTTTCATACAGATTGAGGAGACAAAAGTACCTTCAAGTTATCAGTGAATGATTCTTATTGAAATTTAGTTCCATCTGCTCACCTGTGCAAGCAAATTGATCAGTTTTCATGGCTACTTTCCCTGAAAAATAGTTTCCCTATTGGAAGGCCAATAAAACATTAATTAAACTGAGTCTTGCTTCTTAGATTCTAGGGCAGATCTAAACAAAGAGCAATACCTATCAGGCTGACTCTTAAACTAAGTAAATTATTAGAAGACTCTTGAATGATGTCGTTCATAGCTGCCTGTACAATGACAAAAGAGTGTGAAACAAGTCAACTCTCTTATTTATAAAGCTTTTAACCATCTCACACAGTCTATTTCAGATGAAGTATTTTGCTCAGTTGTCATGGAGATAGCTCAGTTGCCATCACTATCTGATGCTCGCCAATGAAAAGGTATAATTTCTTTATTTTAGTTTAACTACTTTCCAAGGTCGGGTATGAACCATGACACTCACATCTTGTGGAGTCTACATGTTCTTTATTTTCAAGTGAGTGAGTATATGTAGATGTGCAGCATTAGGTATGTGTACTCCACACACAGTCTATAAATATGCATAATTACGGACAGCTGACATAATATTTATTCCTAGATGACCAAAATGAATTCTTTTAGAGTCCACTGGATTATTGCGTGGGGGTCTCTCATGTGACTAGACTTTTGCTTTTCTGCATGTATACAGCAGGGGCATTATCGTGTAAATGCATAAGCAAACAACAAGTATGACTGACTAACTACATTAGAGACATAACTTTTTGGAAACCAAGCCCTATTTATTTTAACATGCCCCCCTCCTATATATAATGAGTCCAGCAGGCAGTCATGGAGCATATAGATTATTAGCCTAATTCTTTGTGGAAGCTGGAAACCCTAAGAAAGTGATTGTGAAGTGTTAACTGTCATGGTGCAACATTATTTGAGTGGTCTTACTACAAGCAGTAGAGACCCACTTTATCATTTCACATGCAGTTTACAGCTGCAGTCTGCTCACTGCAATTAGTTACATGCATGTTACACAAAACAGGTATGAGATTAGTGCGAGGATGGAGCTCAATTTTAGTATAAACCTATAATAACCTTTTCTATTTACCTACTGGTTTCAAGTACTAGGGACTAATAACCTGAGTTGGCTGCGTTTTTCCTGCTTGTTTGCTGCCCGTGTCAGCATGCGCGTGCGCAGAGATGTCCCGTGTCTGATTGGACAGAATGAAGTGACGTAAGGTTATGCGAATCAACAGCGCTGACACCAACGAGGAAGTTACACCAACGAGGAAGTTACACCAACGAGGAAGTTACACCAACTCACACTAGCGCGAAATTTCGAAGCTGTTGGGAAAAGTTATTTACAGAAATGGCTGAAAGTCATTCAAAGTGTAAACTTAAAAGAAAGAAAACATTTGTCGAAGACCACCAGCCGGAAATATCGTTCAAGGGAACTCTTAACAGGAGTCGTGTGCTGTCCGGTGACCTGAGATCGGAGCTCCGGAGGCAAGTGCTTTGCTAACTGTGTGAAGGTTTATACCACAACATATAATAAGAACATCCCTGTTCAATCCTGGTCTGGGCTTATGGATCTGGGCTTTAGCAGACACGGCCTCTCGTTATACTTTAAGCCTTTGCATAGTGATGCACGAAAAATCCACGCGAGAACCAGTAGTATTTAAAATCAAGCAAAACAGGACTGACAGAGCCTGACTGAGAGCTTTGACGTGGTTGGGGCTTTGCCGAAAGAGAGGTGTACATGACGGTCTCATATAAACTGTTTTCCTTATTGTCACGTAAACAAATTCTGGACAGGAGTTACGTGTTGTTTTTCCATGCGAGATTGGGGGGGGGGGGTTGCTGGAAATAGTATTATTATATTTAAATCTCCTGCTTTTTTAATACTCAAGATGTGCATTAGTACATGTGTGATTTGTTTTGTGTTACTGAGGCCAACATTTCAGAGCTAAAAGAAGAGTTTAACTATTAGTGGTTGACTTTTTTGACCCTGGCTGTCACTTCATGGTGAGCTACAAATTTAACACCAAGGAAACAAATGACTCAACCAGATGGTGAAAAATAGCCTTGTGTACATGCTGATGGATGTGAAGTATTAAGACAAAATAGTAGTCTGATGTGAAGCAGCCATACATTAAATTAATTGCACAAAACTGGACGGACTGTGGTGGAAGAGAATGCATGGATACAGTGGTCTCAGAGCCATTATGCACATGAACAAAAAATAATTTTTGATGCAGAAATAAAAAAACACCTTGTTTTAAAATACAAGCACATTTTGGCCTTTATTTAATATACAGAGAGTAAAAGTACCTTTTTATCACTTTGATCACTATTTACACCAGCAGACACTGTGACCACATCAAAATATAAATACAAAAAAAGGTAAAATGAAAATATTATCATATTTTATATTCTTCTCCCATTTTGGTGTGTGGAAGATTCCATCTAATTTTTATGCGTCTGGGCATCTTGATAGAATGTTGACAAGTCATTGAGATATATGCAGGACAATGAGCAGTAAAGACTAGGAAGGAGTTTGATCAGAGCCGACAGTGGTAGTTGTGTGAAACAGACAGTATGTAATATCTGATTTGCAGATCAGTGGCTCCTGCAGCTGTGTGGTGGAACAGAGAGCAGCTGCCTGATGTGGAGAGTCTGTGGGCACTGACGCTAAAGTCTACTCTGCCGTACCTGGAGAACCAGCTCTGTGACCTGGTTCCTGATCTTCCACATTCATCCACAGCAGTAAGTTCTCATCAGGTGTGCCTCATTACAGAGCACCTGTAGGGAACATGTTGAACGGCACAGTAAGACTGACATCACCACAAGCAAGATCAAAATGTTTCAAAGTTCAAATGAGTAAATGTTTGCAGTGCGCATGTATGGAGTTTAGACAAGGTGTGTAGATAAGGACTGGAGAAGTCCGTGTCTTTGGAGAAAAAAACCCTCAGGTGGAAAGAACATTGCTATGTTTTAAATGCTTCAGATTTATTTAAAAAATATGAAATACATTATTTAGCATTGACCAAATTCTGTTTTTGAAATAAACAATTTTACATTTAAAATGAGATTCTAGAGTTTCTGCTTCATGTGAAGGATTTCTGTCTCATGTAAAACTTAAAACTGAAATCCAATCCACTGTGTTTAATACTTTTAGTACATGTACATGTGATTTTGCAGATATTTGATATATTGTTCAGCTCTGTTACAGAAAGGATTCCCTTAGGCCACATATTGCTTTTACATATCCATTTTTTATATGTGGCTGGATATTATTATCACAGGAAAGTGATGCAATTTTCTGAACTTATCAAACGGTTCTAGTAGTTCTTATACTTCTAATTCCCCATGTAGTCATTATATGATCTTCAATGGTAATCATGTATTGTACATCTCATTGTTTTTATATTAATAAAATCCAATATTCCAAATGAATATAGATATTTGGGTATTGAAAAAAAACTATGGTGACTTCTGACTGTGTCAGTATCTCCCAGCCCTACATACAGAAATGCTTAATACAGTATTTTATAAATCTTTCATTCACAGAATTTCCACTTTATTTTCTAACAGAGAAGAAGAAATTAACCCTGTCTTTGCATTGCATTTTGATTAGTCTGTTTTTATAAAAGTGCCTGTGATCTCTCACATGTGGTTTTCACTAACAAGTGAACATTTAGCCACTTTGTCGTAAATGCCATAATATTAATAGTTGTCCATCAAGCCTGAAAATACTGAGATATGATTTTTGGTCCGTATCACAAAGGCTTTATAATGGCTTTATTAGAAATTTTCATTATCAGTTGTTGAAGCTAATGCTGACAGTTTCTGTGTGACAGACTAAAATAAGAGACAGGCTTTTATTCTTGATTTCTCTTTTCTTACAGAGTAAATCTTATTAACCAGTTATTTCAAGTCGATCTCACTTATCATTACAGCCAACGGCTCAATCCTTTCAGTCCCTCAGTGCATTGATGGGCCCAAGCTGTCTTATTTGTGGTAGCCTTTAAATTGTTGTTATTTGAATAACTACTGGTTGAGAACTTGCAGAGTACAGACTTCTGCCAAGGTCAATAGTTTACTCTGCTTCCATGAGAAACAAATCTGCAAGTGCACCCGCACCCACTTTCCAAAACTCTTACAAGTGTGCATCCACAAAGACTAATCATCTTCGCTGTGCATTGAATGTGTTTCTACGTGGGCAATATTTTACACACTTAAGAGTGTCCCATAACAACTGCTCTCTGTATGTTTGAGCAACTACATGTGCAGGCTGCTACAGAGTTCAACTACTCAAACATCAACAAAGCGTTATCTGACATAAAGGTGATGTTAACAGTGATATGTCTATCTCAGTATGGATTATTTGTATTTAAAGCTCTTACTTTTATAAAAATGTATCTTCTTTAAAGCAGGACAGACTAATGATAGATTGTATTTTTTGACCGTGCTGTAACAGGTTTATCTGTTTTCACGCTTGGATCAGTGCAAACCACAGCAAGTTGTGCAATATGCCTCCTGAACACAAAAACCTTTTATGATTGATCTCTCGATGTAGTCCTGTTTAAGCCATTTTGTGACATTAATCAGATGAAGTTATCAGATAGTCTACCTTTTTGGTTGCTAATAAAATTCTTGCATTTGTTCCTTTTAATGTTACTTTAGAGATCCGCAACAGTTAACTTAGATGAACAGCGGTGGTGTGATCTCAATGAAGAGGTCGCTCCTTTACCCGAACCCTGCCCACCTTCCCCGAGGAGTTTATGGAGTCCAGGCTCTCTCAGGCTCAGCTCCTTCCAGAAGGATCCATCATTAGAGACCAAACTTGTACCAAACCCGCCTGACAGACAGCTGGCCTCTCACAGCAAACAAAATCATAATGGCAAGACAACAGCCTTTCACATCCGCCTCAAAAAGCCTTCCCTCCACAGCTGGGAGGGAGCGTCATCATCAGCAGGACCCTCAAGTATTGGGAGAGTGGAGGAGAGAAAAGAAGGAGAACAAGCAAAAGAGACTGAACAGCTCACCAGACAGCCTCTCACAAACCAGCTGAGGGGGTCTGACAGGCAAGTTTCACTGCACAAGAAGAATGAAAATGAAGAGGAGGTGATGGAGGATAAAGAGGACGAGATGCAGAGGAGTGTCAGAGGAGATGGAGACGCAGCAGGAGGAGGGCAGCTGCAGAGCTGCCCCATGTGCCTGCTGGTGTTCCCTGCTGGGTAAGACATGCAACATACTTTCTTTTTGGTTTTCACTTAATCTGTGTACTTTCTGTCTTAATGTGGCATTTCAGGACGAGTCCGTAAAGTGAGTTGGACTCTCAGTCTTATTCATCAGTCAATTGTTCAGCTACCTTTCATTTCCAACTATTTCTATCAAGTTTGTGCTCTGAAATATGTTAAGCTACTTTAGGTGTCAGTAAACAGATCGAGACACACAGTCTCCTCTCCACCAGGGGGGCTGTGAAGTGGCGGACAACACAAACCCACAAAGGCAACGCTCAAATGAGAAGAACAATGTGCACTGAAAGAGAGAGAGTAGATAGCAGACAAGCTAGTTCCTGAATTTAGTGGAAATTATTATCTGCTTTACAGGCATATCAAGCTGAATACCGCAAGTGACTATGGCTATGTATAGTTTGGCAAGGAGATAAAATAGAAATATAAAGAGAGGGCCTAGAGCAGGGGTGTCAAACTCAATTGCACAGGGGGCCAAAAATCAAAGCACACTTTCGGT
>JAPZDZ010000002.1:1576867-1594588 GCA_029783805.1 Acanthurus tennentii | reverse complement strand
TAAAATGATCTCGCGGGCCGGATATAATTGTACGTCGGGCCGGATGTGGCCCGCGGGCCTTGAGTTTGACACATATGGCCCAGAGGTACCACACCAGCATACTCTGATTGAGTATTGTTAAAGGAAACACAGTGTCTTCTCTCAAGTAGGTAAGACCTTCACCATGCGTGAGCCATGCAAGAGATGCCAAATTCATTTTCAGTTGAAGAGATTAAAAGGTTAAACAAACAAACAAAAGAAACGCATGTATAAGTGATTTCTGGCAGTGCCCTCTTACTGGTCCTCAGGGATGGCTAAATGCAGAACACAGATTTCACTTTTAAACTGAGTATGATTGTATGTGAAAATAAAGAATTTTTTTCTTCTCATTAGAGATGCTGAGGTGGAATCTAGCTCTGTAAGCAGAAGATGATTTGCTTTAGTGGTGGCAGTGACAGACCGGGACAGCAGATTGAAAAGTGATGGATTAACAATACTCAGCACTGGAGATGGACAGAAATGTCCAGTGATCTTTAAAAAGTTGCGCTGGTTGGGGGTCGAGGAGCCTGGAGGCTGTTCTAAAAGCTAACATCAGCTTAGAACAGAGTTCAAGAGAGAAAATCCTACATTTTTGTAAGAACAGAGAATGACTGGGTTACAACATGATTGTTGTAATTCTGATTTTACAGAGGTAACTGGAGACGGTGAGCGAACTACATACCTAATCTCATCTATTTTATAGCAGAAAAACTTCTTAAAAAAATAATGAGCCCCAGAAAGCGAGAATGTCTCTTTCCCCATATGTGATTCACTAATTGAGTCCACATCTGAACTGACTTACTTGTCATGGTGTCTACCCACTCAAACGTGAAAAAAGACAATTAACTAGGTCTTCACAACATGCTAGCATATCATTGGTTTGGATTTTTGTCCCCTGGTACCAAAATATACCAAAGGCTTAAATCTTCCACCATGAATAAAATGTGATCGATTGTCATTTAATATTTACACATTTTGTATCATATATATTTTATAAAGCTTTCTGTGCCTTTATGACACTAAGTTTATATGTTTAAGAATTTAAATTTTGAACAAAAGCCAACAAGGACCTTTAGAATCCGTATGTTAGGGAGTGTGTTTGTGTGTTCACTGTCAGTCCAACAGTGGATCTCCTTGTCACTGTCTCTCCAGGTTCACCCAGATGGACTGTGACGGCCACCTGGCCCAGTGTCTGTCAGAGGTGAATGTGGACGTGACCTGGTGAGCGGACAGGAAGCTGGCCGCAGTCCAGAAGCCACAAACAGCCCAGATGCCCCACACACTCCACCGCCATATCATATGGAGAAGGACACACCCTGAGAGCAGCTCTCACAGAGGACACTCACTGTTCATTGAGGTACTGATACCTTACACAGGCCGTGCAGCGTGAGGCACCGGGTTAAACCTCAAAGTGAGAAACCAGGACGTTCACCTCTTTGGAGAAAAAACAACCAAGGTGAAGGAGAACATTAATATGCTTGAGAGAAGGTGAGTTTTGAGAACCAGGGGTTGATTATATTAGAGTGACTGATAGAGACAGGTTTTCTTTTAGATGTTAGACTGCTGGACAGAAATACACAGACACACTTTTAAGCTAAAACAATACTACATTCAGCCTGGATGCTATCATTAACATTCAGTGAAAGTATTATAATCATATGATCACATTCTGTTGTTGAAATAAACAATTTCAAGCTAGAATGAGTCTCTGGAATCTTACATGTGTAGCATTTGTGTCTCAAGTGAAGCTTTACACTAGAAACCAGTTCTCTGCATTAAAAACAACATTTGCTTATTTTAAATGTGACTTTGCACATATTTGACATTGATTTTTTTTTTTTACAAATTCTCTAGAAAATACTTCCTGCTATGGGTTTTCTTACTTGCAGGGTTGTCTTAGTCAAATGTCCTTGTAACCATTGAAAACAAGAGGACACTTGGCTCTGTCTAAGGTCAGTGACCACATCTGTCCACCTGCACTTAAGTCAGAGACACTGCACAGAGCGGCTGGGTGGATGGTTAGCTACACTGTTGTTTGTCAGTAGTTCCAGCATGTCAATGCGCATTACTGACTTTTTTTTCAATCTTTCTTGGCCAAGCAGACACAAACTAGGGCTTAGTGTTAATAGCTGAAAAATGTATCAGGATAAAATGTTTCATTTCAATCAATATGGATGAGTACTGATATTTTTTAATAACTTTATTTTGAATATAAAGAGCAGGAAAATGTTGAATTTACCAAGTTTGTTGTTTCTTTAGTTAATTTGGCTTTTCTAATTGACTTTGAACATATTTATGTTATTATTGCTACTAACACAACCCAAGAATTTTTCTACGGATACTTGTAAACCTACTACATGCCAGCGTTACTCTCCAATAACTGAACGCAAGCAGTGGCGAAAACATTTCAACATTTTGTGCATCCAGTTGTGAAGTGAAATGGAATTTTATTCACTCCTCTGTCATAGAATGTGTTAATAAAACAGGTTTGTTGTATTCCTGCTTTGAGTTCTGTCTGCACCCAGTTTCTCACCCCATGCTGTTTCTGTTGCTCCACTCATAGAACGCTCCATTATCAAAGGGTTGCTGTTTACAAGCAGGGCGTATTTATTAAGTACTTTCATGGCAATATGCATGTAAGACATGAAACTATCAGACATCCTATCCAACAGTTCCCTTCCTGTCTTTTGCTGGTACATATCACTTGTTTAATAGCCCCGGCCTGCTACATACTTGCTTTAATATGAGAGCTGTGCAGTGAGACTGAGGTGATGAAATCCACTGAAGACGCCACTTAACTTGATTTCTAATAAACACTTGAAGTTATTTTGCTCTGTCAAATAAATAGAGAAAATAATGTTTGATGTTAAATGCTGGTTAATTGCCTTTTCCAGTCTCCCAGTATGAACAGAGGAGGTGGTGATCAGAGGATGTGCTGGTGTTTGAGGCCAACTCCCAGGCGAGACACACACATGAAACTGTAGCATCTGCAAAGATTTTCTGCCTTCGTCTGCAAAAAGGAAGGACTCAGTTCACGGAAAACCAGTATCATTTTTAATAATTACACATATTTACAAAGATGCCATGAAGCAAAATTAAGCATATCCAACCGGCATTATGTTAGAAAAAGTGGACTGAGTTCATTAATTTCTAGAGAAAGATACTCTTTCTTTCCGATGTTAAAATGGCCTTCACTGTTCTGCAATTTGGTTTTAAGGACTTTCAGTTCATCCGTTGGTCCCTCAAGAAAACCTGGTGTTTAACTAAGATCATCAAAACAAAATTAATAAAATGTGGTAAATGAGATGCAGTCCTGGAGGAGGAGGTACCTCAAATGTTGATGCAATATCTATGATTTCTTGAAGTGTGTGTGCTTGTGTTCACTGCGGTAGACTAATCATTTACTGTGAAACTGCTTCATTATCTCTCCTCTCTCTATCTATTTCCTCTCTGCCTGTAAAGGCCCTAAAGCTAATTGAGAGCCTTTGACTCAGGATCAGCTAATTAATCCTATTATGTTTTATCAAATTAGCACGGGTCAGATTTCATCAAATAAATCTTGGCCAATGGAGAGCTCCTCAGAAGCACAGAGTAGTAGGGAGCGACACAAAGCTCATTTCAGCGGCGAGGAGTCCTTTCTGTTGGTGACTTTAATCTGTGCTCATTCACAGATGTGTTTTTCAAGCCTTTTAACAGCACAAGGCTCCTAAATTATGCTACAAATACATTGCTTGCTTTCTGTAAATGTGGCAGTGTATGTAGTTAGACCTGCACTCACTAAAACATGCTAAAACTTCCCTTAATAAAATAACCTCATGGTTTCTAATTGTCTTTGTGCACACTACGGAAAGAAAATGAGGATTTGGAAACCCTATGATAGATTACAACAGTTCAGAGATAAGCTAACAGTTTGGTATACTGAGCATCCAAACCAGAAGGCTGACCACTCTGTGGTGGGTGGCTTTACACTGAACATCTGTTGCACTGTCGGCTGCAGGTTGCAAAGACCATTTCTAGTGGCACAGCCCTCATTCTGAAGTCAGTGAGGTTGGAAAAGTTTCCTAATTTAGAATGGGACGTATGTGACCAAATAAATAAAAAAGACAAAGAATCACATCAAGCATCAGGGGCCAGTTTTTGATTTTTTGACTGCCTGCAGTAGTCAAAGCTAAGTATGGATTTCTGTCATCCTCACATGGAAATAAGCTTTGCTAATCAGCCCTATTCCGAGCACTACAGGGGCAGACGTAGTCCAAATATGGGAAACAGATGAATGTGCTGTTATGTTTATACTACCTTTGGTGTTTGCAATGCATGGATGTGCTCACATCTTTGGCATGTACCATCAAGAATTTATTACCATTTGGACTGTTCATGCCAAGAAACGTGAGCACAGTTCTGCAGCGACACAAGACAGGTATGACACTATCGTCCTGTGAGCACAAGGATGCTGAGAGCATAATTTTGGCAGTGTTATAGCACTTTTTTTCTTGTGGCCATTTACGTAGCCAGTTCAATACATCTGGTGAAGTGTGAAAGCTGTTTTCAAATCCAGGCCTGGTCCTCGGAGGCGGACCTGGGTCAGCAGCAAAACACTGGGATTTCAATTAATATCCAGTGTGATGACCTGTGGTCCACACCTTCTGTGAAACTGTCCACGTAACACATTCCACACTGAACGGTCGAATGGGTCAACAAACCAGCATTAAAACAAGTTGAGACGTACAATAAAAAGAGTCATATGACTGAAGGGAAACTCAGCGGTTTGGAAGGATTCCTGTGTGTAAAATGACACACTGACTTGCCCTTAAAATCCCGCTGAAATGAACCTGCTTATCTGGGGCCACAAAACCTTTTATCTTACAACTAGGAGGACTCCTAAACAGCACTAAAAGTTCTGCCTGAGAGTTTCCCTTAAAAAATATTCACAAAACACTTAAACTAAGACAAAGGGTGGGGCTGACCTTGTGGCTTTGGATGATGTCATGTTTCACAGAACTGTGACTGGCTGTCTTGGGAATTCTTACTGTACGAGGCAGATGACCAAATCCAAGTCAAGACTTTAAAATAAATGGAGGCAAAGTGCCACTTATTTAACATGGGACAAAGAGTAAAGTAAGTCAAGTTTATAGACTGCTGACTAGTTAATTGTGGTCTTTTTGGCAGCTCATTAATTATTTCTGGAAATTCTTACAGGAGTCTTGTAATAATCAGACTACAGTGACTGTGACTGATCGTGAGAAATGTAAACATAAACAAAGAAAGCCGATGCAAGAGCAACTTTTACGTCTTCTCCAACTTGAGCATCAACGGAAGGAAATTATTAAAGGTGAATTCGGTAGGGATAACTGCTCAATTCAAAAACAAGCACTGGAGGAAACTGAGGCTTAGAATAAATGCAGCTTTCTTTCTTACTTTTGACTTGAACCCGTGATGAGTGTAAGAAGTGCTAGTAATCTTTGCCATCTCAGTCAAAGGCAAAGATTGCTAAATTTAAGCAATGAACAGCTACTACAAGTAAGAAAAAGGATGTTGTTTTTTTGACTTAAGAGTCCTTTTAACTACTTCTACCTTTTCACACATTAAGCAGCTGGTTTTAGCAATAATGGTTTTTAATTAGGACAGACAAACATTTTTCAAGATTTGCCCCTAAATCAGCAAGTTAGGTGTTTTGTGAGTACGGCTCCTGCTCTGTAATGTACGAATGGTTTGCTTGAAGAAAAAAAGTACCATAACAGGAAATGTTTTACATTTGAATTCTTATAGTTTCTTGCGTCTTGAATGGTGTGCCTCTCTTTTTTTAACATCCTGCCAAAAAGCAACCTGTCCTTTGCTTGAACACTAAAGTCGTCAGTGCAGATTTTTGAACATTTCTCCGACCCTGCTGCCTCAGCTGTCCATCACACAAGTGCACTGGCATGTCAACTCACAGGCTCATATCACAAGCTAAAGGAGCATTTCTGAAGGAGGCCCTCTTCCATTTCTTTAAGAAATAAACAACCCAAAAAGAAATCTGAATATGCTCTTAGTTGATTTTGCCTGCAAAAATAGATCATTTCATTGGGATTTTTTTAGAACCAAAGGAGCAATCTAACATCTAAGGTTGCACTGAGCTGCAGTTGCATTCAAGTTGCACCATGTAAAGCCAGCCTTAGTACGGAAATGAAAACACACAAAGAGCCCAGAATGGAAATGGTGACACGTTTCCACAAGATAGCACAACCAACCGGTCACATGATCTTTTCGACCGGCTGCAGATGGTCACGCAGTGGCAGCTGGTGTGGAAGAATCTGAGCTCGCCAGCAAGCCTGTACACACTGTGGAGGCTGGAGCCAATGAACTGCTTGGTTTTTCAGCTAAAGTCCTGATATAATGTGTTTCTCTAAAGCTGCCAGACTGTGGCTGGCAGGACGTATACCTTTATACACCTTTATGCTGGGTTTAACTGCAACTGCACGACTTTATGGCTGCTGTCGGCTGCACATGACTGTTCCGTGACATTTTTAAATGGTAATATAAAACTGGGGAAAATTTTGGTAAGCAGGACACAGTTTTCACTATTAAATATCTAAACACCAGGCTTACGCTTGAGATTAAGTCTCTTGAAAGTCACCAATTGAAGTAATTTCTGATTAAAGATGATCTTCTTGTGAATCTATAGATTAGACATAAATATTCTATTCAACACTGAATCTCTGGATGAAATCATTAAAAAATAACAGATTCAGTCATGCTTCAGGACTGAAGCAAGCTACTGTGCTCCAAAACATACTGATTTCCTTAAATGGTTTGGACCAACCCTGGCAGAGTCTAGCCATGCTTCAGTTGGTCATTATGGGTGAAGAAATGTTCAATAAGAGATAAGTGCAATCAGAGACATGGTAATTAATACGATCTTTGAGGCACTTCTTAAATAAAAAGTCATCTCCCAGTTACACCCCCCCCCCCCTCCCCCCGTTGTTTGTGAAAATCTTAAAAGATAATACAAAGAAAAGTTTGTGGTTACGGATGAAAATGTGCCACTTGCATCAATAAAAAGGCATCGTCAATTTCAGATTCACTACCTACATTATAATACACAATAATAACTTATTTTTTTCCTTTGACATTTTACATTCTTGTTTCGTGTGAGGCAATGCCCCCCCCCACAAGATAGAAAAAAAAGAAATTAACAAAAGAAAAAAGTGCACATAAAATTTCAAGTTCTTCTGCAGAACTGTCATATTCATTCAAGGATGTGAGACGGGTTGAAATGTGTTCATGATGGCAGGCACAGAATGAAACAGCTCCCGTTCAAATTACAAAGCCGGTCGTGTGTTGACACGAGGATGGACATTCTGAGAGGAGAAAGGAATGAAGCTGCAGGAGAAAAGAAAAGAAAAGGGAAAGACAAAATAATGACAGGGAATGTTCTTGAAGTCCAGTGTTTTTGTTTTCTCTGTAGATACCAAGAAAGGAGAGTTTGGTATCCCAAAAAAACAATCTCAATCGTCCAGGAAGGAAACTCTCCCTTCTCCGGTTTACTTTGCCTTGTTGACAGGTCCAGAGGGTGAGTTCGTCCTCCCTGTTGTCCTTTACTCTTCCTCCTCCTCCTCGCCTTCAGAGTTGGCTTGCGAGTGGTTTTTGGCTGAGACGGCAGCTTGGACAAACAGTAGGTGGGCGAAGGAGGAAGCTGGTCTCTCCTTCATACAGTTTCTTCTGTGGATAGCAGCAGGGGGTTGATGTATTCAAATCCCTCAAACTCTGACTGGTCTATTCTCTTGATGACATCCCTGAGGAGAGAGACAGAAATGAGAATTTAAGGAGTTGTTTCATCACTAGCACAGAGCACAACACTTTACAAGGCAAACCTGGGTCCAGTTCTGAATGAAGGCAGAGTTTTACAAAACTGATGAAAAAAGTTTCCCTTACTCCTTCACGCAATGTTTATGAACCAAAAACAGCAAGGAATTTAAGGGGTCTGTGTACCTCAATGCATATCTTATACCGAACAAGGAAAATGAAAAACTGGTTTGCCACTCAGTTTAAAAAAAAATATATATATATATCAAGCATTCTCTAACATGAAATAGAATATGAAGAAAAGGCTTAGAATTCCGAAGGCAGCATTAAGCTGGAGAAGCACGTTATTTGATATCAGCCCAACTTTGGACTGTGCATGGATGGAGACAGATATTTTTGTAACTGACTTGGAATATGAAATCTGAATCAAGAAAAATACACCAAATTCTATTCTAATTGCATACAAAATTAAATGTGGAAACAAGCTTTAATTCCATTTTTTAAAATGTTATCACAAACACTGATTAAAAAAAACCTTGTTTTCATTCTCTGAACTTTGCTTCAGGTTAGGAAATCTATTGAGAAATCTCTTTACCTGTGGATCCAACACAAAAACACAAATAGTTGCTTGTTTTTGTCCTTTTAATTTTATGCTCAGGCATAACATGAGCACAAGATACAAGCCAAATGGACAGTCACACATCAAAACACCCTCTGTGGATAAAAACTCCACTTGGTTTCTTTTAATTACATACACGAGAAATGTTTATGCTCAGCTGACAAGTCGTCTGTACACAGTACTGTTTTCATATCAACAAAAACAGAGGGTTTTTTTGCTGCTGCTACTTTTCTTCTAAAAGTAGACGATCATGCATCAGCTGGAGACCACTTGAGGGGTTACTGTTTTTTCTTAGTTTCTATCAGAATAAATCCCAAGCCCCCCGTAAAATAGCATCCCTTATTACATGATGTCAAGTGAGACAGAAAGAACATGGTGTAGAGTAATCAGTAAAGGAACTCCAGCTGCTTCTTTGTTTCCTGAGTGTGCTGCTTCCATTAACAAAGGCATAATCACAAGTAAATGGAGTGGAACCCATAACTAGCGGGCTCAGTGTAGCTGGGTAAAAATACATGCACTCCCTTAGCAACACTGCTGGCTTATTCTTCTGCAGCAACAGGCTGTTTACTCATCTGTGTGTGTGTGTGTGTGTGTGTGTGTGTGTGTGTGTGTGCGTGTGTGTGTGTGTGGTGATGGTGAGATGAGGATCTGAAGCCCAAAGAGGAGGCCTCTCAATGGTGAAGGCTGAGAGGCTCTCTCCCTTCAGACACTAAGCAGAGGGCTTTGAAGTTAAAACAATAGGTGTGTTCACTGGACTTTCCCCTGGTGTACCAGGTGGGTGGGGGTCTTACTTTAGGGGCCACCGGCAGTGTGGAACAGGTTGCAGATCCCACCCACATACAGTGCGAGGACAAGTGAATGAAATGCTACTGTTTCTTTGTTTCCTTTTGCAGTCCAGAATACTGATGAAGCAAATATTTTTCCTCCATCTGATCTCATGTGAAGTACTCTCACTGTAGGAGTAGGTCAACCACCAATACAACAATTACATTTAGAAAATGTTGTTTTTCTATTTTGGAGTTTCAGAGGGAACACAGACAGAAAGAAAGACCAAAGAAAGGGACACATAAAAGAGAGAGAGAAGGTTTGGGAGTTGACCAAAACAAACAGTGTGTTCAACCAACTTAAATGTTGCCCTCTTTTCCAGGCTTGGATGACTTGAAAGCATTACCAGATGCAAAGTAAGGAGAGAAGGAGGCAGGGACAGACGAGGAGGGAGTGAGGTGGGAGAGACAGAACAAGAGCAAAGCAGGAAAGCATGAGAATATCTGTTTTTCCAACTCGCATTTTGTACCAGGTTTAATCTACGAAATTAACACTGAACACTTAAACAGCTGCAATACTGGCAGTCTAAATAATTTTAGTCATCTATATCAACAGTACAGAATACCTGTTAGCACTTTTAGTGTGACTCATGATTAGTGTGGGGTGCTGAAAGCTTTATCCACTTGGTGTGAAAATCACTCACTCACTAAAGTGTTCATTCAACTGCTGACTGAGGGTTTTAATTAGTTCTCATGTTGTGTTCAAACTGAATGTGACACAAGTTTTTAATTGATGCGAAAATGTGGGTAGAAAAAATAGTAGTAAATTTGCTATGGGTGGTGTGATGTGAGGTAAAGTCAAACTTGTTTCAGCAAGCGTACAGAATAAAACTCCATACCAATTCATTAATATGCAGTCAGATTCAAAAGAAGCAGAGGGGCCTAAAAGAAATAACACAAAGAACTAGAGTTCCAGGTGAGCTTTGGGATCAGTCACAGAGACTGTATCAGTAGCGAGCAATGGATAACATTTGTGCAAATGGCCCACTGGCTTATTATGGCATAAAAACACAAATATCTCTGCTACAGTAGAGCAGAAAACAGGTTTACTGTCACAGTCAGAGACCAGAGTTCATGGATAACTTCTATTTAGTCCTTTAAGAGGAACAACTGATGAGCCCTTGGTGTTTGAGGAATCCCATTCCTGCCCACCAACACAACAAATAGCCAGGGTTTGAATCCTTGTAGTGGTACATTCAGCTTGGTCATGCTCTCTACCAAACAACTGACTGTACGGGTGGAGAGCCAGTGAGAGATCTTCTCCTTATTGCAGCCCTCCTAGAAAGGCAGTGTAAACCTTCCTTGTGAAGGCTCACTGGAAGGCAGAAGTGTTAGCAGTGACAAGGTTTACTGATTATCCCAGAAGATAGGAAGGATCAATTGAAAAAAGGACAGGAATCTGTTTTTAGTCATAAATGCATGTAATGTGAATGGATGAACACAAAATTTTGTTGGTAAGCAAGTTCTTTGCATTTTACACACAGATACCCCAACAGTGAAGGATCTCACTCTTTCAGGTGCTATGGTAATGCATAATATGCATCCAGATGTAACCACACCTCTGTGCATTGACAGCAAAGGTCTTTAACGAACCGTCTGCTCAATATGCCTGATGTAACACTGCAGACTGTCACATACTGGAGAGGAATCAATTAGGAAAAGACACAATAAAGTACATAATGAATGAATTAGCTGCCCAAATTGCAGCAGCACCTACAGCGCTTCAGTAACCGGTTCACTGACTGAAGCAGTGCTGTGGTCCAAGCCCCCGTATCCAAGTTGCTGAAAACAACCACCAAGGACCGAGGCTACAGACGAAGAAAGTATGCTACTGTGGGCTGGCTGGCTGAGGCTGCCATTTTCTAAGACAAGGAGCTGGCATAGAAAAATTAAAGCCTCTCTCCCCCTCCCCTTTACCATGCTGGCAAAGGCCCCCAGCAATCCTGGCTTTTAATGTCGCAATGTAAATCTCTAACATGGAGGGTTTACCCTTCTCTCTCCCCACACGGCTCTCACTTCTCTTTTTGCTTGTGCCAAGCCTATCACAAATGGGAGAGAGGGGAGACTGGAGAGCTTTTTGCATCACCCCCTCCTTGCAGGAGTGGGCGACATCAGCCCCTCTCCCTGGTAACAGAGGGAAGAGAGAGGGGCGGGGAGATAAAGTGCGAGACGCAGGGAGGAGGCGTGCGTCTTCTTTTGATGTGCCGCGGTGTTTGATGCCAGGTTGATATCTCTACTACTGAACTGGCAGTGCGCGCTCCACCCTGTTCTAACACTCAACTCCCTCCCACCCCTCCCTCTATAACCCCAACCCCAGCCCTTTCTACAATCACCTCCGCACAAGTCTTCTGCAGACTCTTGTCATCGAGCCCTGTCACAAATTAGCCTCAGAGCTGTCACACTGGCCCTTATGCTTAGCGCTCTGCTTGTGCTTTGCCCCTTTATGAGCTGCAAAGCAAAACTACTTGGAGGCTGGTTTGAGGATCAGCATCTATCGAACACGTTGCTGTGCAGCTCCTACAGACTCTAGGAGAGCCTTGGTTGCTATCCATAGACATCTGTCAGGGGTGCATGGTGTTGAAAATGTACCATGGCCCCGAGTTATCACGGGGTGCTGCTGTTGCTCATGTCACAATGTTGTATCAGAATCAGAATCAGAAATACTTTATTTATGTAGTTTTGCTGTAAATGTTCACAAGTTAAATAAGCAAGGAAGAGCCTTGATTAGGTCTCTGTCAACGTCCACTTCATGCAGCCGGGAAGTATACTGCAGTCAACAACCTCGCTGTAAAAGATAATATACTTATCTCATACAGCTCACAAATGATAGGAGATCCTCTACAGCAGGTAAACAGACGTGTAACAGTAAGGCTCTCCAATGCAGCACTGCTGTGTATGATCTATTGTTCTCTATTGAGATAGTAAAGGCATTAAACCTCACAGCAGTGCTAGCAAACGTGCTGCATCCTTCCTTGTACAGCACCTGTGCTCATGCTACACCTGCTGTGACCAATTCTTAAAATTTCCTACAAAACTATTCAGTTGAACAATTTGAAAACATTATTTAAAACCATGAAGTCACAACCGACCTTCTTGTGTATCTGAGTTAGTTTGGTGTTTTCTTTTACCTGTTGAATGTTGGTGATGTAGAAAATGCTCCACTCTTCCTTTGATATGTACTGTACTTTGTGCCTCACCTTGAGGAGAGGATGGCTCATACTCTGAGTATGTGTAAAGAAACACAAGTAGGGAGAAGTGCAGGTAGCATGCTGGCCTATTAATCATACATTCCCTTCCCATATCCCATCATACAGTGCCATATTTCCCACAACACATATTTAGATTACAATCCTTTTTAAAAAGTTCTTAGTACGTTTTCCATTTTCAGCAGTAAATAAATTCCAATAAGGATCCCCCTTTTTTATCTGGCCGAAGCGTGTGGTGCATTTAATTATCAGTTAAGCCTCATTTATTGAGCTTCATGGCTATTTAGAAATGATTTGCTAAAATCTTTCCAATAAAAGCTTTGTGAGTAAAATATATTGTTTGAGCCCAAAAAATCAATCCAGCATTGATTTAAATGAAAATGCTGTCTAACATAAGCCTGGTAATATCTTTTGGCAGCGTCTTCCAAGGCCTTATGGAATCCATTTTGTGACAGAACAGAAGAAAACAGGCCATGCTTGTGTTTTCGCGCTGTGGCTGCAGACAGTCTGCAGCAGCAGAGCCTGCACCGTGTCTGTTGTTGTGCCAGATATCTCCAGCCTTTTCTTTCCAGAGCTAAATCTTAAACAAGGGCTTCTGTCACATTTTGAAGGCTACATGTTTGCATCAATCAAAACAATGCTCCTGATGGATAAAGATGTCAATATTAGGATTCTTTATTTGATGCAGCAGTCCTCTGGCAACATGGCACCGCATTCACCGATTGTGAGTGACAATACATATAAGAGCAGAGGTTTTTTTTCAATCTCTGTTTGACCATGACTGGTTCTACAACTTTTTTGGTTGTTCACAATTACAGCCAGCCATTTTCAAACTTGCAAAGTATAACCACAGTACTCATACCAGTGGCAGCATAGATCCAAAAAGTGCCCCTGACCACCAACTTGACTATAAAATGATGCAGGTGTTTATATTTCTTGGCTGTGACACAAAATGCAATGCAGAATGTGATAAGAAAAATGGAACCAACTGTAAAATACATAATATCACAGACGTTGACAAATTTTGTATGCATTTTAAACATCAAGGTTTTCTTTTCCATTCTAAGAGCTTATGCAGTGCCCAAGCCAAATTAAAAGAAATAACTACCTTTTCATTGTAAGGATCTTCCAAAACCATCTTTTCATCTTATAGTGCGTAGTGCTGATAAGCACAAATTATGCTGAAATTGTCAAAACAAAACTTTGTGTCTCACACAATGTAATGTCAGTGGCCCTCTCCCTGCCCCCTGATTCAAGCAGCATGGCAAATCTGCTTGTTATTTTAGATGAAAGGCCACATACTTTAGGGATGAGCTATAGATGAAAAATAAGATTCTTTTTGAATGGTCATAAATCAACTCAAGGACTTAATGGTTCACCAGAACAATAAATGTGAAGAAGAAAGAAACATCATAAATTATGAAGGGTTGGTGACTGATGAGTTTTAGACATGATGAAGAAGGATAAAAAACAGACTGTATCACTGTTCATATGGCTGCTGTCCAATCAGTCGCCAAGCATAGAGGTTAACAGAGCATCTCTACAAAATGTCAGTTTTCAACTGAAGCTTTAACACTGTCATGGGAAACACTCCCAAAAAGGCTTGAAGATTGGACCCAGTTCAAAAATTAAAAAAAAAAAAAGTATAAAAAAATTAAGCCAAAAAATGTTTTAAAATGAAAAAAATAGGCACAGTACACAGTTACTGTGTCAAATTTTCATTTTTAAATTATTAATATTGATTAATTTTTTTTTGGATGTCTGAATAATTTTCTATTTTCCAGGCATGAACCGATTATCATTCTAAATCTATCAACATTAAGTATTAGAGGCAAAATACCAGGCTGACTCCATCACTGATAGCTGTCAGCTGTTCAGTGCAGTGGATCACCTTCAGCAAATTTTGGGTCTCAGCGATGGGATCTGTATTTTTCAGTTGAATGATACATATGCGCAAAAGGATGTTCTAAATTATTCACATAAGGTTGACTTTAATGATGACAGTGATGTGAGTTGAAGAAGCAGTACTTACTCATCATCTGGTGTTAGCTGCACAGGTTCATTAGTAAACTGTGTGTCAAAGTTTTCCAGGCCGTAATCATCAGAGATTTGAGGTTTGAAGGGTGGCGTCACCTCCTTCTTCTCCAGCTGAGGAAAAAACACATAAAAATGTATTATGTACAACAACTGTTTTCACTCCACGACGGGGAAAGGAGACCATTCAGAAAAAAACTGAGGTTTGCAAGCACATCGTGTGCTCCAAATTCTGCAATTGCAGAATACTTATGGAATGTTAAATCGTGCAAAAATTAAAAGCATTGTTTTGTAACTGTGTGTAACTGTGGTATGTAAACTTGCTCATTTATGCTTGTTAGCATTTTTACAGTGTTGCAAACCTGTGCAATAGAGTTTGTATTGTAGACCTGTATATTTCAGCTCATGTCTGAAGTGCCCACTCTGCAAGCTCATTCTCGCAAAATACTCTCAAGAGAGTGCATGCAGACCCTCATGAATTTTCGACGGGTTTGCAATGTGATCATGTTTTGTTACAAAAAAAGAAAGCTAGCTGTAAAGGAGAGAGGGCAGGATTTCCAGCTTATGAACAGTTATGGTCTTCAGACCTTCGAGGCATAACTCAACTGGCTTGTTAACACTGTCAGCCTACCCTAGTCTACCAGAGAATGCTGAATATACAATGTTTTCATTAATGGCTGAAAATGTAGTAATTGACCTTTTGATGTCTTTATTTGACACAGTGGGAAAGAAAAGAATCTTGCACATTTGAGATGAGCTCCCTGAGCAAAAAACAGACAGTATGAAAAAGTGTGAAGTTCATCAGACAACTTTAAACTCTGGACTCTTTTCCATATGGTCAGATGTGCTCTGGTAAAATATGGACACCTCGTTGCTACATTTCTCAGTGGCAATGAAGACAGGAATAAAAAAGGGAGAGAAAAACATCTGAATGGAGAAGGTCGAGGCAGCAGAGTAATTGTACCCGAGTGATTCAGCCAGCAGAGTTTTTGTCTGGTTTGTTTCCATGGTTTCACATCAGTCCCTCATTCTATTAAAATGTGCTCTGAGGACATTTTCTGAGAACACAATAGAGTTAGAGTCAGATGGGCTCAGAGAGACCACAGGTACACAGGTTTGCTCCTCATGTTGTTTTTGGTTGTTTCCTTTTTCTAAGAATGTGGTGCTTTTTAAAAACATGGTTAGAAAGGTTTGAGGGGAAGCTAAAGCTTAAAATAAAAAATGAATCAACATGGTTTTAAAGGCTGATCGATGTGCTGCAAAAAGAGTACATTTAAAATATTTGATCTATTTACAGTATGCATTTCCTCAGAACTTGAGGGAAACATACAATGGACAACAGATCAACAGATTCTCAATTGTATTGTATTAGAATAATAAAAGAATACAATACAACAAAGAAGATCCAAGCATTTCCTGCTATGAAAACAACTCAACTCTGCCATTAATATACCTGTGTGTGTGTGTGTGTGTGTGTGTGTGTGTGTGTGTGTGTGTGTGTGTGTGTGTGTGTGTGTGTGTGTGTGTGTGTGCTTTTGTGTGTGAAGGCAGCCCATAATGAGACAGCATTCATTTTATCATGGAATACAATAGGGGCATTTCTTTAGATCACTCACACATGAGATGCCCATAGTATCACTGTTGAGTTGTTCTTACTACAGACGCAGTGGATTCATTCAAATCTAAAACATGTTGTTGAAATACATTACTGTACATCACAATACAGGTTAGCTATGTTAGCTATGTCTTCCTCTTCCTCATCATCCTCCTTCTGCTTGACCACTATGGTAACCGTTGTCATTGTGATGAAATGGATGGACAGTTACTCCAAACGAAATGTGTGAATTACATTTTAAATGGTAAAACTGATGTTGTGCCATTTTAAACTAGTGATTTAAGTTGAATGAACAAATGATCTTTGGTTTTTGTGTCTTGAATCCAAGCAATAGAAAAAATCTGTTAGAGTTTTGAAAAATGTCACTAAGGTTCTGAAACTAGAGAGAAAGAGATTGTAAAAACCTCTAAATCTTTTCTTTTCTTCTAAAGCTGTCCTCTAAACTATTTCTGCACTGTGTGAAACTTCTTGTAGTGAAAATGACTAAAAATCCCTACATTATAGTGTAATACTTAAATAATTAGCATTATTTTTATAATTGTTGTTGTTGTCATTGTTGTTATAACCATATTCATTATTTTTACAAGGATATTGTTCGCAGTGCGGGCACATAAACAGTTATTTTTCTGTTACAGTAAAGGAGTAATATTTTCTATGTAGGCAGTAAAAAAATGCTAATTTTGTGATAATTTCACATGACACTTTGTAATTAAACTGTGATAAGGAAAATTTTAAGATGTAAGAGTAGGGAATAATAAAAGTGTAATAATAAAGTAATTTGTTTGCAGAGCTCGTCAGTTTTTATTACCATGTCAGTTTTCCATTATTTTGCAGTCATTACTCAATAAAACTCTGCACTTCCTGCAGAATGTTTCAAATGAGAAACCTGCCAAGTAATGGCAGGTTTTGCCCTTTGAGCTTCTGTCCTTTTAATGTGAACTGTCTTTGGAAAAAGAATTCATTGACAGAAAATGAACAGAGACTGAAAAACAGAAAAACAAAACAAAACAAAACAGTATTTCTGTTAGAGAAGTGAGAACAAATGCTGCAGAGTGGTCAGGCAGAAGGGACAAAGTGTTTAGAGAAAACGGATTTGAATGTTGAGAAGCAGGCATATCAAATCAGAGCTGGAGAACAACAGTAATAAAAGGTTACTTTTTTGCCTCCATTCAATCCTTCATCAGCCTTGTTGGCAGAACATGCAGACATACATAACTTGTATGCCATTAGTTGGAACAGCAGTAACTGCTCTCCACTTCCTGCAGTACATGTTAAGGAGATTGAGACAGAGCACAGGGAACGCTTCATGCATCTGCTGAAGCAGTCCACTGTAAAATGTCTTACACAAAATCTTAAGCTGCTGTAATTAGAGTTAATGAACTCTAACTCTGAACAGGGTTTGAGGTGGTAAATACCAAAAGACAAACCATAGACCACGCTGCGCGAGCCAAACCACATTGATCTGAACTCTGTGCCACTGAAAGTTAAAGGGCCCTATCGCACAGCCGGCGCAAATGTCATTTTTGCCACAAGTGTACCATAGCAAACCCACTTGTGCCGGGTCTGTGTGCCAAGGGGCGGGAGGTCTGAGAATGAAGGCAGAATAGAGGCGCGTTTGATATC
>JAPZDZ010000002.1:1547660-1564393 GCA_029783805.1 Acanthurus tennentii | reverse complement strand
AGGCTGTTTTATGTTTGCGCCTCCGTTTAGACCAGGTTTTGGCTGGTCTAAACTCCTGGCACATTTGACCTCTTTGCACTGGGTGTAAGATTTCAAACCCACCAGGACACGCCTCCATTCTGCCTTCATTCTCAGACCTCGCCCCTCGGCGCACAGACCTGGCGCAAGTGGATTTCCTGTCTTACACTTGTGACAAAAATGCCATTTGCGCCACAGGCACAGTTGTCATTGTTAACTGTAAACTGATAAATGTAAACAGTTATTTTGTAGCGTGACTGATGGAACACAGAAACCTGTGTTTTCAGGTGCCTCAGTGTGGTTATTTGGCACCATCTCAGTTCAAAGACAAGCCTCCAGCTGACAAATGAAGCAAACTGAAAATTCTGAACTGTTCTGCACATACAATAGAGGCCATAATGTACAGCCAGATTTTTCACAGTTCATGAAGGGTGGGGGAGCATGCTTTGCAGCATATGCATGCAGCAGTACATCATCACAGGAATTCTCAAACATTAACCCATTTCTCACTCACACATACAGTAACAGCACAATGTCAAACTTTAGGATGCAAATTTCTAATAAATAACAGCCAACTGTCCCAATCTTGTTATCAATTTAAACATTAGGAAACCAGCTTGCTTTTTAAACCGGCAACCCTGCATTTTTGTGCAAACCAATGTTGTTTAAGGAGTTTTATCAGCCTGAGGGTCTGATTTTCTCATGCCATTTACTACCAATCTGTCAACCAGATTTGAAGCACAAAAATTACTAAACTGGATTTCCAGGAAGAAAGTTTAAAATAAAAATACAGGATGAACATGTTCATCAACAGGAAATACAACAAAATAAACTGTAAATCTGTTTTATACTAAAAATTGCTAAATATGTCAGTAAATTTGCTCAATAGGGAAAAGATTCGTAAGACCAACAACAAAAAATACAAAACAGCAGATTAAGATACTACAGCAAACTAAAAACTAATTAACATGTGAGAGAAACAAAATTAGCTCCTTTCTGGGATTCCTCCATTTTTATGAGGCATACCATAACCAGCTAAGCCTGGATTTACACAGGCATAAATCCTTTACAGCCCAAGGCTGGGTGTTGTTCCATTACATGGAATAATTTTTTCCCACTCTAAGAATATCAGTTATGCATCACAAAGGGTTAAATTAGCATGTTTTGTTTAAATTGCACCCAACAGCCAACCATCTGCTCTATATATTCATATTTTATTTCCCACTATTCCTCTATACTACCAGGAATTAAACCATAAGCCATTTTTAAACACAGTTCCAGCAACACTGCTGTAAAGAAGACCCCTCATTACGCCAGATTTGTTTGTTCACGCTGAACCACAAACGGACATTTTGCTGCCCCAGTGTTTGATTTTAGATAGCATGCTGCTCGGAGTGATGTGTAACGCTACAGTGTCGGCTTCCAGTGGCTCCTGCTTTGACTGTTTACACAGATGTCAATTTGGCTCTGATGCGACATTTGCAGCTGACTTAACACAGAACAACAATGCCCCCAAATTTTATGTTTGTACATGATCTAATTTTTTGCATGTTATCTTAATGATGTTAGCATTAAGCCGAGAGTTCAGCCTAAAAGAGAAAATATGATGATCTGCAGCCTTTGTCCACTGTGTTCTTATTATGGTCTTGTTTGTTCATGTTGATTGCTGCTCTGTTGCATTAATGTCTTAAAATCTATACCTCAAGCTGGTCTCACATTTACTCATCAAATCAAAAGTTCTTGCAACCACTGTCTCTTTTGAAAAATAAAAATGTTGTGAGTTGCAGGATAACCTCACTCTGTGTGAGTTGCAGACTGTCTGTGCACTGCCCTGCCCTCGCAGTTTAGTTTGTCATTAACTAGACATTTGAAAAATGCAACAGAATCATCCACATTTACATCATGATTAGTCTAAAATACAACCTCCCCCCAACACACACACACACACACACACACACACACGCACACACACACACAAACTCACACATTTAAATAGCAGTGGTATTAAAACTCATTTTGCTGTCAGCAGCTAGCAGGTATAACCCAATTTGACCAAATGTATTTTCTCACCTTGAAAGAGGTACTCCTCTGTGTTCATGTCAGGATTGTCAGTGATAATGTCAAATGGGGACCTTCCAGCCATCATCTCAAACATCAGCACACCCAGAGCCCACCAGTCCACGCTGAAGCCTGGGTGGGAAATGATAACAACAACAAGACACAATATTCATCCAGATAAACAGGAAATATGTTGCATGAAACTTTGCATTTGGCAGCCATTTTTTTCCTAAATTCTTCCCATCGTGTCAGTCTAAACCACAAACGGAGGCTGCTTTGGTTATTTGAGAAAAAGTTCTTCATGATTTTAGTTCATCCTTTAGTTTCTCATAAAACTTAGAATATTTAATATCAGTAGCTTTAAAAACAAATTATGGTTTTTAGAATCTGCCTTTGAACATTCATTGATCCAAGCTGGTGTGTCTCTATACCCACCATAGTCCTCTCCTCGAAGGATCTCAGGTGCAATGTAGTTTGGTGTTCCACAGAAGGTACTAGTGGTGTCACCTGGTCTGATTCCCTCCTGAGAGGAGAGGATGGAGAAGAGGAGGAAGAGGAAGGAGAGAAGGAGGGAGAAAGATGAGAAAAAGGATGAAGTGAGGAAGAAGGAGAAAGAGAAAACGCAATGTGGAAGAAATGATGTGCGATAACATGAATTGTGAGCAAAAAAGAAAGACAGAGCTCCTGTTAGTACTTTGAGTCATTGCGGATCTACTGTATTATTCATAGCCCTATACCAGCGGTGCACACACTGAAAAATCAATGGATTTCTTACCTTGCACATGCCATAGTCTGTGATTTTGATGTGCCCTTCATGGTCCAGGAGAACGTTGTCCAGCTTAAGATCACGGTAGATGATGCCCTTTTCATGCAGGAAGTTCAGAGCAATACAGATTTCCGCAGCATAAAATCTGAGGAGGAGAAATACCAAGAATGAAGTGTCTGACCTGTCACGTGCCTGAGTTTCAATTTAGTGACGTCACATTCATGGAAAAGTGCAATTTTCTAACATAACAGTACACAATTATATGATCTTTGCCATCAACATGGTCATTACGAAAGGCAAAGAGACAAACATTAATTCAACTGTGACTGTGGTGAGGGTTTTACTTTTGACTTTGCATTGCTCCAAGTGTCAAATATTTTTCATATCTGCAAGTTCTATCAACAGTGGTCCTATGATGTTCATCAGCGTCATTATACAACATTTATGTTACAGAGACCCATGTACGAATGCTAAATGCCATAACCCCTAATCCAGATAGAGAGAGAGGCCACTAAAGCTATTATTTAAATGTAAGGGAAGAGAAAATAACAATATAACAAATAAAATAAAGCTATCAACCCAAAAGTAATTTGGAATTCTGCAGAGCAAAAAATAGAAAATGGAGAGGAACATTCTTCTAAGAACATTTCCATAGTTACTGAGAACATCCACGTCCCCAGAGGATGAACCCTTCCAATCTGAGGAGTTTATCAGCTTTCCCTTGGTGCCATTCTCAGAACTGATTATCAAGGGATCTTATGTTCTAATAGACAGATTACTGCATTACTGCCAGAAAAGTAAGAGACTCCCTAAAAACTTGATATATCTCACATAAAGGAGTGGTTTTGCGGATGTGGTGAATTTATGAAACCAGTCAACATTTGATGTGGAACGTAAAAGACAACAAAGTAAGGTGAGAGTAAAATCCATCTCTATTTGAGGTTACAATTGGGCTTGACTTCTCCTGTTGCAGTAATCTTAGAGCCCACCCATAGACTGAGTTAAAAAAAACATTTTACAGTTAGGTACATGTTTTAGCTCACCTAATAAGGGATGGGCTGACCCAACGTGAGACGGGAACAGTGCAACATCACTGTGCTTTTAAGTCACCATTCGTGGTCTGGATTCTATATTTGGTGTATAATTTTCATTATTTTTGTCAGACTTTCTGCCTTTACTTATCACTGAGAGTTGGAGAGAGACTGAAAGGGAGGGAGAGAGGGGTCACATGCAGCAAAGGCCCCAGATTAGAGTCAAACCCGTACTGTGGCGATAAGAATTCAGCCTTGCTACATGTTACATTACAAACTGCATCTTGTATTTGATCAAACCAAAAAGTCAACTATGTAATATATATGCAGCAATTTAGTTTATTTCCTATTTGATCACTGAGTTTTGACGTATGAAGGATTTATTTTACTAAGCTCATTGTCATCATTTAAACATAGTCGTATTTATAGCCACGATTACCCTTAAAAGCATACAGTTTTGACCATGATTTGATGTACTTGGTGTGCGTCTTTGGTGAGTCAGTAGTATGTTTTTATTCCATGTGTAGGTAGTGTGCATTCTGTGTCTCAGAGATAAGCCTTCATTAACACTAACAAGCCTCTCTCTGTCTGCCTGCTGTAAATCCCTAATTGTCAAACACTAAGGGAAAGACGGCAGTGGAGAGATGTTTGACAGAGAAATCACAAATCCCACATTGCTCCCCCACGTTTTCCCTGTGACAGCCTCCATTGTGCACCGTTGTTTCATTGCTGGCATCAGACTGATAGAAGCTGCGTCCTATCAACAGCACCATCCATCGCCCACTGGCCCGCCTCCCCCACAGCGCGGGGGAATGCAGCAGGGCTCTCTCTGAGAGCACTGCTCATGAATATGTACAATCATTATAAGTGATTAACATGCTGCTTTGCATATGTACAGCCACTGTCTCCAGAATACAGATTGCAGGGGCCGATAGGGGCCCAACGGTGCCTCTATAAATTACCCAGCCTTTGATCCAGCATTTATCAGAGCCGCAGTTGGAGTGCCCCGCAAGTAGACAGGCACAATGAATTATGGGTGCTCATTATACTTCTCAGAGGTGGAAAAAAAGTGTTAAGTTGGATTTTGGCAGTGTTTCCACGTTCATGAAGAGCTGCTGAAGCATCCCATTAAGCATATGTTTGTGAGGAGTACTTATAAGAAGTGTGCTGTTGAGGAACATTTTAGACGGAGTGCATAGAGGGTGGATGTTAAAGCATCTTCAGCCAAGCACACACACTCGCTGACACCCAAAAAATGCAAGATGTTTTGATGAAACTGATGGTTTTTGTTCTAACCAAAAGACAAAAACTACACACACGCCCTGTACTCCACATAATGCCATCATATGAAATACACAAAGGAACTCATCTGGAGGAGGTTCAATCAGTCCAACCCACAATAGTTGCCAATTGTATAGATGTGTTTCCTAATGGCTGACTGTGCTATGTCAACTTCTCCGAAATCTAATCACAAATCCACCCACTTCTATGTTCTCCTCTGATCATGCAGCCTGTTCCTGCAGGCCTCGCCGCAGCGCTTCAATTTAGTCTTGTAATTTTTTGTTACAGTGTACAATCTGTGCATTGAGAAAGTCACAGAGCTTCATTTAATGTTTAAAAACGTTACCTGTATATTGTAATATGGTCCTTAAAATGAATTTAATTGTCTATTTGGAAGAAACACACCAAGAGACCAAATTCAGATGCCTAATTTCTAGACTGAAACAAAATATTTTAATCATGAATGTAAGCAGATGTTGTAACATCTGGATGCTTACCTTGCATGTTCTTCGGGGAGCTTCCTTTGTCTCTGCATGTGAAACATCAAGTCTCCACCTTTCACATATTCAATTACCAGAAATAACCTGGATGCGAGAGCACAGTAAGAAAACCAATCAGTGCCACACTGACACTATTTAACAGAGGCTCTTTGAAGAATTTAGAGGTAAAACAAAAGTTAAATAAAAGGATAGTTTATCCTGCAAATAAAAAAAGGTCTTTGTGAAATTACAAAAGTACTTCAGATTTAAAGGGTATAGTGTCTGCTTACGTCTCTTTATTTTTCATGTGTCTTTTTCTTGAGAGGACAGCAGTACTTTCAATCTCATGCACATATCATGGCCATAAAAATCTAACATGGAAAAAGGGAGGTGCTGCAGGCTTACAATGCCAGTATTCTATAATAAAGTCAAGCTTTCCTGTCACTGGACATTAATCAGGCAAAAGTTATACAAGAAGGAAAACTAAGAGTGAAATTAATACAAGCAAGTAAAACTGCTCTGAAATCCATGAACACAGCTATCGGGACATCCCTTTTATCCAAATAGATACAAGGCAAAAAAATGGTAAGGAAATTTAGGGAAATTAGCAAAAGGCAAAGATATATGCAATAATAGTATTTCTTTTTAAAAAATAACAAATTAAAAATATCCACATTTTGACCAACAGGGTCTTTACTGTAAGGTACTCAGGTACTGTGATAGCATTGCTGCTGTAAACGAGAAGCACTGGCTTTAAAGTATCCAGTATGAGCTCACATCAACTGTCAGCCTCATCATGCTCTTACCGACTTTCTGTCTGGAAACAGGAATGGAGGCCTACTAAGAATGGATTGGTGGACGCCTGCTCAAACACATGCTTCTCTGTCTGCACCCAGTCAATATCCTGGAGAGATGAGGAGAGATACACAGAAGCAGGGATGACATGAACAAAAGATAATTTTTTTAATGATCAATCTGTCTGATCAATAGACTTTAAACAGGCAAGTGGAGATTCACTACACATCAGATCAAAAATGTTACTAGCCAGTCTTGAGAACAATCCTCGCACTCGGGATTATTCTGGGACTGTTGGACAGCTCCAGTTTGCAGGGTGGGCCTTGGATAGCCCGCCAAAGATAACCCAGCAGCATGAACGTCAGACCTGCCTGCCTTTAAAACCAATCCACCAGTTTGTCACTGACACAAATGAAGGCTCAACATAACAATTAACCCTCCAGACAAAGCTGTTTTTGATTTCCCTGTGTTGAAGGGTCAAATGTAGAAACACAACACTGAAGAAAATATTTCTGAATGTCAAGTCCACATTATCTGTGTGACTTAAGATAGTAGAGGCACTGATGATGACTAAATGTAGAAGTTCCCAATATGCTACAAATGAAGTGCATGTTGGTTTGTCTAACAATGACTGACTGTTACACATCACTCAAAATGGCTGCATGGTACAAATGTTTCAACTAATAGTTTTACCTTAAAATATTAACACTGAGGGTTAACCTCCTCTCATCTTACCTCCCATGGCCCTTAGCACAGTGCAGTCACACCAGGAAAAAGTCATGTTTGGAAGACATGTTGGACCTAAATTATGAAATTAAATATCCAAACATGACAAACAGGATGAAGAATAAGTCTCCCGCCTTTAAGCAAAATAACAAGTATAACAAAACTGCTTAATAAACAGTAAAAATCCTGCTATCTGTTGTCTGTACCATCATGCAGTATGGTCATGAAAATTTAAGAAGAAGTTGTGGTGAGCGAGGCTGGACCCTGTCGGTGTTTTACCACTATGTGTTATTTTGTTGGATGATTATTACTGATTTATTAAGAAAACCTTAAATACAGAGACAATGAAAGTGTATTAATAAAACAGAAATACGAATAAGTAACACCTAAGCAGGTTTAAACAGGTGGATCTTAAACTACTTCTTAAAGTCTGAGGGAAGAGCATTTTAAAATTGAACTAAAAACAAAAATTTTCAAAAAAAATATTACCTCCTGGTGCCATTGTTAACGTAGAAGTATAGCTTAAAACGAAAATAATCAGGTCAAGTACACATGCATCTGAACTATTCTTGAGTAATGCAATACTTGATTAAAAATACCGAGTTACCTTCAACCATTGTCAGTCAGTTAAACAAGAACCCCTCTGACATTACAAAACCTACAGTATTTTAATTTACAAATCAGCTCTCTGAAAAAGCCTGAGTGTGTTATTGTTATCATCAGTCAGTGGAGCTTTAAATTGGTCTGTGCTTTAGTTATAGAGAGCTGTGAGTGTTTGGCCTCAGGCTAAGATGTTTCTGCTGATTTTGAGTTTCATTAAGTTGATGGTAGTTAATGTTTTATGTGAGCTACAATAGGGTGTGCCTAAATTTTGAGTTCCCCATGCTGTGCACTAACACCATATGGTTAATTCATAACATCACAACGGAGACCCCATATCGTGCGTATATCATATTTTTTCCCGTCCACTCTTTACTGCTTGGAGAATTTATAATTATGCAGAATAGGCCATCAAAACACATGTTGTACTGGTCATTTCAGCTCCTGTAGTAGTTTGTAGTCTGTCTGCGAGAGAGCAGAGCTCTTACAAGCCTCCTTTGATGTCAGGCATTAGACTACTAAAGAGATAAATTATTTAACTAATGTGCATGAATAGAGCCATGAATAAATCAAAATGGGATGTCCAATCAAAACATGAGGAGAACTCAATGATTTCCTCAAATTCTAATTACTATGGCGAAACTGCTTCTTTTTCACGGAGTCAATTTTGTTTTGTCTTTCAACTGTTACATTGAATGTGGCTTTGAACACTGGATTTAAGCATACAGTGATTTGTGTGTGGAAAAGAAAAAAGGAGTGGTTGATGAGGTAAGCGGAGACATGAAGCCTGTGACATGATTTATGTGGTCCTGGATTAGTTGTGCAGATGTTGGATGATGCAGTAGCTCTGGACAGTGATACTCAGCCTGGCTAAATGAGCCTGTAGATCTGTGCATTAGTTAAGAATTAATATGCTAAGCAATAGTGCCATCTAGTGGGCTTATATAACTCCAGAAAAGGCGAGGGAGGCAGCACTGTTCTTTTTTTTGTTTTTTTTTTTAAGCCCCCCCCCCCAATAATCTTTCTTATGTAACTTTTTCTTGATTCTTTTGTTTTAGAATCCTTTAAAGATCCAGCGTGTTGTTGCCTTCATTAAATGTAAAACAAAAAAGTAGTTTTTGAACCATTTCTCGCTGAGCAACAGTGCATGCAGTGACTGTGGGCAGGCTCTTGGGGTTTTCTTTTCACAGTGAGGTTGTCTAGTTAAGTAAAATTGAGACTTTACATAGACAAAAACTGAAACCTGTGCTTACTGACTGTATCTAGAAATTTGCACTACAACCAGGAAACTGCACCTGCTACAGCCAGGAGTGGCTGAATGAATAAACAGCATGTAAAACCACACACTGTTTTTTTGCATTTCTGAATTTTTAGTGACAAAAAATTATATTTAAAAGTACAACATTGGAACTTTACAGGAAAAAAACATCTAAACAATAGACAGAACACAAATCTAATAGGTTTTAAAGACGCTATCTCTTTGTAAGACAGGAGGCATGCACATCTTCAGCTTAGACAAATAAAATCAAAACTCTCTGCATGACTAGACGTCACTAAAGTGTTTATAAAAGAAATACATCTTTTATTACTTGTGTGAAATTTCACTTTAGGTGGCTAAATATGTAAAAAAAAAAAAGAATTTCTTGTTTTCTTGTGAGTCAATGCATTTCAGCCCATGAAAATAAAAAATAAACAAAAGAACACCATGCTCTGCCAGCTCCATTTATAGTAAATAATGAAAATGAATAGTATACATTTTTCCTGCCATAAGAGCATTATGCAGACTTTTTACTTTTTGAAATGAATTTCACGTCATGTTCATCTGGCAATTCATCACAGCAAAAAAGATGTTAAATCCAGATTTCGTCTCCTCCTGTGAGTCACCCACTCACTCATTCCTGCTTCCTCCTAAGCCTTTTTCCCATTCATAAGCTCTTCACCACTTTTGTCGTTTCCACCCCCACTTTGCCATCCCAATGTCCAATTCCTTTTTTCCTTATTCCTTTCAGGAGCTCCAACCACTCTGACTCAGTCTTACGCATCCCATCTTTCCATCTCTCCACACATCTTTTGCATCTCTCCATACATCTTTCCAGTTCTATCCAACTCCCTTACAAACTTTTATCCTTCATATTATCTTTTCATCTCTCCCTTCTGGTCCGATTGCTTCTCTTGGTCCTGTTACTGTCCAGCAATGGCTCTCATTTTCTTACCCTGGGATCCAAAGTCTTCATGCTTTTCATTCAGAACAGCTAATGGAGATTCACACTTGGAGGGAAAACCAGCAGTCCTCTATGTCTTGAAACTTGTACATCTCAGTTCAGCTCATCTCAATCTTATACAAGCAGTTTCTAACATTCAGCATTCAGCTCCATGAAGCACATGTGACCCAATGATCTATCCTGGCACAGTGTAGAGGCCTTACAGACGTCACCCTTTGTGTTCACCATGAGTTTTACCCTACGGTAGCGTCACGTCATTTGATGTCCCCAGCAAAATACAGAGGTGGCAAATGGACATAAAAAGTAGTCAAGCCACTCTAGGGAGTAAATGTGATTAAAATGCTGCCTTTCTGGAGCAGTGACGCACGTTGAGGCTGGGAAATAGGGCAGTGTAGCCCAACGTCACGTACATGCTGGTTAAAGATGAAAATCATCATGTGTTTTGACGATGGTACGTTCCTGCACAAAATATCCGCAAGAATGATCCGTCCAGTACTGTCACCTTGTGCCAGATTTATTTTTCAGCAGTTGAAGATAAAGAGTGGGAGCTCATTACAAATAGATGTTCAGCAATAAAAAAAACATTTTCCAAACTGCTGAAGACAAACTGAACCCTTTTTAATCCCAATGCTCTTCAGTTGAAACACAAAAGCAACAGAATGCCACGCAATGCAATTTTTGTTTCACCCCAGAGAACATCTTAAATGATGGTTTTCATTTTTTACAACTAGGCCTTGGTATATTTGAATATTTGACAATCATTCCTGTCCTGTTAGTATTAATAACAGTGTAAAAGTTATCACAGAACAGTCACACAGGCTGTGCACAAACCAACAGGTTGTGTTAATGCTCTTGCTCTCAGTTTTACCTCCCTATAAAGTGATTTGAGTAATATGGAAGCAAAAATAGTTTTCCTTTTTCAGCCTGTCTGATTGTCTGACTACTTTGTTTCCTGACCTGGTGGACTTACAGTATTACAGTGTTAATGTTGTCTTGTTTCTGGTTCTCAGCATTTACTTTAATGAGTACAATGTTATCATAACTGACAGAGGTGGTAAAATGAAATAAAACCCTAACCTCTAAAAAAAAACTTAATTAATCCTTTAATATTACACGTCAGTTTGTTTTATAGGCACCTGCACAAAAGTTTTACTCTATGACACAGAGGTCCCATTTTTTAACATCATCGGCATTTAAAAACTCCTCAGCTTCAGGACAGTTTTACGTAGATCATATTTATTCTTAACACTAAAAAGTGTTAAAACTAGGGAAGGGCAGAGGTACTTAGTTCAGACTCATTCATGTGGCAAATGTATAAATACCATACATCCAAAGAAATATTCACTTCCAAAAATGAGATTCATCATTTAAAAAACTTTTTGTAAAGATGGATTTGCACTAATCAGAGTTAAGTAGCACAGAGTCTGACTTTTGGACTAAAACTGCATGAGAAGTACTTCAGCCAATAAACCCCCAAATATCAATCAGTATAGGCTTGCATTGCTGAGTCTTGTTAATCAGATATCAGTGATTATATGATGAGCCCTGAGGTGTTGGGCAGCTCTGGGGGACTTTATTACTCAGCATATTAATTGGTAAAAAGAGCAGTTGATGATTTGAACAACATGCACACAGCAAAAGAGGAGACTGAGTGAAGTGGCTATCACTTCTCTCCATTCTTTGTAATTTTGAAGATAAGAAATGATCTTTCACACTGATTACTGGCATCAAGTGTGTTTATTGACTGTATCAAGTGGATAATAAATGTAGGCCCGATGTAAAGATACCATAGTGCTCAGATATAATGGCAGAGAAAAAGGGCTAATTAATGCAACTTTTCCGAACAGTTGCCTACAGATACTCTGTTGTTTGATGTAGTGACAAGTAATTTTATCACCACACTCTTGGTACTGATTTGGCCTCAGAGGGCAATTACTCTCTCTTTTACAGCATCTTCTTGTAACTTTGTACCTGTCCTCCCTGCTCCTGCCCCACAACCTTGACACCCTTAGTGAGCTTGTGTCTTACCTCATCATCATGGACCAGCTCCTTTTTCACCACCTTCATGGCATACACCTGGTCGTTCTTCTTAAGCCGAACCAGCAGGACCTTGGCGTAGCTGCCCCGGCCAATCACTCGGATCAGGTCAAAATCACCAAGCCCGAGAGCCAGCCCCTGGGACAGCTTAAGGCCATCGATGCCATCCACTACTGTTTTGATGTCCTAAAGGTTGAAAAGGTAGCAATGATATTTGTACATTGATAATTTAAAATGTATATGTATAGTTAGGTTTAAGATACTTTTTTTCAATATTTTCCCATTTTTTAAAAATTATTATTACTACTATTTTAGATACTGAATGGAATGTTCAAGTTTTAGGTATACAAATGATCAAGTAGCAATGTTTTCCATATGAATAAACAAATCTGAATTTGAGGCCTTTTTCAAGTATGTGATGCGTATTCAAGTGAGACAGACTGCAGTCAAAAGACCAGATGATTCATTTACAAAGTGTAAGAGAACAATTACATTTTTTTTCTGTTAGATAAATTACAAATATAGTTCTGTAATGATTCAGAACCCTTCTCACCTCTGTATCTGCATCCTCTGTTTTATCCTCTGTACAGTTGTGCGGTAAAAATGATACTGCATAAGACAAACAGAGAGAGGAGACAAAAGAAAGTCCCAATATGAAAGAAGTGAACCTGCACTTACAGGTTTTATATGATCCTGGCCAGTAGAGGGCGGTATACTACAGAGAATCAAGTCCAGCTATTTACAGGAAATACCAAATAAGGTCAAGAATCCACAGGAGGTTCCAAAGCATCTTACATGAGGGACCCCCAAACAACCTCCACATCAATTCACAGTGTCCTTTTAATAGGATTTAAGTCTCTGTTTTTGTGGGATCCAATCAGAGAGCAGTAATGTGCTTAAATAACAGTTGAGAGTCACAGTTACATAAGTGATGGGAACGATTGCGAGGTGAAGCTTCCAGAGTCTAAAGGCAGTTTTTCAAACAGAAGCCATTCTATTATTCTTTTGTCTGGGAGGTTCCAGAAATTGCACAAAGCCCCCGAAGGCTCCTTGATCCAACTCTGGTAGCCATGCACTTGTGTACTGCGCATGCCATCCTCAACGCAAATACTGTCTGCATTGAATGACTTCGGGAAAATGCACTGCACCCCTATATGCTTTTGTGGATCACTACACATATCTTTAATTATAAGTCCCTTTATCAAATTTCAACAAATGTAATCTGTATAAAGTCATGCGAGTTAGGTGCTCTCACATGGGTTTTCAATGCTGCAGTGCTTGAAATGTGAGAAGCAGGTTGTGGATTTGACAAAGTTTTGACGGAGAGCCAATGTACAGCATAAATACCCATCAAGCAAGTGATCGCAATGGTATTTTAGATTGCTCTATAGTATCAAGCTGAATGCATTCTGCAAGTTATGACAGTTTCACAAACAAACAGACTTTTAAATGAATCACTCTGCATAGATCTGCCGCCAGTGCATTTATTTCAAAATCAGGGTATGAAGCCCTTTAGATAAGCCATCTCATTTATGAGTGGGATCCTCTTTATAACTCTGCAGGTACACACAAAGTACGCAGGCAAGCATGGAAACAATGTCACTTGTGCTGCAGGTGCTTGTGCTCGTCCATGTACACATTTTCAAAATCAAATACATTAACAAGCAGTGTCCTTTAAGTGTATGCTACACGCTAACGCATTACTCAAATTCAAAAGCTTTTCCTACAACTTGTATAAAACAAGGATACATGAGTTTTTTTTCATTCTGATGGAACTAGACAGCTACAGATTCTGCATGAATTATGTTCAGGTACTGTATCCTCACCATAACATTCTTAGTGGACTGTCTCTTATTAAACTCTCATTCCTTGCATAAATATCTACAGTTCACTAATTCAGTCACTTTTTTGTCTTGTAGCTCAAACCAAACACTGCTCTTACAAATAGTGAACTACCATTTAAAGCTACCCGAGTTTCCCATCAGTCCTTTTCAAAATTCTGTGTCCATATCATCTTATTCACTTAATTTAATAAAGTCAGGTTCTGTTCAGTTTGAGGATGCAAAGCAAATAGAGCTTGTACTTCACATCAAAGAAATAACAAAAGAACCCTGATCTAATACTACTGTGGTAGCATCATTTTTAAAGAAGAAAAGAACTGATGTGTCTTACTCCCATCCGTGTCATCCGGTGGAAGGTCCACCTCTTCACTCTTGGCGTCTGTAGGGGGCTCCTGTGATGGCATGGCTGGATCCTGAACAAATAAATTCAAAAATCCATCTAAATGTTCCCTGACGCATTGGCCAAAATATCCACTGAAATATCTGCTCATGGTTTTACTCCCGCAAGAGCGTATGATAAATCATATCAGATAAAATTAGATATGACTAAGGAAAAGTCTGTATTCGAAGTTGCTTTTAGCTAATGTACAGACATGTTCTTACTTCAAGGGCCTAAAGGCATTGTGGGGGTTTGACGAGAAGAGGCATTTAAACATCTCATCTCATCATGCCTCAAAGTCACTTATCTGCGATGAAGATACTGGGCTGAAGTCATGATCAAGAGGGAATTTCCAGAGCTGACAAGGGACAGTCGCCCAATACCAGAGCTACATTGATTTTCTAGTCAGGATTTTGGTCTGAATTCAAGGTCTCTTGTTTGGTCAGATGCTTGCTTTATGGTCAAATGGATTAATTACATGAAGCATTCTGGTTTGCTGTCACTCATTTCAATAGAATGGGAGGAAATAACAAGAAGATGAGCTGCAGAAAGAAAATCCACAATGACATACAGGAAATTAGAACTTTTCAGAGTTGTGCTTGAATGCACTGATCTCTAGAGCAGCTTACAGTGCTTCCTTAGGCGTACAACCATACAACACTCCATAGACAGATGGTAGTCACAGAGGTACTGCAGAAAATGTTGAGGTTAAACTGTACAATCAGATGAAAAGTGCTAAGTATTTTTTTTCTCTCAAAAACAAAACAGAAACCATGAAAATTTAACCCAGAAGTACAGTGAACACACATGGTACTGTGTGGACTTCTTGTGTTTTACTCTCAAAAAATTGCACAAACTTAGCATGTATTAAAATGTAATTGTACCTTCTCACTCACAGAAAATGATATAAATTGATTCCCCTAAAATGAGCTTTATCTGAGGATGACTTTGAACAGTCAGTCTAGAGCGAGAACAGAACCTTGACTGAAGTGCTACTAATAAAGACTGTAAATCATTTTTTTTAGGGAATTCTTCCATTATTTAACCATTTGCCACCTATATTTTAATTTTTAACACAATGTTTTTGGTAATTTGATGCATAGAAATAAAAACAGTAATATGAAATATTAAAAATTATTATTATTTATATTATTATTATTATTATTATTATTATTATTATTATTATTATTATTATTATTATTATTATTATTAGATTTTTTTATTTGTAAATTTAAATTAAAATTGTAAAGAGACATTTAGTTTATAAATAATCTTTTCCTTCTGACAGTCTTTTAGGCTGCATTTTACTTATGTGCAAACTCATATTATATGCAGTGAAACTTTTGAAGGACACTAACAAAAGGTATTAAGTTCTTTTTTTGGATGAAATGGATGTTATCACTATATTGACATAAAAAACTGGACTGGTCACACAATACTGAAGTCCTCCCCAGGAAGTGACTTAATGTGACTTGACTGTGTCAACTTGCGTGTTTTGTCCTGCTGAATATAAAACAGAGATTAAGCTTCAAATTTGGATATTTTTTTAAGAAGCTATAAATTCTAAAACATGAATTCCTCACACATCATCAGCCCAAAGCACAGAAAAGCCAAACAATCAGCACAATTTTAAGATGGACTTCCAAGATTTTTATCAGCACCTCAGTATCTAAACAAATGTTAAATATGGTCACAACCTCTACTTTTCTCTCTGAGTTCTGGCGTTAATAAGAGGCAAGAAGTGTTTCTTTCAGAACATCACTTCTCCTATAAAGACACTTTAAAAAGGGTTTGCTATCATTAGTATATAGATATTTAAGATAAGCCATAGTTTGTGATGTCACAGTGATCTTAACCTTTGACCACCAAACTCCAGTCAGTTTAGGAAAAGTAAAATTATCACTCTCCATTAATGGCATATAACACCATTTAAAGACAAACCTGATGTATTATCCCTGGGAGTGCATCCTTTTTTATACAATAAGAGATTAGAGATTGTTAGAAACATCTGGATTCCATCTTTGAAAAGAGATGTAGCTAATTTGTTACATGTGCTGTGTGAAACTTCATAAACGGCTCTGGATATAAAGTATAAAGTCTCTATATAAGTCTCTATCTCTATATAAAGTCTCTGTGACGGATAACAAATACTCCTCTCGAAAGTCTCTACACCTCCTTCAATGCATTACATTTATGCACATCTACTGAATTTTTTATCTTTTACATTGCACATACTCCTTATGCTTCATACTAGGTACTTTTACTCTTACTTAATATTTTTGTACATTCTTGTACTCTTGTACATATTTTTTAAAATACTTTTTAATATTTGACAATTTTTTAATTTCATATTTATTCTACTTAACTAGCAGTGATTTATTTTTATCTTTTTTTGAAATATATGTACTACATACTAAAATATACTATATATATATATATATATATATATATATATATTAGGGCTGTCAAAGTTAAAGTGTTAATAATGCGATAACTCACA
>JAPZDZ010000002.1:1526714-1546987 GCA_029783805.1 Acanthurus tennentii | reverse complement strand
TGTATATATATATATATATATATATCAACGTGTACCTCATACCTCAAATAAATGTCCCCTAGTGATGGAATGTAATCTTCATCATTCATGTTGACAACATGTTGGCTTGATCTCTGAGTTTTCCAAAATGTTGAGAGACTGTGTTGGCGTTTGATTTGACAGGCTGGTACAGTGCTGTTCACTACTCAGGACATTATGAAATACTCACCATAAGCCTTTGGCAGGTCTGAGGATAGAGTCCGTGACAGCGCTTATGGACCAGCAGTTTGCAGTTGATACACTTGTACCCCTGCCTGCCCAGCCCCCATATCCTTTCACCACAGTGGCCACAGTAGGCTTTCTGTAAGACACACAGGACACGGACAGGTTAGTCTTGTACTTACACACTGAGTGAAAAAATTGCAAATTTCTAATCCTGTATACTAACAAGTATAAAAAAACTGGCTACAAAAGACCCCTTTCCAGCAGAGGTCATTCATCGTAGTTTGGATTCTTATCAGGAAACAACTTATCATATCCATTTCTATTCACTGTTACTTAGGGCCAAGTATATAACCTTAATAACTCCTGAGTAGAAAACAAAATGTATCTGTAATTTGAAGCATTAACAAGGGTTGAGTATGCAAAGCTGGTAAAGAATCACTGTTCCAAGTCTTGAGGTTAGGATCCTGTTCATGATCTATGATTAGATAAAAAATGACCTTATTTTGAGTTGATATAGTGAATGGCATAAGTGATTTTCACACATCCAGCAGACATAAAGCAATATTACAATGCATCTAGAGTTGTGTTTATGGCCACCTAATACATGAAATTCCATATTTAGACTGTCTTCACCAACTTCATTCTATGGCAGGGTTAAATACACTTATTTTATTAATATAAAGATGCTGTATGAGAATAAAAAAAGTTTTAAATTTTAGAACATCATCCTGTTGTGATATGCCACAGGTTTGTTTTTCCAGGTTGTAAGGGCAGCATTAAAGTTATATATGTTTTTAAAATTGTTAAATTGTTCAAGCTTTGTTTGACTTTGGTTATTATGTACACATTACTGATGCTTTTTTCAGAACACCAAGTTTAAGAAGAGTGCAGAAGGTTTGACCTTTTCTAGGTTGAGCTTTTTTTTACTGAAAACAGCTGTTGCTAATAGAGAATGGTTAATGAAACTGCTAAAAATGAACTAAAACTATAAAGTTGCAAACCATCAATTAATAAATCAACTAAAAGATGCAAAAGGCTCTAAAATTGCTAAGAGGAGCACAGTTTCTGTGTCTCAATAATATTTGCAATATTGTTTGTTGACATTTGTCGCGTAGTACCCAGTATTTAGGCATATATTTTATATGGACTAAGTTAAAATTCATTGAAATGTTCCTCTTATCATACTTTACATTATCAGTGCTTCTGCAGGATCTAAATAAATGGATAAATGAATGGATATATTTTTGAGTAATAGCACTAAAATGGTCAGTTGCACATAGGATTACATAATACAGATAAGTATTACCACATAAAAATGTAGACTTCCAACAATTGGCAATAAATAATATCAACAAAATGCCCTTATTTTATGTGTGCATTATTCTCTAAAAATTCCTTCAAAAATTTCCTAGAAAAAGTAACCTGGCACAAATGATAGGGAAAATGGGGGAAAATATATACATTTATTTAATTCCATCTTTGTGTTTCCTCCGGGTGCTCTGCTTGATGCACAATTGAAAAAACTCTTTTTTAATACCTAAACAAATTGTTTAATTCTGTTTATGAGGTCCTACAACATTTACTGGAGGATTCATGTCATCTTTCAGTCTGCATGGGTTGTTGATTGGTTGAGTAAACTACAAGCTGCATCCAACTAAAAGTATACATGCTTACGTTAATAAGTTTTTTCTTTGTACTATCCCAGCTCTGTTATTGATATACTATTATTATCTTCTATGCAGAATATCAATATGTCTGGTGTGGGACTAAGGTTCCCCCCTCACGTAAATCTACAATAAAGCCTAATGTACATTCAATCTGTTACATAACATGGTCTCCAGAGTGTTTGTTGTTTGATTGGCTCTTTCTTTGTAGTTATTTTTTATTTTGGCTCTGAGCGCTTTTAGCTATGCTGCCCATTCAAGTAACAAAAGGTGTTCAGTTTGCAAATCAGTGTTTCTGAACATCAAAAAAACTATCACCAGAAGTCTCACTTAAAACTAAACGCTTATGATGCAGAGTGTGTGCTTTGGTGTACCGACAGTTCATTCAGTCACAGGGTGTGTATGCTGACAGTGTACAGAACAAAGAGACCCAGTCAGTGCTCTGTTGCCATGGAAATGCTTCAGCAAGACTTCAAAGGTTCCTTCAGTCTGTCTAATCTAACTCTACATAGAGGATTAAGGGCATGTTTATGAATTAATCACAAACTTTAGCTTCATACCCTGTCCATGAAAGAACTTTTGCTTTTTACTTTTTATCAGACAGCTCCATGGATAGCAGAGGCCTTTAAAATAAGGCTGTGAGTCTACAGAAATGCTAACAACTCCTTAAGCTGTGCTAAGCAAAGTGGTGCTTTAAGCTGAGTGCTATTGTCAACATGCTAACATGCTAACAGTGGCAATCCTAATACTGTAAAATTTAGCAAATATGCTAACCAAGTTCACCATATCAGTTTAGTAGGTAAGCATGCAGACATTTAATAATTAGACTGAAAAATCACAGCTAAGGATGATGGAAAAGGTATTTTTAATAAACTGATGAGGATCAGAACTGTACTGGAACAAAAGACATGTGACCACAAAAATGATTGAAATTATCATCTGGATACTTGGAATATATTAGTATTAAGAATGCGTTCAATGCAAATTTGGATTCTAGGTTTTCTTTTGTCAGCCGATCAACTAGCCTGCGTGTAAATTATACTTGGTAAATATAAGACATTGATAATCATATTAATTAGGATAAATTATACTGCTTCTACTTGATACTGTTCAACTATCTGTTGGTTGCTGTCACATGGGGAAAGACAATTAAATGCTTATTGTTTAATGCTTATGCTGCTTCTTAAATAATAAAATAACCAAGCCTACTGTGCTTTTTTTAAGAGAGCAAAGATGTACTTTTTTACAGAAACATCTTTTACATAAAAGCCTAAACTGTGTGATGAAACTACAGCTCTTTTCGCTGTCAGCATTCTGAGGTTTGAAATCCAGTCAACTGAAACACATGAATCATTTTTTCCTGCTTTGTTTAAAAAATGATTTCCAAAGGGGATTTGAAGAAGGAGAAAAGGTTCTGAGATACTACGAGACCGTCACTAATTGTTGTCACTCCTGACCTATTACACAGACAGATAATGTAATTCAGCAAAATACTGATCACCTTAAAAGGATCTCTTGACATGAAAAGTCTTTCCAGTTCCATGGTAACCAGAAACTTAAGTTCACTTCAGTCAATATTTAGCAAGACCTTCCAAGGTCTCTTAGTTCAGAGGGCCTTTCAATTCGAAGAGTCTCAAATAAATAAAGAAAAACAAACTTTGATACTAAACCAAAATTTCCAGGAGCAATGCTTTTGTACCCTGATCCACTGAAATTTCTGGACAAAATTCTTACCACAACTGCTGCAAAGGACAGGGCCTCCATACAGTACATGCTAAACCACACAGTAATTACCCGAGAACAAAATTTTAAAAAGCATGGTAAGAAAGAATTTTACTATCGTGAGATGTATAACAATAAAATCTTATAAATATTTAAGCTTCACTTAGAGAAATAAATCCATGTTTACACAGAAAAATATAGTCCTGGGAACAATGAAAAAACAAAAAGCATTTAACCCTGCAGGACTCAAGTGGAGGTGATAGTACATAAATTGATGCACCTGTGGGCCTTGTCAGAGCAGGTGGGTCTGCTACATCCCTGACCACATTGGAAATCTCCCTTCTACAAGGGAGATGTAATACTATGGTCCAAGTCAGCTCTAAATCCAAAACTTACCTGACATATTTTCCAGTACAGAGTCTGGATATGAAATGACATGCAATGCAGTAATACTTCAGCCTGTCAAACTGAACAGCCATCAGGAACAGGATAAACAAGAATAGCATTATTTAGTTGTTATTAGACACCAGCCCAGATGAGGGGCACATTCTTCCTATAGTTTGTCATGACGAAGCAATAATTGTTGAGATATGGAATATAACAGCTGGGTACGTAAGAGGCGAGTAGATGAGAAAAGCTTTTTGCAATTGACAGGCCTCCCCTCAGCTTAACAGACACATTACTGATGATATGAATGCCTGGAAACTGACTAGTGTAATATGCCGAGAAATTATGTCTGATTCAACCCTGACACAGAAACCGCACAAGAGCAAATCAACCAGTGACATCAGTTGAAATCTGTGCAGTGATCAGGACAAAACAAAACATCCTCCAGTGTCAACCATAATTATCATTATCACAACTCAGTGCAGCACCCACAGAATTAGAGGCAAGACAGGTAGCACAGTGTAAGGCTTCATCAATAACCTTAAAATTAGCATAATAATGTGTATCCTTAGTTTAAGCTTCACACTCCATCAAATGCTTGCAGTTGGAACCTTGTGTCCAAAGAGCCAAATCTGGCCTATCACCAATTATTTTGGCCCTTAAACAGACCAGAGTTTTTTCCTCTCTGGTCTACCTCAAAATGTTCAGGGATTTATCAGAAATAGGAGTCAGAATTATTCACAATATGATTCTCTTATGATATGTTGCTCATGATAAGGCCAAGTTCAGACTGAATCAGTCGTTGCAATGAAAGCACAAGTTCATTTTAATGTTTGTGGTCTTTTGGATCGCAAGGGATTTTGAAAAAAAAAAAAGTAGTGGAGGGTTGAAGTACAGTTAACTTTTACTTTAAGGAAGCCAAAAGCAACCCTAATCGGCTGATTAGGTCAAGCAGAGCTGGACAATTCTGCCATGAGGGGGCATATTTACTTAACAATGTAAAAAAAAAAAAAGCAGAGTCTTAGGTTGATGCCTTATTAACTGACAAATAATATGTCCATGTCCACGTGCCATTATTCAAATGTACAATAGCTAATAAAAAGCTAAAAAAGCTAATAACTATCAAATAAGAGGATAATAAGAATAATGAAGATAGATGCAAGATATCACATGTGTTCAAATTAAAATACAATAACTAAAGTAAAGTAATAGTTTAGAATATAACAACTCAATCTAAAAAATACAGTTCTGTCTCCAAAGTATGTACCTTTAACCCTTGTTAACATGACATCTAAAAGTAAAATCCAAGGGTTTTCCAAGCATCACTTGAGACTACTGTTTGTGTACATCAAGCTCAATTCAGCTTTCATTCTGCAAACACATCTCTAGTCAGCGGTAGACCTGTTCCCTCTCAGCTCTTAGCAATCTGCTGGAATCAGCATGCCCTATTTTCCTTTAGATTTTCATGTCTTGTACCATGAGAAGTTGGTGTCACTTGTCTCCCAAACGGAGCACCTTTAAGGCAAACAGCCAGTGGGGATGACTGAATTCTGCTTCTTCACATGTGGACAAAGGGTAACGGATCCCTTTAAATCTACTGGGAAGGATCTACAAAGCAGGTTTCTCCACTGCAACATCAGGGGGAGATGAAGTCAGTTGAAGAGCAACAACGGAACAGATGGAGACAAATGTGTAGACACCAGACAAGGGAAGGAGGGTGGATGGAGTGAGGGAATAGAGGGGAAACCTGACCTACTTCTTCTTGGCTTCTTTATATGCTGAGGACAACACAGTGAACCAACTAGAAGCCTGGAAGCTGGCAAAAAAGTGACAGTCAGAGAAATCCAAGTCAAAAAAACAACTGGTTAACATTACAAACACTGCTGAGTTATGAATTTATAATAAAACAATATCTGTGAGAATTAAAAAACAAGTACAACTTAAATGTATAACTACTTTGCATTAGAAAATCTGTTCATATTGAACAAACTAACTATTCACTGTCAACACATTTTTTTGTATCTTCTGAAACCTGTCAACATGAGCCCTGGGGTCAGGGAAGGATGGCTGTCTTAAATAAACCCTAATATAGACAAAGCTAAATTCAAGTATGACATGGATTTGTTCAATGTTTTTTTGTTGTATGTTTTCTTCTCTTTTTCAGTTATCAATGAAACCTGTAGGTTTTAACCACAGAAACGGACTTATGGATTGTAAAAGTCTTCAGGCTTTGATGTATATAAAAAACTAACAGCCTTAGTTATTTTTCTTGAGACATAAACATGGTATTAGCAGGATACTGCTCTTCATGGTGTCTGTTAAGAAGTTTTGACCTTCCCTGTGCTTTTTTCAAAATGACCATCGAGTATTTCAGAAGAGACACACTGAAGTCTTGTTTCCAGGCACACAGCTTGAGCTCTTTAACATCTTGGCAGTGATGTAATGAAATCCCACATGTGTTTTCAGGTATGTGTATGTTTGTGTGTTTGTGGTATAAGCTGAGTGCTGAGATGAGACAAGTCCTAAACAAGCCATAACTGGGGCACCATGAATTATGCATCAATTTCCAGATAGCTTAGCTGGAGCGCTGACTTGATTACCTGTCATATATAATTTAGCTGTAATATGTTTTTCACAAACTGCACTGTATGCTGTTCACAGAGAGGCGCTAATGCTCTGCACAGACTAAAATGCCCACAATAGAGTATGAGTAAGGAAAAAAATTATGGTCAGGAGTAGTTTATTGAATGAAAGTTAATGACAGTTTTCCTGAACTGGAAATGACCATCATGAGTCAGTTGCTGCCTGTGACCAATGCTACTCATACGCGGGACAGAAGGACGTCATGACCTACAACACATCTACGGGCACAAGATCTGACAGTGGGTTCAAATTCAACAGTGAAAGTGCCGTTGTTTAATTTTCTCAAATTAAATGTAAAATGTCCAAATCCAACAAAGAAAACATTAATAGGATGATTCTGCAAACCTGGCACTGCAGACACATGGCAGCGTTACATACACATGTTAACTACAGTGCTGTATGGTTACTGGTCATGGCTATGCTAGGTCATGGTTACTGCAAATACACTCTGTTAAAGGTGTTTTCAACAAACTAAGATACTTGGTTAAAGTTAGGAAGAGACCCCAGTAAAGGTCAGTAAAACACTACGTGCAGATGTGTACTACGTCCAGCACTGGTGCTTCGTATTGGCACTGGACCCACGTAACCGTGAGGCAGATGATGTCACCAGGTTCCTAGAATAGTGATGCTTCCACAAACCATGAAAAATACATCATCATTTTTCAACAGGCACTGTAGTTACTATCTTTTCACATCAGCTTTTCATAGTCTTCATCAGCAGGACAGTTTGCTCAACCAACATCTGCTGACAAAGACCATAACATGAGGCCGGAAACACCACACAAAAAGCAAGTATGCAAATCCTGTAAATGTTCTGTACTTTTCCAAGGACAAGAAAGAACTTTCACTCTCCAACCTAATTTCTTCCCTTCACAGCTGCTTTGCCTGGTTCCATACTTAAAATCTTTGCAAACATCTCAGAAGCAAAAGCAATTTGAGTTTTATCAGTAAACTGCAACTGGGACTGCATCTTTTTTGCCAATGCCAGAACCCATTTCAAACAAATATGTGTGTGCATGAGATCAGTGCAGGTTATTTACATAATTTACATAAATAACATTTGTTAATAGAACATAGTTTTTAAATGAGAAAAGTTAACTGTTTCTTGGAAATGCTTACTATCTCTGCATACACACTAAAGGTGCACACACATCGGTCACTACTGAGGCTATGAGCAAAGACTATTTTGACTGCTTTTCTTGTTCTTGTTACATAAATCAACAGTCATATATTTATAAAACTTTCTCTATCTACCAGCAACACAGAATTTACCCTAATTCCAGTACTCCCAGTAAAGGTAGGCTCAATGTAGTGCACTATCTGAAGCATTGCTCGGGCATCATCGCATGCACCCCTCAGTGGGCAGTGTGGATAAGAAAGGTTTGAAGACACTCACCCTGTTAAAGCGCTTGGCCTGGAAGAGGTGTCCGTTGACTCGATAGAGTTTCCTCCATCTTCTGGCCCCGCGGCGATAGATCGATTCTAGGAGAGAGAGGAAACAGTTGTAGAGCAGCAGCATGGTGAGGAACTAATGGGGAGGAGGACTGAGGTGAGCCAAACCAGAGGTAAGAAAGATGGAGAGGAAGGGAAAAGATTGAATGATAGAAAAGAGTAAAAGTGAAGTAAAGGTCCTGAGGCTCTTTCCCTGTGTAAAGTCTGAGTTCAAGTGAGGGGAATACAACCATCAGGCTTCTGTGGTGTGTATACGCATGCTCACACATACACACATATACACACCCACAGGCACACCAACCCAAAGCGCCTGCCTGCCTCTCCACTCCCTCCCTCACCAATCCACTGTCTTTCTTCACTCTCCTCCCTCTCTGCCTGTTTCCTTGTATTCCTTTTTTTCTTTTACTCCTGGTGATAAATCAACTTTTCAGTGCTCCATAATGCCTTTTATTTAGAAGAGACCATGAAGGTGAAGCTATTTATAATAGGATCATGTAGTCAGCTATTAATACACTGCAGAGCATAAACATGTGCCTCGCAGAGTGCTGAAACTGAGAGATTCTGTCCTAGCATCACATTGTGTTTCAGGATGATTACAAAGCATCATACACTTGAACAAAAGGCTATTCAGGATTTATTAATATATTGACCTGCTAAAACAGACCTGTCATACTCATTAATCTTAACAGGAGTGGAGCTGTGTTAATTCAGTATGTTATCAATTTTGTCTCATAATTCTTTGAGATGAGAAGGAGTAAATGATTAAAGAGAGTAAGGCCTGACACTACAGAATCATTTAAATCTGACTATTAACATAAAGAGACATAGATCACAATGTGAAAATGAGCTAAAATGTACATTTATATATTGCAGATTTTCTCCTATCATTGCCCTGGTGGTTGCATCCTGCAACACTAATTGGACTCTGCCCCCTCTATACTCCGAGTCAAGTTAATTAAGTTTATTATTTACCAAATTATGAAGCACCAAATCACAACAGAAGTTAAAATGATGTTTTTATTCACTGAGTCGATAAGTAGGTTGTATCTTAAACTGTTCTTACATGTGCTCCATTTGTGATTTATGAAAGATTGTAAATCCTTACTGAAATTTCTTTGCAACAGTCTTGCGTAATTAGTTTTAAATATTTGAGCTGCCAATATGTCATAGTGAGCATGTTAAATTATCTCATAACATTTTGGATCTATTTAATGTTTCATTTAGCAGTGCTTTTGTAGACTTTGTACACTCCAGTGATGTTAAGGCCTTTCCGAGGTTCTTGCTCACAGTGCTTTAAAAACTTGGTGCTAACTAGGTACTTGTTTCAGTTTTCCAAATCACAGTCCAAATGTCTGAAACCCTTTCAATCAAAATGCAGCTAAACAACTAGTAATATTTATCTAGTTTATACCCTTCATGAGAGGCACGACCCAATCTAAGAGTTAGCAGCTTATTCATCAAGGGTTGTAACGAGCACGACAATACTTTGTAAAACTATCATGTATTATGTATCATGTCTATGATTTGTATTACTAAGTCATGTCCGGTCTTATCCTTGTGTGCAAACTTGATGTAAATTCAGCACATGAAATAACCACCTAAAAAGTGACAAGATACTAAGTGATTACTATAAGACACTAGCATTGGCAACCATCATATTTCTATTAGGAGCAGGAAATTTTGATTTCAGGGTTTTACATTAGACAGAGCTCAGAGAAAAATGTTTTTGTGTCTGTTTTTTCTTTTAATTGCAAGCTCTTTAACATAACAACCATTTGTCTAAAAACAAAATTAACTTGATATATATAGTTTTATTATACTGTATATATATTATTATATATACTGGACTATATATTATTATGCAATCATTATTAATCAATGAAGAGGGAACCACATTTTAATTTCATTAGACAGCCTGTTGTTTAATGACCAATAAACTTTCTTGTATCCTTGTACTGTGATTCTAGAAAAATTCAGCTGTTTAATTTCAAGAGGCGATTAGTCATCCACAGTCTCAGGCTTTCGTTGGAAAAGTTTATTAGAGTGGTTCTTGTCTAGTATTTCTAATTTGCTGCTATTCTATAATGAGATTAAATGACAGTTGGGATGTCAAATTTCTAAAAGTTGCATTTGTTTAACACTCATGAAAATAATTTTTATTCCCATACACTAAATGAAAAGGCTTCCAGAAGGTGACAAATAAGGGATAACTGTTGTCTGTGGCTGATTAAGGACATGATGATGTGATGATACATTTTACACTTCATAAAAAGTACAAGTCACTCACAGTTTACAATTGTAAAGTCTTCATCAGATTTCAGAATTGTCAGTGTGAGAACAAAAACTTTACAGAGCTTGTTCACATGGCTTTTTTGCTTCATGAGACAGTAGTGATACTCCCAATAATATTTAAACTGTCTAAACTAAGCTCAAGTACCTTGTTATTTGGCATTTAATATTTTTTTTCCTTATAATACATATACAGGACATGAATCATCATCTATCATCAGGGAATACAATCAGCCTACATTCTGCTTGACGGGGGGCAGTAAGGGACATGAATAATGGAAAGGAGAGCACAGGCCCAAATAATGTTGAAAACCATTGCCTAATGTATATCTGAGAATTGACTGACAAACCTGCTGCCATACAAATTAAACATTTATTAATCAATTTAAATGTATTACTTTTTGCCAGTGTTTCATTTAAAAACCCATAGCATCAAGTAAACTTGTGGGCTGAACTACATCTGGTGTTACTCTCCTCATTTAATTATTCAGTAGCTGCTCTCCCAGTCCCTCCCTGTGTCTGAACAGGTTTTCCAGTTTGGTTGTTCGCTCCAGTGATGGGTGCGGCTGTGATGTCCTCCTCCACTTACTCATTTTTTTTTGCCTCTGTTGCTATGGTAGCCACAGCCCACCATATACCAGCTATTATTAGTTGGCAGTGAGGAAGTCAGGATGTCATTGTCTAGAAAAAAAAAAGATTCTTAACAACAAATCCCAGCGTCTCTTATTCTGAAAGTAATTCTATTGTTGTGCAGGATCAGGTTTAATATACTTTACACTAAATTTGCTGTTTATTTTTTGGTATGGCTACAGAGCTGTGTTTAAATTTTAATGTCCTTGAGTGAACTCCTGTTCGAGATGACTTAACAACAGGGCTCACATAGTCTTTGATATTTTAGCTAAGAATCTGCTCTAATCCTATCAGGACTGTCTGTCATGTGAACTGTCTCGCTATCGCCTATCTTGGTAATACTGACTAGAAGTTTAAGTCTTGTCCCATTCAGATTCAAGTTTGCTCTTCTTTAAATGAAAAAGAAGCCAAAACAGAGAGGAATTTCACACAGTACCATACACATTGTACCCGAGGAACTCACTGAGGATGAAATGGCAACTCTGTAGCAAAACTGTGCGTTGCTACGGAGACCTCCGGTGCCTACAATGTCAAAAACACCCAGAAAGCTATACAAGCTGCCTTGCATTGTGATTCTACTATCTTACTGTCTCTACCGCTATGACATGGCAGCAGAGATCAGAGTGAATTTAAGTGTGGAAGATGGAAGATACAAAGAGGCCATGCTCTTTAGGTCTTGTCTGTGAATTTCCTCTAATCCTGTTAACTTAGGGCCTCCTAAGAAAAGTGCTACCTTCCTTGGAGAATCACTGCCATGTGTTTCCATAGTTACGCAGTATTTCATCCCCCACAGCCATACTTGTGGGGGTGGGGAGGTGGGGGACAGGAAGGTGAACCTACTCATAATGTTACACTCCTCAGTGCCAACATAAGATGCTAAATACAGTGTGTGTGATTCAATAATTAATGGTGACAGATGTTTTTACAAAGTAGTAAATAGCAACATTTTGCTTGTTGTCTTTAATAAGGGTATTAATGAATACATGAACGCTTACACAGAAGTTTAAGTACACTAGAATAAAGGTGGTCAGTATGGCAAAAATATATCACCATTTCTTCTTGCAGGATCATGATCCACAATCTTTTCATAATTCTCTATTCAAATATATAAATATCACAATATATATACCCAGTCATTTCTTATTAAAATGCCTTTGTTAAAGTTGATTTTATCGGTCTTCAGTTTCTTAGGGAGCAGTTGTGCCCCCAACCTATGATTGCCTCTCTGTTTAACTGTTTACATACTGATACTAGTTCTTTATTATGAGGCTGTTATAAAGGATTTGTTGTCTTGCCACCTATAAAAGGTGAAAGGTTTAAAGAGATAACCCTGATTAGAATGAGTTATTTTGATTAAGAGATGTCTGCCTACAGACCCTGGTTATTGTAAATCACTTGCATGTTTGCTTGTGAAAATTATTTACATTTACCACAGAGAACTGTCACTTCAAAAGTTTTACATAAGACAAGTCATGGCCTCAGGTGTACCAGGAGCACATCTTTAGACACGGTTGGTGATACACTTTGTGTTAAAGTTTGAACAAAGTTAAACTTAAGTCAGGAAAAATGTTGCTGTAGGAAAGTGACAGATGTGTATGGAGCCAACAGCATGCAAGAAAATGCAGGAAGTGTTACAGTCCATAAAACATGTACCAAAAGACTTGCATCATGATGGCCAGTAATTTCTCTTATGTTATTTTCCTCCTGTCAAGCTGTAACTCATCATTATACTGTAAATGTTGTCACAATAAGGACCCAAAACTGGTCAATGTCAATCATGACTAAAGATAAATACACCCAGAGGATGTCCAAGCATCATCTATTCTTTCATGTTTTACCCATGATAATCAGAATAATTCCAAGCAGCAACAAGAACACCCTACTGAATCCCCTCTGGTTATAGCAGATGTTTTTGCTTACTGCTTCCAATTAAAAAACAATTTCTAAACTGGAGGAGTATTTTAGTTCTTGTTTACATCTTGCTAGCATCATTCTCACAGCCTGAAGGCGATACGAACCAGAAACACAGATACAGCTGCCTCTGGCATGTGCTCGCAACACACCACATGCATTTAAATAGCAGACCTTCAAAGAGCTGACCGATTACAACATCGCCCTCTGGGGATGATGAGGGTTGCATTGCCCCATTTTTCTGCCAAGGTGCCAGAATAAGGCTAAGAAAGACACAGACTGAAAAGTACAAAGCAGGCACGTCAATGGTTTGTCGGACGAAGAATCAAAACACAATACTACACCTCCGGATGCAAAGGCCAACACACCGAGTCCTGCCATTTTTCCCGTGGAAGGTATAAAGAAGAGTAGACAGCCAGCTGGTATTATGCCGTAGTTCATATAGAGAGTTAAGTCACAGGAGAACAGGGTGGTGCTAGCAAATCTCTCTGAGACAGGACATTTATGAAAGCTTGACTCATTTCCAGACATTGTTCCTCTCACTCGCAGGAAAGTAGCAGCACACAAGTTGCTACCAACAACACCCACTCCCTCCCCCTAAAAAAAAAAAAAAAAAGAAAAAAGAAAAGGAGAGCACAAGGACTCAGGACTGGGAATGCAATGTACTGCACACTTTGAATGAATTCGTAAGTAGTCAGCAGCAATCAGCAGTTTGCAAATGCAAATGCAGATTTTTTACCAAAGAAGGGTCTACTCATATTCCACTCTGGTAAAAGGAACTTTTCAACTTTTGCAAAGTCCCAAGTGTCTCTCTCTGACACTCTGTTTCTACTGCCAGTTGTCAAAGGCAGTTGTATACAGTAAAGCAGTAAAACTTGAAACATTATTCTCATCAGACATTCAACACCAAATAAGTTAAGCAGGATGGATGAAACATCTCTTAGGCTTCGACACAATTAAACCTCTGTGATATGGGGTGCTCAATTAGTGGCAATGTTATCTGTGCAAGTTTGACTTTTAATTAAATGAAATAACAAGAGATATCCAATTTAAAAGTTGGGAATATTGAAACTCGTTCTACCCTTAGGAGTGATGCAAAACCTCAAAAAGACTAAGAGGTTTTCTGGAAGGGTTAGGGGAGAAGATATACATGACTTGACCCAGACTGTGAAGTCTGTGTCACATAATTGTAGTGCTAAGGAGGTTTCTTTTGAAATACAGAAGGTTCCAGATTAACCTGTTCAAAATGTAATTGTCAATGTAACTATAAATGTAACTGTTAAAGTTACTTCATCAAAGTAACTCCCCAACTTTATTACATTCTGATCATTTTTAACAGATTAAAAAAAAAGTGTTTTAAATTAGATTTTGTGTGACTGGTTGCACTTACATTAACTTCTTGTAGACTGTGTAAGTCTGACTTTTAAGATGTACCTTTAGCAATATACATTGATTTGATAGGCAGAGAAGAAGCAGTGCATATTCAGTCAAAATAAACAACCAAAAACAACACTCAAAATTTAAGGGCATATAGCCCAGTGAATGGATTAAACACTGAAACAGTGCTGATGTTGAAAGTAGCATTTCCACACAGAAAGATTATTCCAAACAACTGAAAAAAGTTATATTCTACAAAAATCTATTTACAGAACAGAGTACAATTAAATGTAACCCATTTTAACCACTAACATTTTAATTAGAAAATGTAATTTAATTCAATATTTTTCCTTGATATGTGTAATTGATTACAGTTAACCGTATGTTGATAAGTAAGCAGCCCTAGGGGATGGCAGCTGATGTACCACTTTGTTACCCTCCTGTCCAAATTAAACCACTAGAAGCTATGAGAAATGAAAATGAGATGAAAATGTGCATGTACATGCACTAATGCACATCACATTTTCTCTGTGTTCTCTTAGTTGTGCTTCTCCTACTTCTCTTGATTTACTAACTGACAATAAATATTATGAATACCAAGATGCAAGTATATAGTGCATGATTTAGTCATTATAGCTGTTGTTTTTATCATTCTTATCATTATCTCAACTGTTGGTAATAGTTGGTGTTAACATCATGGGGTTGTAACCCACATCTGTGGGTTGTAATTTTAGTGTCCCACAATAATCTGAACTCCCTTCTTTGCCATGACAGCACAAGTTTGTTCATCTTGTTTGGTTTAATTTATTTACTCAAGATTAACTTTTATGTATTTTATTTAATCTATTATTATCATCTGTAATCTAAATTAACAAATGCATCCAGACTAAAGACTTTCTGACCATAACTCGTTCTACCATTTGCCAGCTACAGAACCCCATTTATGGTCTTGATTGGTAACCTACATCTCATATGAACCCACATTAGCCGAAGTACGCCTCAATAAAAAATTCTAAACTACAGTGCAACAACTGCGTAATAGTCTCTGCTTTGGCCGACATTATACCATACACTTGGTTTGTCTGTTAATTTAGCGGGCGATGACCACTCTCTTGTGGTAGTATACTGTGTAGGGAAATCCTCATGAAAAGCCAGTCCCATTGGAGTTTAAAGACTGCACCAGTGTTCACCATCTTTTAAGATTTAAAAAAAAAAGCTGATCACACTTGATTAACGTGATTGAGTGCTTTAAACAATATTTTGTTGTACTGTGTATAAGTATTTAGTGGCATCTACCTTTATAGTATGAATCCTATGTTTAAGTACTGAACTGCCACAAACAACAACACTTAAAACATCACAGCATGTTTCCGGCTTTCTGGCAAGACTTTACTTGATCATGTTGAGTAAAGTCTTGATAACATTACCAGTAGGTTTTTGTAAGAAGGTCTGCAGCCCCCTAATGTTGTGGATCATTTTTGCATACAGCTGTTGTACAAGGTAGTTTTCTTTTGTTATAGCCTCAAACTCTTAAATCCTTACAGGAAAGAAAAATGTTCAGTAGGCTTGGGATCGCTCTTGGTGCTGTTAAGAGTTCTCAATGAGCCTTGTTTGTCTAGAAAGACAAGAAGTTTAATGACTTTGAGCACAGTGTGGGCTGATCATGAAAAAAATTAGGTCCATACACAAAAGTTTCTTAAGGACACGGTTTGAGAAATTACTCTTGGCAAATTCATAATGAAAACTATCAAAATTTTGTCATACTGGACAAGGCATCTTGATCCTTTGAATACTAACTAAAAGGCCTAACCTAAGCCGTATATCATGGTCCTTTGGTTTTTTTAGATTTTTGCATTTTGTCAACACATTTACTTTCACTCAAACTGCTGTGTGTGTGTATGTCTGTGTGTGTGTGTTGGGGTGGAGTTGTCAGGGTCACTGATTGATCATGCCTAGACTACATTTTAGTTTAACAGCCTGGTGCTGCCAGAGTTGCCACAGGCACAAAAACAGCCATTTCCATTTCTGCTCATCTTCTCTAAAAACCCACATACACACTAAATAAAAGCTGTGCATTGATTTTAGAAAGCTAGTCTCATGAGTCTGGTTATATAATCAGCTGAAGCATCCATGAATCCCTTCCCCTCCTATGGATGAGCCATGTACAGACACACTAAAACCAAAAAAACAGATAAAACTGACAATTGCTGATATTGAAACAACTTAAATGTTTTGAAAACACCTCTGTAAAGGTCATAACTTTAATGCATTACAACAATTTTCCCCAGCCTCAAAAATCAGGACAATATTCTACAAACTAATTTTTTGCTACAAAAAATAAATAAGAAATGATATCTCAAACATTCAATAAAACTACAGTAGATCCTTTAGGAAAGTCCCCTATATTTGCTAAATTGCTATGTTCCTATATTATATACATTATACCTGTAGGTGGTGGAAGTGTTCAACAGGTCTTGGGTTATAATGGTAGGGATTATATTGATTGTCTTCACCTGTTTTGGCATTAACACAGAAAGAGGGTGAAGAATGGAGCAAATATCCTCTGTTTACTACACTCATGCACAAAAATAAATTGTCCAGTAACTACTTTTATTTGTCTGTCTTGCATAGAAATGGAATAAAAATTCGAAGCAGATCTTTGCAGTGTAACTTGTTTTTATTTTGTTTTCGGCACATCAAAGTGTTAGCTCTCAGTCTTTTGACTTGCAGGACAGAATGGACTGTAAAGCATGTAAACAATAATGTGATTTGCTTCATAAAGAAGTCAAACCTAATTAACAACAGTTCAAAACTGAATTAAGAGAATGCCATTGTTCTGCCAGTGCATTACATACTAAATATAAGTTATATAAGTTGTGAACACGGATAGTAATTTACTCACATCAATTTAATATAATAATTAGTAATTATTAAATAATTTTATATACCCTTCTAAATTCTATTCTTTTGTTAATTTCTATTTTTTGTCTTTGTTTCTAAAATGTCATTACTGATTTATCTATTGCCTCTTTTTTTACAGTGCAATGTAAGAGATAACAGAAAGGCAAACAGATGATCATCAGCCTGCATTACAAAACCTAATTAAGATGCATCCAATTGCTTAACCTCCTGAGACCCTGCGTCCTCATATGAGGACATAACATTTTTGCCTTTCTGCACCATGCTACTTCATTGTTTTAAAACTTTTACCCATTGTCCCCATATGAGGACATCAGTTTCTGCAAAAACTACTTCCTGTGCAAAGACAAAGTTAAGCCATTAATACTAACTAAACTTATAATACTTTAATAACCTAACTATAAACTAACGGGTACAATAACTCATTATACCTATTAGGTTAAAAACTTAGGTCCTACTAATCCCAAATAACTAGGAGAAATAAAAAATGCACACCAAACAAAAGCTCGGGTCTCAGGCTTTCATTTAGGGTTACTGAAAAACAGAGGAAAAACTTAAATCCTCACATAAAAGAGGTTGCAACCACCATTTTTTTTAACTTAAACTTAAGTTAAATTTAATCCACCACAAAACTGCCCCACTGTTGTCCATCCATAAGGTTTCTAGCACTGTAACTGCCACTGCAGACACTGAGGTCATGTCAGGTCAGACTTTTTCCAGCAAATTAGGATATTCGTATTCTACAGTAATACATTCACACACGGATGGGTCACACGCCTAAAAATAAAAAAAACTCTGTACTTTGAAAAACCTTGGCTGCGGTTTGAAAGAGAACTTATAATAATGCAGTAACAGGACATTTTAACCATCATATAGTGTTATAGCATATTAGATGACCAGAATGTTCTGTTCTTGAAATCAATGAATTATGCAGCTGAGCATGCAATTTCTGAACTGTTTGCACCTTTTCATTTTGAAAAAGCAACAGCTGTTCCAAAAACCAATGGTATAACTTTATTATACAATAAGTCCAGGACAGGCTTTTGCATTTTTAAATCCGTCAGAGCTTTGCTGTACTCCAGCCAAAAAGCAGTGGGTATTGTACATATCGAGGGCAGTATAGTGTATATTATTAAATCTCAGATCACTTCTAAGGCTAACTCTCTATATCATCAGTTAATAATTTAAATAATTCATTTGCATGACTACTGTACTAACTAGGATGTAGAGCATGCCCTACAAAAGCCAAGAGCTGCATAAGATTGCAGGAAATGGCTAACAAAATACAAACACTCTAACATTGTTACTAGTCACTTCCCCAGGGAGACAGATGACAGACAGTGGGTTTTAAATAGGTTACATAGATCCCGATCAGCAGCTCCCATGGTACTGAAAAGAACCAAGAGACACAAGTTGTCAGGGCTGACAGTATGCAGCTGACAGAGGAGAGCCTCTCACGCTCACAGCAAGAAAAAAACGGAGGATATTCAATTTAGATGCAGCTGCTGATGTGAGGACAACAGATACAGTCTATTCTACAGTGACTGAGGAGTCTTAATGACCTGACTGGAAAATGGATTTAGTTCATGTTCTGTTTGGATTGAAACCATTGGATGCATGCAACATGAAGACGATTTTAGTGTATTCTGCAAGAATACTATTTATAAGAGGAAACACATTTCATTAATGTAATCTCTTTCTGTTACTGAGGTTATCACCGGCAAAAGGGCAAACCAGTTCACTTGAGCTCAGTTCGTGAAAGCTTTCTAATAACGGCTCGTGAGTGACTATCTCTGCAGAGACCTCAGATGGCCTGACATTGTGTGAGTCCCATAAACAGAATCCTCCACGCTGACCCCGGATCCCTACCTTTGACACGAAGGTAGAAAAGCAGTGTAAGCAGCATCCCTTCAGCTAAAAGTTAGTGCTCCTTTGCCTTCACACTCTGGATCTCATGGTGGTCTCCCGCACCCCCTCTGCTACTCCTCTGATCAGTCTGTCTTCCTCCTTCTCCTGCTTTTACCAAACAGCTTCTCCCGCTCTCTGTGTCGCTCTCTTTTCCCTCCCCTCCGGTTTTATTTGCTTTCATTCTCCTTCAGGCTGCTTCTCTTCATGTCCCCGTCACACTTTACACATACATCTCAAGTTGTTTTCATCAGATGAGGTAAATGCAAACATGCATAATTCTTCCTGTGCTTTTGCATCTGATGCTCTCAATGATCATGGATCGTATCATATGACTGAAGCTTTTCAAAGGAACCCGCTGCCCCATATTGCAGCTGCACCATTTCACCCACAAGATGGCAGAAGCAGCTCTGACTACAACAAGAGCATCCCAAGCATACAGCAATTTTTAACCTAAATTTAAACCTTGTGGACTATTTTTAATGTCTGTCGTGTGCTTATCAGAGCACACCCTTGATGACAGCTACACTTCCCTCAAGAACTGTCTCTAGATGAAACAACAGCACTCTTCTTGTGGGAACTGAAGAGAGCTTTGTGTGCTACTGTACATTACCTACAGACAGTCTATGACAGTTAATTTTATGCTGTCCTACATAAACCAGAGGTTCTGTGTTATTTGTATATCTAACCTATTTGGGAAACATTCTTTAGTGCACAGGCACGAGGGCAAAGCATACACCCTCTTGAACATATTCCATACATACTGCCAAACATCTTCACCTTCACAAGGTCTTCCCATCCCATTTTAATTCCTAAATGTCCTTGTGTAAACGTCACCCAGTGATATGTTATATTTCTACTTGTTACCAGGTCAGCTTGCCTTTTGCCATTTTCAGAAATTATGGGTCAGTTACTAGAGACAACACATAGGGCTCTGTCTTACACTTCTGCCTGGGTGCGTGGCGCAGGGGTTTCAATTAATTCAGGGGAGTTTCCAGGTCAACCTTTGCCACCTTGTTCCAGCAGCAGCAGAGGAATCCTGCTTTGTCCCGCCAAAGGGGCAAACTCCCCACTTCCGCATTGAAGCCAACCTGGAAGTACAAAAACTTGCAATTCCTCAACTGACCGCTTGAGGCTCCAAAAGGGAGCAAATTCCCATTGGAGCCCATG
>JAPZDZ010000002.1:1500905-1520276 GCA_029783805.1 Acanthurus tennentii | reverse complement strand
TAAAAATAAAGATGATAATCGTGACTAATCGACTAATCGAAAAAATAATCGATAGATTAGTCGACAACAAAAATAATCGTTTGTTGCAGCCCTACTGGATTACAAATCAATCACTTCCTAAACTAACAGCTAGCCACCAGAGGAGGATCAGGATATTTTGGCTTTACTTTTAGGGTCTTGCTGCTGTGCGCGCACCGTGCAACAGAAGAGTTGAAAATCACAGAGGAAGGAGGGAAAAAATGAAAATCAAATGTCTGAAGCATAAAGCAAAGAGCAAGTTACTTCATTATCTGTTGTTTTGGTGTATTTCCAGAGCTTATGATTTTGAGCACAAATAAATTAAATGCAATGTGTGAACTGGACTTGTATTTGCGCTCCTAAGAAACACAATTATGCTGCTTAGTCAAGGGAAGAACACCACAAACTGCGGTGCGATGAATGCATGAAAGCCTACATGTTCTTGGCTAAAGGTTATCTCACTTAATCCTTCTTCCTGTCCAGCATCAACTCATTATCATCAACATCCATACCAGCAACTCTGTACAGCATGTCGTTGTAAGTAAAAGCAGTGCTCTGATATTTTAATTTTTGAGTAAAAGACTTGGTATGATTTCATTAAAGTCTGCTTCCTTTGAGTTTCACTGAGTAATGGCCTGTCTTATTTAGATGGTTGGACTTGTACAACACAACATGGAAGTGAAAGCAGTGGTCTTTACAGAAATGTGAAATTGTAATTATAATATTTTGTCCCTGAATGGTAATCTCAGTAGTTTACAAAGTAATCACAATTATAATTTTGGCAATTATTGTGCAGCCTAATATTGAACACTATGAAGCATCATGACTTACTTTTTACTCTTTTTATGCAAAAAAAAGACTGCCTACCACTCATAGCTGCTTAAAAAGCTCTGTTTAAGTTGTGCTCCAACAAAGGACAGACAGCTGTCAGTGTGCAGAATATCACAGCTGCTTGAATCACTCAGAAAATGAAGAGAAAGTGAGAAGTTTCAAATCATGTCATAAGTGACGACATTGAGATTCATGTTATGAATTCACCATATATTTACTTCCACATTGGCATTTTGGTTAGCTGAGGAGCAGATTCACAGCACCGGTTCCTCCCGGTAAAAGCAAGCATGTTAACTTGCTGGAAGATGACCGTTTGTTATCATGTTTAGGTGCTGACCAAACACTTCAAACTGTGTGGCAGCCAGTTCAATTCTCAAGTCTTTGAACATTGGTGCTTTGCCCCCATCAGATCCCTCCAGTGATGAAACATTACTGTCTTCCAAACAGCCCCACAGCGACTAAGACCTATTTCAGTCACTTCCATGTTTTCTCTCAGCCTCTATTTCTGAGTCACTCTCCTTGTTTTGAAGAGAGAGACATCTCTCTTTCCATTTTGCATTCACCATTCAACATACTGTAATCTCATAAGCTCTTTCATGAGAGGCCTCTGCTGCACGGGCAACCCCATCAGATGTGTCAGAGAAAAAAAAGCTTAGGATATAAATGAACTGTAATCCATAAAGCCAACCACAACTGAGGGCTGCACCACAGGGGTTGTCTTAATACAATGCCCCACTTCTCAAAGCTTGAATCTTTTCCTTCCTGCGGATTTGAGAAAAAGAGGCTAAGTCAAAGAGGGACAGGTAAAGGAGAGTTTTAAGTATCAGTTCCTGAGTAAAACATTTCTTTATCTGAAGGGTGATATGACCCAAATTCAAGTCGGGTACAACAACTGCCTTGTCACTTAAGGGTTTAGTTCCAACCCAGTTAGTAAAAATAGGCAGAGGAAAAAAACATTTCTCCCACAAGACTGTTGACTCTGTTGAGGGTTTCAGCTCAAACGCTTAAGGTCAGATTCAAATGCATTCTGAAGTTAAATCCAGGACAGAGAAATTACAATAGCTGTCACAATATCTTAAGAGGTCTGCCATTCTTCAAACACACTGACCTTAGTGCTAAATGCAACCAGACACATTCAGGTTATGATCCTCAGAATCCAAAATGTGTTACAGTGCACATATTTTATAGTGGATGTAGTTGGTGTTGTATGTTAGTAAAAGTCGGCTCCAGTGGGAGTGAACTACCAGCACAGGGGGGCTGTCACCTTTCCACTGCTTCACTTGCCCCTATGGTTTTACATGAGACCCAACACTGTCATCCAGGAAAATTAAAAACCAAATCATCTTCGAGAAAAATCAATCAGGCGTACATCGAGAGGAACTTGATTCTGTGGGAGTGCATAGTGAGCATGGCTCATTGGGAGTGACACAGCATGATGCAGAGTTGCTATAATGACCCTGTCATAAAGTATAAGCTGAGACCTTCACATCTCCTATTAATCCTCTCATCTAATGATACCCATGGTTATATGATCCAAAAGAGCGTGTAATATGCTTATACGTAACATTATATTGATCATACAGTCAATAGTACACAGTGTACCTACAAGACTGTAAAAAAGAATCTCAAGCAGTGGTAGTTTGCATTCAAAATACTGAAGAGGATGCATCAGTATTTTGAATGGCTTCTGTATTTATTTTGTCCTGTGTTAATATTTGCATTTTTGTTTAATTATTGAGTGTTATTGTTATTTACATGCTTCGTTTATTCTATATATATATTTTGTGCCAGTGTGATGGCACTGAAAAATGTTCCCTGTAAATGTGTTTGTATAATCCAATAAGGGATTTGCTGTCTAAGCAGCCAGACATAAAAACAAAGTTATCATTCATTCATTCATTCCATCCTAAGAGCGACCACAGGATGCTTGGAAAGGCCAAGGAGTATTATTTGTGCTGGAATCTGTCAGAACACAGTCTGGTATCTCCTAGTTCAGGGACTGTCTGACATGTCCTCTGGCACAAAGTAATGTTTTCACTGCACACAACACAAAACTGCTGAAATATTAGTTGCAAATAGGGCTTCTATTTAATACCCGTCACCCTGAAAGTATTTCAGCAGGTGCTTAAATTTTAACTCACAATATATACAATTTCCACTTTTTACATGTCTAAAAGCAATTGTATCTTTGGAACCTATTTTGCTCAGGTGTTTACTTTTTTATTAAAAGCTGCAACAGTGTATTTTATTTTGTCACCTTTAACTAACTTCTGGAATAACAGCAGTCAAAAATTGAAGATGTCTGCAAACGTGACATAAAATACAAAAATAAAACTTAAATCTTCTGTGTCCTCTGAGAAAATTTCTGCCTAAGTCAGTCAGACTGATTTTCAGCAGCGCTGGTGGTGGCTTAGCAATGGCAGACAAATCACAGGATCTCATGCAACTTCACAACATGCAAGTGCAAGGAATTATTATAATATTTAAGGTTTTCAGTACTCAGTATTGGCCTCTACTTGTTTGGAGCAAATAACTGTTATGGTTTAGTTTTTTAGGACCCTGTGACTGTTGTGAAAGTAGGATCATTAAAGAACAACACTGAGGCAAAGTTCTACAAGTCACAAAAAAAAGTCTGATTACCCCCCTATTGAATAAAGGGATATGAAAAACCAACTGCACACCAAATGACAGCCTTCGAAGTGGACTGACAGATGCAGTTTAGCTTCCACTGGCAGAGATTTTTTTCTCTGGTCTTACAGGCAGAACCAGCATTTTTTAGGAGATGAAATATTAGTCTTAGAGTTGTCAGGTGGACACAAACACCATTCCAAAAAAATGCGATTTTCAATAGCACTGCTCTGCTTCTGTTGGATGTCAGTGTCTTTTGACTGCCTGAATGCAGCTACTTAAAAATAAGTAGCACAACAATAACACAATACTATGTAGCTTGCAACACACAACTGACTGACAGCACTAAACATGTTGCTGAGCAACAGCAAGATGCCTCTAATTGCAAAAAAAATCCTCAGTGAAATGGAAATCAGAACTGCAGGGAAAAGCAGCACCACAGTGTTCCTTGCTATTTAGGCGTCTACTCTAACAGTGTCTTTACAAAGTTCAGTTCTGTTTTATTCCATATTTTAAGGCAGAAATAAAACTGCTCATCGCTAAGCTGACATGGCTGATAAAAAAGACTTTTTTTTTAGTTCACGATGAAGGACATTTATGTTAAGTGTATTTTTCAAAGCACTATGCTACAACCCATTTGGAATTTCCATGGCTTTTGGTCATAACTAATCCACAGGATGGCTCCACTGCTGGCCTTTACAAATCATTATTTAATAATCCCTTGTAGACATCCTATAAATGGTTGAAATGGGCTGTCAAAGACATTCATTTAGTAAGAACACTGTAGTGGACATGAACATTCAGTGACCCATTTTTCACCTTGTTAGACTTTATGTTAGAGAAGAAAGCTTACAAGAAGAGACAGGCAGAACTAGAATGAGACTTGATGAAGTAGACTCAGTCATAGGCCTGTCAGATGAGGGAAATCCACAGGGTAAAAAATAAGAGAAGTTAAAGGATCAGGTAGCACCTGAGAAGACAGGGCAAGCTGTCACTGTGCAGCATTCATACTGGGCAAAAAAGGCACATTTGCTCCATTTGGCAGCCATCATTAAGGAACTAAAAATTCAGACAGCCATTTGTGCTGAGGATGCACTGCGTGAGACTTACAGATCATTTGGTTTTCCCAAGAGTGGCCCTACAGAAAAGGTCAATCAAAACTTAAGATTCACCTCCATCAGAACCTCAATGTGCAAAGCAAATTTCATGGTAATCTGTTAAATGTTAATGGGTTATACCCCTTTAACACGGAGCAGGGATTCATTCCAAGGTCAAGTCACAGGTATTTATTAGCCTCAAATCTAATCAGCAGTGATCGAAACTTCACAGCAACATCTGGGTGAACATACAATTTTTTGCAAGCAACAGCCATCATGGAGAAAAAGAAGGCTTGGAGCCTTCATAATTTTTGCAAATGTTTATCTTAGCTACAAACTCAACTGGTCTCGGTTCAAGCTGTGCCTGAACATCAATCAGACAGCAAACAGTTTAAGACTAAAGCAAAAGAATTTAAAAACCAGGTGCCATAACCTTGTCATGAGCCTGAAAAAAGGCAGTATGTCTTTCTGTTTTGTTTTTGTTGTTTTCAAGAGCCAAAAACTTTAACAGTCAATTACCTGTTTTAGTGGTTTTGCCTACGTTTAAAAAAAGCTTATGCATGCTATAAGGTGTAATAATGGTATTAGATTATGACACTTGAAATGAATACATCTTGCCCTGAGGGTGGTTCAACAGAAGAACTGACGGTTAAAGAGAACCGTCTAAGCTGCATGTGTGTGCATAATTTTATGGCAATTAGACTAGACCACTGTGAAAATTTATTTAAAAAATCTGCTATTAGTTACAAGATCCCTTATCAATGAAAAAAATAGGGGTAGATGAAATGGCATAAAAATATCATTATAATGATTTTGATGGCAAGGTATTTTTGCTATAACAAAATTCTGACACTTGAGAGCTTCCAGCCAATTCATATACAACTTTAAGCAAACTTCATCTCACTGTAGACAATTAAGACTGTTCTACTGTGATTATTAAGCTTAAGTCAGTCTGGTGCTTGACTCCTGGTGCCTGACGAACTGTACAACCTGATGGATTATTCTTTGTCACCTGCTGTACTGTATCAGATCCTGAGGCATCACTTCTTATAATGAATGTAGTTACAAGATGACACAACTATTGGTTTTTATAATGTGATTTTCTCTTCATTTTAATTACATCAAGCCATTTCAATGTCATCAAAGTTGTTTTCACTTATTTATTCTCTTTTTGGTCGTGGCAAATAGTTCAACACATCTCAGCACTGTTTATATGATAACTATAAAACACTGATGGACTGTTGACTCATGAAGGAGAAATTTAGACCTGACAGTGGTACTACATGTTATAATTTTTGGGTCTACACATTTTTTAGTTTCCAAAAGTATTCTTATACTATGTTCTCATGTTTCATACTATCTTGGAGCCACTATATCACATTTCTAAGTCTGCAGGCATATCAGCAAAAGCTCTGCTAATCAAAAATGTTCCCTAACTTTTATGCTTAATGCAAAGGCTTCTGAGCATCAGTTCAGCTCAGCCACACAAAATCTCTTATCTGCTTTGCATCCACAGGCCTGTTTCTCAAAGAAATCAAAAACCAAACCTGCCTCCAATCTTGTGCACTTCTTCAAATTAAAAAGGGATTTAGGGCAAAGGGAGTATGTATGTGTGGTCGTGGGGGCTGTGATGTTGTGATGAAAACTGCCAAGTAGGCCAAACAACTCCTATTAAAATCACACTGAAATGTCAGCTCTCTGCCTCTTTTTCATCCACACAACACTGAAATCAATTTGGCTCTGGTGCCTTTCAATGCAGCCTTCACTGGAGAGAGACTTCCAACTCTTCAAGATGAGAACATTGGAGAAGTAGCAACATGAAATGGTCAAGTTGAAGCAACAAAAATGCAGATGTATCAACAACATAGCAGTGACTTCTCAGAAGCTAGGGCTTTTTTTTAATCAACAGGAATGAATCTCACATTAGCTTGCCAACCCACAAAGCACACACAGCTCACTAACATCACATAGTGTTAGTCTGATGGTTCTTGAAGTTGACAACTCCGAACCATCACTCCAGGAAACCAGGGATTCCTTGGTAGGCACAGGGACTAAGGATGATGTCCTGCTACTGAGTTGGAGTTTGCTTTGCTGACTCACACACTCTACTGTATAACATAATGTGATCAGTGTACAAACAAGAAGACAAAAAGACAAGAAAGCAAAAGGCAAATAAAAGCTGTAAACTTTTATTGAGACTTAATGCACAAAGAATGATAACAAAGGACGCATGTTCAATCCTGAGGAAGTTAGGAATTACTCAGAGGTGTTATACACAACTGCATTAAAGCACACAATAAAGCCCATGATGCTGTTTTATAGGGTACATATATATATGTACTTATTGACGGATAAAAGAATTCACTGTAAAAAAAAAGTTTTTTTTTAAAGTGTAATAAATAGTTAGTGTTTCCAAAGTCCATGAGTAATCTTAATAAATAACAGTAATATAAATAATGACTTTGACCTTGACTTTATTAACATAAGCAAGCAGGCCTTGTACACAATATCAAGCATTTGCACCTTGATCCTGTTAACTGATCAAAGTGCTAATTTCAACGGAGTCAAGAAAAGCTCAATCTGGTTATGTGAGACCTGATTTAGCTCAGAAATGCAATTATTTGAGATACTGAAGAATGCAATGTTTGACATTAACCAGTCTCTATTGAATTATTTGGATTATTCCGATGAACAAAGTGAAGCACTGAGCAGCTGAAAAAATTCTAATATATAAATTAAAAAAAGCATTATTATATTACCAGAAATCATTAATAATAGAGACTTAGGTGACAGATTATGCCAATGTCTATGTGTCTATCAGTGTCAGTGTGCCTACATGTGAAAACTACAGACAATCCCATAATACAACACAATCCCAAAGGCTAGTCAAGGACCTTAAGTTAAGATCATTTTGTCAAGCTCATTAATTTAGTTACTTGTGAGCTGTATAATGAGATTTTCCATATTTTCCATTTTACCATACATATTTTACATCATCAAATGTATTGCAGTAAAGCTATTTTTTTCATCCAATTATAGGAAAGCACTGTATTGTCAGATTTTAAGTATAAGCAGTATACATATCATAGAAATCTTTTTTTCATTCTATTATGACACATTCTGGATCACAGAGTGGTATTTTACACTGAGAATTTTGATGTTCAAATAAAAAGGCAGGAGTTATACACAATACAACAGGAAGTAAAGCAAGAGATTTCAGTCACAGTTGGATTACATGAACAAAAAAGGTACCAACAGACTCAAACTGCAAAACCAAAACATGACACATCTTCACCAAGTAAGATGTAGAATTCTTTGCCATTTGTAGGGCAAAATCTAGGCACTTTTCTCTTCATTGTATTTTCTGCTCCAAGCATCTCCAAAAGTTTTTTGTAAAGTGTCTTAAAAAACATAATTTTGTACCAAAAAGATATTATTTCACCAATTCATTCAACATTAGGTAAATTTATTATCTACTGTTGTTTAATACAACCTGAATTCATATATTTTAGAATGCACTTATTGTAAAATATACTCACATATATGTACATTTTTCTAATATCCATAGAAGAGAAAGTGTCATTATTCTCCTTTTGTTTATAGCCAATACTGAAATTCATGACAGCAAATTCTTCACAGGAGGAAGAAGAGGGAGTGCCTGGGAGACTATTCTGCCAATTGTGTATTTCAGTGAAATGGCCCCTTAAAAGACAGCTTTTAGTCGGACATATACATATACTGTGGTCTTAACACAAGCCCAGTGCTGTCTCAGGAGAGTGTCTCTGTCATCCACAATGCATCATTCTGGTCTGGTATAGAAACCACAGTGTGTTAAAGGCAGAACAATGGCGCTCTGCTGTGCCACAGTCAACACTCCACTAACAAAGCTGCCATTTACAGCTTCAGAGCTGTGTTGGCTCTGTGCTGAAAGCTATATGCTACTGAAGAAATAGACCCACTTAATTCCAAATGACTTCACAAGAAATAGCCATAGCAGTAGAAGATGAAATGTGACCACTACAGGCTTCAAAGATTGCAGCTGATATTCTTACACATGCAAAAAACATAATATCACAGTTGCCATATCTTTGAAATTTTTGTTTGTTTGTTTGTTTCGCATGCAAGTAGTGCAGTAGTAATCATTACAGTATTGTCCTATTAAAGCTGTGTCTACATGTTTTATGCCCTCTACACTGCAGATACAAGATCCAGATATTAATTCAGTTGATTGATATTGATATATTTATTGATAAACTGATGGGAAATAGCATCAGTTATCTGCAAATCAAATATGTCCTGGCACAGCTGGCTATTGCTTCCGCATTTGGATCAATGCTAGAAAGCTTCCCAGCTGCTCGGCTATCAGCAGCAGTAAGAACATGTGGGTGTGCTGCAGTGCAGCAAGGAGGTCTGACACGTTACAAAACCACTGCTGCTATTTCTGGAGCTAGAGATGCTTATAAGTCAAGAGGTGGGCTGAGTGTTATGGGTGTGGAGTCTGGATGCATGTCCAACTGCTCTCATTTTCTGTAACCACAAATGACATTTGACTTATGGCATTCTAATTCCCTCTAAATGAGCAGCTGATTTGCTAAAGGCAATTACACAAGGTGAGAGAAACAATGTGTGACATGTCCCCTGAGTTCCGAAAAGGTTCTGCTGCTGACGTAGTATGTCTCTATGAGCAGGACATGGGAAACAGATGTCTTACAATTTGTCAGAATTTTTTTGCTAAATCAGATGATGTGAAATTGTTAAAACAAACAAGCCAGTTGTGTGTACTGAATCTCAGAACAGATAAAGTTTTCAAATCAGCTTGGAAGGTTGGCTTTATGGAAATAATAAGCATGTCATTACACTATGTGGAGCTATTTAAGGTAAAACAAAGTCATTTCTTTGCTGGACACAAGTAAGTCACGTGTCTCCCCTATAAAGTCTTTACACAAGTAGATCCTCTTGACCCAAGTGAAATCACATATATCAAGTCTTTTAATCTTCTGGTCCCAAACTAGGGCTGCTCAATTACAGGCAAAAATATAATCACAATTATCTTGGTCAAAAGTGAGATCAGGTTTATTTAAGACACTAATTTTTTCGACTTCAAAAACATGATTTCTTGAACTTGAAGTAAATTTACTGTGAGCTGTCATGTAAACTTGTTTGTACGAAGTTTTGCAACTGACACAACATGTAATGACCCTCCCTGCATGCTCTTCCAACACAGGTTCACTGTGTATGAGTGTGTGTCTGCCTGGCTTGCCATGGACACCTGCGTGCCATGTGATATTTTCCTGTTAATACAAGCTGAATTGTTTTTTTCTTTCTTGTTGACCAAGGGCTCTCTTTCCATCATCTTGGCACAAGATAAATTTGAGTTTCAACAGCCTGGCTCGGAGTGATTTTAAGCTTGCACTGTAAGACAAAAGTACACTGCTGCAAGAAAAGGGGTGCATTGGATTTCAAGTGCTGCACAAAATGAGAGCATCATCACAAAACGTGTTTATAATAGTATAGAAAGCAACAATATGATTGAAATTGAAATGGTCAGGTGCACCAGCTCTTAAATGGCAAAAATTTTACATCAAAGTTTAAGATCATCAAAATCAGTGAATAAACTCACTACTTTGAGTTATATTGAAATACTATATATATATCTGTTCATCTTTGCAAAGCTTTTGCATCAACTTCAGCTTTGGTAAAACTTTAAATATACACCACTGACAAGCTGGAGGCCCACTTGACAGTGCTGACCCAAGGGAACAGAAAGCCAAGGAGTCTGAAATAAAGGTGACTGTTTTGGTTTACTGTGGTGCACCATTCCATTGTATTTAACCTCCTCTGCCAGAGTAAAAACTGTTCCATAAAAGAGGAATTATGTTTTTGGACTAAAGCCTGGTCAGCTACAGTGTTAGCATGTGATCCCCAGCTACAGCAGCTTAAAGCTAGTCCTTTTATTACAGTCGCTAAGTCAAGATTTCAAAACCACTCATTTTTCAAAAGCCTATGGACTCATTTTGCTTTATCCTTTGCAGGTGTAACTACACCTAAACAATTAGCATAAACCGTTAAAATAATTACTTTTAAAAAACTATATTCAAAATTTACCTGACCATATGTGGTCTGTATGTTATTGATGTGTCACAGCTACCATATTTTGTAATTTTAGAGGTGAATGTTTTACAAGTCATTTAATTTATCACCTGACATCAAAGTCTTCACAGTGTAACTGAATGTGATTAATGTGTACCAGCAAATACACCTGTTCACCCTGCTTGCACAATTTGATGAGCCTCTATTGAACTGACTGACCGTTGAAGTGTCAGGAAGTGAGAAGGTGATCAACTGAATGGTTTTAAGTCGCTCCATGTCAAAAGTTTAAGTCCAAGAGTAGTCACAATCCCAGGACTCAAAGATTTTAATTTTGTCCAGTCTAGGGTCAGCAGATTCACTATCTAGTTAAGTACATATCTTAGGGTCTCTTAGCCATTATCAGCCTACTGACATCTGAATTGCTGCTCAAATTGCATAAAAATACAAACTGAAGTGAAAACAAAAAGGCAATTCAGTCTGATCAGCAGTCTATCCCCAGACTGGGAACCAGACTAATCTGCCAAGCTCATGGCTTATTCGCTCTGGCAGATGGTTCTGGCCCTCTTCCCACTCACACAAATTTCCACTCGACCTTGGTTGTGTTGGGCCAATCACAATTGTTCATCTCATATGGGGCACATTTGATGTCATGACTGACAAAGGAGCGTTATCGATCCAGATTAATGGTCACATGTCACACATTTTGCTGCTCTGACTGGCTGTTCTAGTGCAACTCAAACTTAGATCAAAATTACAAATGAGGTTGTGCTTTAAAAATATGATTCAAAATTTTTATACTCTATTTTCAATTTTTAACTTAAATTTTTTAAGACATATTTGAGTGTACTGTTGGGTTGTAATGTGGGAACATTTGTGACCAGGCCCCACTTTCTTTTAAATCTGATCAAACGCTGCCCAATCTTGTATGTCTTGCGCTACATCTCATGTTTCCTTGCTGGGATTTGTTCAGGGTCAAATGTAGATGCTAACTGTTAGAAGTTTATTAAATTTTCTCCAGAGGCATTTCGGAGTTTATAATTCCCCTTGGAAAATGAATGAAAAGTTGAGTTACCAAACCTATTCACAAATGCAATTTGGTCTGACGTGTTACTGTTAAAACAACAATGTAATGACAAAATAAAGTCATGATATGAAGTAACGTAATGTTAATATGAACCTCTATTGTGACATAATGCTCTTAAAAAACAAATAAAACGTAAAGTGATAACATAAAAAATTTGACATCGGTTTTAAGTCATGAACCCAAAATAGACGCACATAAGGTTGTTAGGTCATTGAGACAAACTAAATGGTTGCTCTCTGCGTCTAAAGACGAACCTCTATTAGGGAGGGGTGCAGTATATGTTTGAATTAGGGCTGTGCAATATGGAAAAAAAATGTATCATAATTTTTTTCAAATGAGTTGATATCAATATATATATCGATATAAATTAAACAACTGTTTCTGTCAAGGTAAAAAGAGTTGTGAAGATGAGTGATTAAGATATCATGTGGTCAATTTTAGTTTCAATATTATTTATTTTCTGTCACAATTTGAACATGACAGATGTACTGTAGAACATTACACAGCTGTATTTCAAATAAATAAATAGGTATTTATCCAGTCAAAAGCTTCATATGTTACAGTGTGACACAAACAAAATGGAAAACTAAATTCTTTGGTCAATTCCAAATAAATAAGATAGGTAACACAAAATCAACAATTTGCAGTACATACTTCTCGGCTTCTAGTTGGATTCCATATTGCCAAAATATCTCCACACTCAATCCTCTAACAAGTGTTCTGCTGCTTGTTACTATTCCTACAATCTGTGCCATGTGTGTCAACCTAACCTGATATGGCTGCTATGATTGGTTTGGCGCTTTACTTTTCTCATTATCAATGGCTGTTCATGTTGTCTGTCAGTACATGGATACAAGGAGTTTTATGGTTAGGGTTCTCACTCATTCTTTGATAATTATCATTCTGATTTTATCACCAAGCCAGTTTGAATTTAACAGAACAATTGAGTTCTCTCAAAATGTTTACACATGTTGAATTGTAACTCCTGCTATAATCAATTGTGACTGATTTATTTCAAATACTACACACTCCACTCAATAAAAATATCGTTAGGTACAAACGGGACAGAGCAAAGTCACAATTCAAGGCATTTATTTAAGGTATTTAAATTTTTTTACATAATCCAAAAACTTTGTTACTGGAATAAAAGTTGTTTCAAAGAAACTGATCTGACATGAACCTGTGCATGAGTTATACTTACTGGCATGACAAAGAAGATACAAAAATAAATTTGAGAGTGAGTCATGACAACAGTCATATTCTGACTTATTCTATTTCAGATGTATTAGATCATTTCAGAAAGCCACATCTAAATAGCCATACTGATAAGTGAAAATCAAGTACACAAAGAGACATCAAATAAACATCTGTATGAAACCTTGTTTTGTCAAGTAAAGTAAGTGAATGCATTGTGGGTTGCTGAATGTTTCCTTACACTCTATCAAAAAGGTCAGGTACTGAAAAATGGAAAGAAAAGATTTTTGATAATAGAATTCCAAAGGCAAAGGCAACAAAAAAAAAAAATTGAGAAAACCGGAACTTTTACAGGTCTACAACTGCAGGCTTGTGTTTATATTACATAATGCAAGACATAAAATTAGTGCTTTGTTTCCATTAGAAAACATAGATTAAGGCTTTCTAGTCAAATATGACAACATGGGATAATTATATGTTCAGTGCAATGTGACTTTATCACATCTACTTTTATTTGTTATACTGTATGTGCTGCTTTTTTCTCTTTTTGGGAGCTCTCCTTTGGAGCAGTTTGTCTTTTATTTTTTAAAACCTTTTTCTGTTTGAAGGTTTACAATAGAGACAGACTTGAGAGAGTGAAGGGGAGGACATCCTACAATATTGCAAAACTGGAACCCAGTAAAGGATATTGTGATCATATGTGCTGCTCCTAAGTATTCATTTTTTGGGACCATAAAAGTGGGTAGAGAGATTAAAGAAACTTGCTGTGCATATATTTTCACCATACATTACATTTCACCATTGTTCTGTCTCTCCTGGTGCATTTCCCTTGTGCTGATGTCACACAGATGCTACACAGCCTCCAGCCATGCAGACTGTCTGTCACGCAGACATAGTTGAACATTAGCTTTAAGACACTCTGATACCATGGCATGTTTTGACCCCCCTTTGTCATATAAGCTAAGCTCTGGCAGCTGGAAACAGACCAGAAGCCAGTGAAACGTCATTTACTGACATGCTACTAACCAACAGCCACAGGAACAGAACTGGACTGAGCTGAGATTTAGCATGGCAGCCAATGTCAAAATGGCAAGTCACATGACAGACTCTGACCCAGAAATATGCAATACACAACAGTTACAACATAAATAGCTATAAAACACTGTCACACACATTGAGATATTACTTTTTATATGCAGCTTTAGTACAAACCTTATCGACAAGTATTTTTCATTTTATTTGTTTTCTTACTAAAACACATCATCTTTAACCATCAAATAAACTAAAGGAAATAAGGTCACCGTTTGCAGTTTCCCACCAAGTGTTCCATAGCAGTTAAAGAAATGTCAACATTTCTTGATGTAAAGTCTCCAAAAACATGCCCACCAACCTAAAAACACAAAATCATAATAACCTCAAAATTCTGACTTACTAAAAAATTTATATACAAGTAGCTATATTATTATTATCTGCACCAAAAAACCCAACATAGTCTGGTTTCAGCGTCTGACATTCAATTTAAAGCTAGCTCAGAAACGTGGCACACTGATGAAAATGTTACAAACACATACAACACAAACCTGCTTTGTTGTGCCACAAGAACACAAGCACATACATTAAAATATTATATATCAAAGTTATGTACTGTGTTGCTGTCTAGTTTATGAAGTTCCCTATGGTGTTGACAACAGTATGTTGAGAGCATCAGTATTTTTTTTATTTTTTATAAAATTGAACTGTCCATATGCCACAGAGATTCAGAGAAGAGAATTTTAGCACAACTTCACCAAGTTCAATGCCAAGGTGCATGGAGAGGTGTGACAGTGTGAACACTTTTCATTCAAGCGTTACTTGTCATCGGGCCATTATAGTGGCTCGGAGGCTGACGTAGTGATCACGAACTAGTGACATTCCATGTCTGTGTCTGGTGGACTTATGTCACATGCCAATACTATTTTTCTCTTCCTACATACTGTGTCATCTACATACTGTTGGCTGACTAATAGCCATAAATATTATACAAAATTGCATTAGGTATTACCTGTGCCTTGCAATGCCTCCACATTGTCCCAAAGGAGAGGCAAAAAACAGCTCACTCACTTAAAAAAGCACTTTGCTTAAGTAATGATGCAGACAGCCATCTCATTCAGGTGTGTCCAACCAAATCTAATAGCAATCCTACCCATGACTCATTTTAAGAGGCTCTCTGCAATGATGGAGTATATAACACTGAAGAATCTGCCAGTAGTCATATAGTTTTGAGAAACGTCAAGACAAAATTCTGGTCTGTTATTACTATGGACAACAACAACAACATGGTTACAAATGTGTTACACAACAGACTCTGACACTGGCATTAAAAGTATGTGTGCCTGAGAGTGAGCCAAGGGTGACCAAACACACGTGTGATGCAGTGTTCATGTCAAATCCAGAAACTCCCACCCTTTGTATACCAGAACACCAGAACAAAACAATGTGTGTGACCTAAAATTCAGTGTAAGACAAATGATCAATACTGTAACACAGGAGAGCAAGGGTCAACAATCAAAAGTCATTTAATATTGATTAAACTTATCTTTTGTGATTAGGTTCTTTTGTTGGATTTGGATTTCCTCCTAAGGAGACTTTTGATGACAAGAAATTACCCACGGATTATTGACTCTCTGTTTTCACAAAGTACAAAAGCACGAAAGATTTAAATGTTGAAGAGCTTTTTTACCAAGTATCACACATTGTTGGTATTACTAACAAACAAATAAAACCTGTCCTATATCCTGGTAGTATCTTAACCATATGTAGACAGATTTGGACAGAAAGGACTGATGTACATCACAATTACTGGGTCTTACATATAAACTGAACATAATGCAATAGGTTTCTTTACTTGCCACAGGAGTCTAACCACTAATCCAGTTCGGCATGATTTATTAATAGAAATTGGACCCGTCTACTTCCCAGTAGCATACCATGTACCTATTAGCTGCCATTTAGCTTTATCTGGTGAGAGAAAGACAGACTACCAGGTTGGCATTAAAAGAGATTACACAAAGATGCAGGAAGCCAAACTGTAACACACACTTGGAGAGAAAAGGGCTAAATGGATTTTTGTTTCACCCTCCACCACAAACTTTAAGTATTCACTTTTTAAAACTGAACAACAAAATCACAGCATCGGCTGGCTGACTGGACTGACAATTGCGACTCCTATGGGAAGTCAAGAGCTCTCACCAGGTCCAAGGGAGCTGGGCACAGGAATCAAGTCTAGTGGCCTACCTGACATGAAAAATCCACTCACACTCACACAAACGCACACACACACTCACACCTCCAGGTATATGAGATTGCATTCACTCAGGAAAAAATTATGCCAAATTTTTACATGTACTGCAACACATAGGGAGATGCATTGGGTAACAAGCTCACAAGCCTTAGGGTTAGGATGTATGACGAGTCCAGGCATAACAGTCTCTGTACCACAACATAAAATTTTATAAATTAGCCATTTTCAAAGAGAGAAAAGTATGGATCCAGTATATTAGTGTAAAGCATCCAGAATTAGTTAATCATTTAACACAATGTTGCACTTTATCGAACAGACTTGACTAGTCTGCCATTTTATGTAAAGGGGGTGGCTTTGACCTGGAACATTTATTCAATAGGATTGGGTAAATGGGAGTAACTGCTGCTACGCTAAAGTAATTAGACCAAATCCCAGCCTTTACTTTAACTCTTTCCCAGCTAGGTCAGCCAACATACACTGGATTGACATTATTTAAATGGTTAACCTGTAGGTACCACCCATGAGGTAAGTGGCAGATCTCATACCAGAAGATCTCGTTTCACAATTGCAGCTTAGAGCAGTAACTTATATCTGACATCTACTCAACATGAGGAGTCATATAACTCAAGTTTTTTTGGCTCAGACAAGGAAACTACAAAGTCATAAAACTACATTATAAACAGTTGTGGAGTTTTTTTCTGTTTTGCGTTTAAAAAGTACATGTTTTAGACTGTTTCTCACTAATTTCCCAATCTTACTGGAGTGTGATAGTACATCTCTGCAGTGTCCTTTTGACTGGGGAAGATGCAGCAGTAGGTCTTTACCAGTGGTGGAATGTAACTGAATAGGACTATATTTACTAGTACTGCATTTTACTTTAATTGATAGAAACTTAGACTTTTTAAAATTTCATATATCTAACTAGTAAATATTGCACCTCTTACTTTACTACAGTTGTTTTGAGAATACTATTTTTTAGTTGCTTTGCAAATAAATGTTGTAATTACAAAATCCTTATTTGGACTAAAAAAATATAATTTATTATTTGGGTTTAAACCACTCAATTGTATATAACTATTGAACAGTAACTTCAGCTTGACCAGCTATGCCGTTAAATTGTTGCTTACAAGCTATTGCACAAAAAAATAATAATCCCAATTTTTAATATATTATATTTTACCACTAACAGGAACTTTCTGTTGCATAGCAAGCTTGTTTATTTTTATTCCTTTGTCCAAATGCAATCACATTTGGTCATCTTTTTTGTAATAAAAAAATGTAAAAATATTTTGTAAATATATTATTTACTTATTTTTTATTATAAACAGGAAGGTCTTCAGGGGAACCTCAGGAACAATCCTACTTATCTAAGCTAACTAACTTTGTCAGTGTTTGATTGACAGCAGCTGGCAGGTAGCCAGAGTGCCACAGTTATAACTTAGGGAATGAGAGACAAAGAAACACCCCTCTGCTATAGCCCACATATCACAACACAGTGTGTTGTCAGTAGTATTGGAGAGTAAGGACCACTTAAGGCAAAGTGACATTTGCAGGCACATTTACATGCTGTTTAATGTGGTGAAGCTGTCTCCTCTTCAAACCAACACTACCAGTATACTTTCCCTGTCTGTTTAATTGCTTGTTTAACAAGATATATAATAAGATGTTTGTCAAAGTTTATAAGTTAGATAAGAATAAGACTTCAGTAGTAAATGTGGATAATTGTTAAGACTCTGTGGCTTTTGTGATGTAAAACAGGCTGCTGTTTGGTCCAGTTCATTCAACGTCCTCTGATAAAACACTCTCAAGTGTTATTCTTGAAATGTGCTCATGTTTACAGTGAACAGTGACCAGAACTTATTAATGAGCAACTGCTGAACATAAATGTGAAGGTTGTTAACAATCAAGAGAGTTAATCACACCCACTGTGTCGAGATGTGACAGCAAAACTTACAAAATTGCTGAGCATCAGGCCATTGAAAAGTTTTATTCTTGAAAAAAAGTTGCATCAATGATAATCATTCACTGATTTAATGCACCAATTGGTGAGCAAAAATCAATCAATAATCACAGTTTGGGACTGTGAACATAAGTTAGTCAGTCAAAAAATTCAAGTTAAAGTCAATAAATGCTGAATTGCTTACTTGAACACTGTTGCAGTTACCTGTAATGTTGAAAAGACAGACAAACAGATGAATGAAATGATAACCTCATTATTCTTAATAACCAATGGCTGTGCAGCAACAAACACTCCACTGCAAACTTGGTGTGTAAGGAAGACAGGTTCTTAATCCTTATTTCTTAGTTCATAGTTCTTAACAGTTATCAAGTGTTTGAGATAGATCTCTCTACTTGTCACACTTTCTACCTTTGTCTCATTGAGTCAGCTGCTCTGATCAATATACAACCATAAACAAAAATGACAGACTTATATCTTATATATCACATAGGAAAGGATTAGTCTCTGCATCAGTGTTGCCTGTGGCACTTCAGATCATACTGCATCTGCTGAATAATGGACGGAGTGGAGGTGTTAAACTAGGAAGCTGTGTGACACTGTTCCCCTAAACAAGGCATCTGTTTCTGCCTGGAAGCTGCTATAGTTGCACTGTGTTGTTTTTGAAAACCTGTCGTATTTTTATCCTCAGGGGGTTGGCCACTGTTTCGGTGCGCTGATTAATTCCTGCTAGTGCATTACATAACTCTATTGTTACAGATGCAGCTGATGTACTGGTCCCACTTTGTATGTTGCATGCAACAGAAAATTAATGTTGCACTGCTGCTCTGATGTGATGAAGTTTGTTCAATTTTGTGTGAAAGACACCATTAACCAATTTATATTATTCTGTTTCACTCTTCTATTGCACAAATACGGTTTTAGCACCAATTACTTTGAGTAAGAGACTTTAAAAATAATATAAGAAAAAAAGCTGTTATTGACTTAATTAAAAACCATCTGCCCAACCATTCAAAACTTAATTATTTTTGAAAAAACGTATTTTAATTATGTTAAGTACTGAAACTGAAGAATACTTTTAAAGGAAGGCACAAATAAACTTTTTTTTCCTTACTTTTGTTTTTTGGTCATTGTCAAGTACAACCCCTAACTTTTAAAAGGCAACTTCCCCTAATGAGGACTTAGTAGTGGT
>JAPZDZ010000002.1:1476515-1489677 GCA_029783805.1 Acanthurus tennentii | reverse complement strand
TTTTTATTTTTTTAACCAGCCGTGTTACAGGCACTGTTCGGAAAAATACATTTATTTAATTAAAAGTTTAAAAAATCATTCTGTGTTATATTTTTTTGTGTAAATATCCCATGTTACAACCTGAACATCTGCGACTTATAGAGTGTGGCCTTTATATGTACAAAATCTCTTTTCTTTTTAAATTTAGTGTGTGCGGCTTGTATTCAGGTACGCTCAATAGTCTGGAAATAACTGGACTATGAATTTGAACACTGTTAATAAACATTTTGGATAATGTAAACACAAAATGTAATAAAAAATATACAACAAGGATATACTTGTGTTTAGACATTTAAACTTTTGTAAATACTACAGAATTCATATTTGTTTTTTGTGGAATAAAACACAATAGTTTAATGTAAACTGAAAATTACTAACTACATTGTGCATTCATTCTCACCTCTCAGGATGTTTTATTTGAACTATTTATAAAGACCTGGAGATATCAAAGTGTCTAGTGACTCAAAACAGGAATTTAAATAAAAAGAGCCCAAAAAATCATATATTCACATTTACATTACCCTGTTAAACATCACACAGCCCCTTAGACTCATCATGTGACTCCTTTGGGTGCTAACACTCGGACTGAGAACACCTGTCTTAATCTCATATTGGAACATTCTGGATTTTTGTCATGTTGTGTCCTGTTTTATTTTGTAATGTTGACCTCTTGTGTCCTTTCAGTTTCCTGTGTTTTCCTGCCTTCATCAACCACACCTGCAGCCACTCACTCACCTGCCCCCGAGTACCCTATTACCATCCCTGTTTATATATATACCCACCTGTACCTGTCTTTGCCAGATTGTCTTTGTTCTGTGACAATTCTGTGACTTGACCATCTAGGATTCGCTGTGTTTTTTGTTCCCTCTGTGATTTTTGAACTTTGCCTGTTCTTTTTGGATTCTGGGACTTTTGCCTTTTCCCTGTCTGTTTTTGTTAGCCTTTTTGGATTCCTTGTTTGTATTTTGCTTTTAATGGACTAAAGACAGTGATTTTTATTTTGAACCTCACTCGATCTCCTGTGTGTTTCTCTGCATCTGAGTCCAAGTTTTACCAGAGTTGTTACATATATGGCTGTTCGTACAGATCCAAAGGTAAAAAGAATTTGAACACTACACAGGATCAAAATGATTATGATCATTATTACTTTTATTGCTCGTGCTGTTATCTTTAATGTGAACCAAAAAAAATGAAATGGCATGTCTTCATACAAGGCGTTATTTGGTTTTGAACACATCCATTTTAATCAAATTTGATATGTACAAAGGCCACAGAATAGCTAGCATTATGTTTATGGTATAATAGTATAAACATGACTCAATTTCCATTCATTCACTCAAAGTCTATTTAGAAAGTTTTATTTGTGTAACCACAGTGATTGTGAGCCAAAAACACAAAAAACACAGGTGGCTCACACTTAATGCTATGCCTGAACACCTCATGTACAGATATAAACAATGGACTGAAGTGGCTCCCACTACTCTTCAGAATATTGTTCACAATACACTGTAGACACAGCATTAGAGATTAAGTGTAACTTTTAAATTGCTTTATTTTTCTAAGAGGCAGTCCCTTAAATTTTCAGATATTTAGGATATTATCAAAAAAAAAAGAAACCCTGCTTTGTTATTGCTGGAATTCAAAACAAAGCACTGTTGATCATGGAAGCAAATTTGAAGAGTACGTACAGCTGGATATGAGCCCTACCAGTCATTCCAGCATGCAGAGTGATGTGGCAGTGATGACTACCGGACTGGCCAGAAGCACAGGAAATGGGCTATGATACTGCATTTGTGAGCCAGAGTTTAGTAGTAGCTTAAGAGGACACAGCAGGTGAGACATGTCTCACACACTGATGTATTACTACAGTATTTTAGCCTTGGGGCACACCAACCTTCATCATCGATCCACTTGAGTGTGATGGGCTGCTGCTTGGAAACGCTGCACATTGTTCTCACCTCCTCACACAGCTTGCGAAAGGTTACTGTGGCTGCCAAGTCTGTGATCAGCATGTCCCTGAATGCAAACATAACACAGGAAATGTCAAGACTGAGTCAATTTGTCTCAGTGGAGATGGAGAGATCCCTCGAGGGGTTCCTAAGAGTCTACAACAAAATGAGGAATTCATTAAATGCTATTTTACATAGAGTGAGCTTCACCTGTGGTCTCAAATATTAATTTAAAGATAAGCAATTAACAGCTGATTTGTTTAGCTGTTATCTAGCCAGGAATTTACAGAATTAAATATGGTGGAAAGTGTTTGCTAGATAAATAGCCAAATTAATGAGACAGATTGCAGAAAAATGCCGTTACTGGGTCTGTCTACTGTGTGTGTTGGTGCAGGTAAGTGTCATTAGCATTCAGAGGAGAATTGAAGGTGTTAAACCTTACCATCTCAAAATTCAGGCAAATGGACAAAATTAGAGAGGCACTTGACTGATCTTGGACCTGAATGTCAGTTAATAAGTCATAAAGGGTACTACTTGGGTTGTGAAAACTAATGTACAATGGGCACCAATTATAATCTTTGCCTTGTAAATAATAGTATGAACATACCTGTTGTAGTTATAGTCAAAGGAGTACTATTAACAATGATCAATGCAATCCCATTTTGTGTATCCAACATACTGTATTATTATTACATCAGCAAAGCATCTGTTCCTGAAAGACATTATACCTGGCAATGTCTGAAAACCGCTTAAAAGGTCTTTAACCACGGCTCCTTCGATGTTAAAAGTGATGCCAGAAACCTCAAAAATCACTTTTTAAATATTTCTTTGTTTTTTTTTCAATTTAACTAGACTAAAGTGATATACCTTCTCGCTTTTTTATTGGGATGCAAAATGACTGGAACATGTAAATGCATATGAAGATTAACTGATTGAAACAACTTTAACCGATAACAACTAATCAAATTATTTTTGACGGACAGAAGAATAGTTAAATCAGAAGCTGGTTAAGCTTGGGCTCATCTTTGACTTAGGCTTATGTGCTTTTGTTATTCAAAGAATACAACTTGCAGGAATACAAAAGTCAGAGTTTAGAAGACCAGCCGCAAGGCTTTTAAGTAATGTAAACATTATAAACAGAGACTCTGCACTGATTTGAATGTTAAAGCTGTAAAATGTCTTTGTTTTACCACATTTCTTTATTTGATTGCTGAAAACAAACAGAAAGCACCAAGAGACTGACTTTCATATCAGTACTAGTCCTCAAAACCCTTATCAGTGAACCACTCTTTTAAATAAGGGTGTGCATATTTAGTTTCAACATCAACCCTCACTGCTCTGCTGCTGGCTGAACGAGACATTGTGAGCATTTTGCATTCACTTTCAAAATCAAGGTTTGAACAGAGACAGGGTCAAGCATACTGCAGATGTGTAGCCAGGTGTGTGTGTGTGTGTTTTATACGAATATCACCATCTAAACGGTAAAAATTTCACAGGTCTCATGTGTGTCTGACAAGTATCTGGGTGTGTGTGGCCAAGTATTTATGATGACTGTTTGTTGGACTCTGACTAGGTGGAGCAGAGACAGCTTGCTTCACAGCAGGCATTCCTGCACACAGTCAGTGAAGAATAATGTCAAACAGACACACATGCGTATTTATACACAGAAGGGTTATGCCTTTATCTGTAGTAAAGGTTGATCTGGTTGAGTGACTCTGCTGTGATGTAATGTCTATGGGATTATGGTCTGTGATTTTGTATATACTTTTATATTTCTTCAGATACTTTTCTTACTGTTCTTATTATACTTCTTGATAGTTAACAATTGCTGCCCTTACCCAATCCTTAATGATAATTCTAAAAACTAAACCTAACCCAACCTAAACTAAGTCAAATGCATTGGAAATAATCACTGAGAGTCTGGGACAACAGGCAACACTATGGCTGCCCTTTGCACTTCTTGCTGAGTGCATATACTCAAGAGTGCTCTGCACACTAAGAAGTTATTCATGTGCTAGAAAATAAAACGGACCATCAACCTTTGATCCTTCTATCCAGAATGCACTGCTGTAGTCTCCAGGTATTGGTTCTTTTGTAACACACACTGGGGTACGGGCTTTCCACCTTCCAAATCTGACTACCTGACCCAGTACACAATGTCACTTCCAATCCCACTTTTGAAAAACTCAGTTTAACTAAATACAGGTGATTAACCAAAAAAACGTGAGGCCAAAAGGACATGAGCCCAGCCATTAATTACATCCTCACGGTTGCTGTTAGACCAAAGGGGTATTATGTTACATTTATGGCAATAAGGATGATTAGCTCGATGTTTTCCATCTTTAAAACTCTGCTTCGGCATGAAGGAATGAAAAGATAATAAAATAAAATAAAACTAAAAACTAGATTTGAAAACTTGAAATAAATTAAATATGGATTAATGAATGAATAAAAAAACAAAACTCTGGCTTGACCTGATCCAGTGCTGAGGTTCGACAAGAGACGCCCTCAAAGAGCCTTTTATCCTTTTACTCTTATCTTTCAAATTCTCTCTCTCTCTCCCTATTATTGTTATAATTACTGTTTCTGTCAATGCCTCTTTTTTCTTACCTTTTCTCGTCATCCTATATCCTAAGACATCCAAGTCCCATACACACATATACACCCTTTTGCATGCATAATAATTTTACTTTGTCTTAAGCATATCTGCCTTTCTGTTCTTTCTTTTATAGTCAATTTCCTGTGTAATGTCTCACAAGTGTCTTGCTGTTTATCAGTTGCGCTGTGGTAAACACAAAAAAAAAAATTTAAAAAGGCTCTTTTCTTACATGGATGATGATAATTTGTACTCATTTTTAGTCATTTTTACTTTGAACAGCAAAACTTAAAAAAAAATCTAAATGGGGACAATAAATTAGAAATCAGTTTGAAAATACATCAGTGTGTTACGCTTCTTGGGGAGTGATCAGCACTTGTTAGAATTCCTCTCTGTTTTCCTTTTCACTCATTGCAGTGGCAACACCGAGCCTTTTTTTTAATCAAGAGAAACTTGTGTACTGTAACAAGGATTAATTGGCATACTCTGGCTTAAGTAACAAATATTTTTCAATAAAACATAACATAAAACATGTGTGGAACTTTAATCTGCTAAATTTAGGCTCGTATTTTAAAAGGAAAATTTGATTTTTAAAAAATGTATAACAACTTTTTACTTGCTAATCTACTCCCAATTGTGCTTAAAGTCTCTGACACTGCAATGACTTATGCTATTAGAAGACACGTATAGAAGTTACTATACATATGACAAAACAAAACCTTCTGGAAGATATTGATGATAATTTCTAGCCCTCTCTGCCTTAAAGCTCTTGTTTTTTGGATAAAAGTAGGTAACATTAAAAAAAAATGCTAGGCTTGAAAAGAACATCTGGTCAGCTTCATAATTTCTTATACTTATTCTCAGGCAGAATACTACCTGATTTATATAAAATTTTCAATAATGTTAAACTGTATCTCATCAAGTGAACACTCTTGTTATGCTGACCAAGTTTAGTCAACTTTGAAATTCAACAAGTGTGGCTCCCTCTTTTGAAAGAAAAAATATTTTGTAGAAAAACACAGCTTTACACTATTAAAACTGTTTTTAAAAATGTTGGTTTTGCTCCCAGTATGTGTAATACTTGAATATGTGAGCTGTCATGTTAATTATCCATAGAGTTACCAGATAGAGAAAAAGAAATCTTAAGGTTTCACCACTTGGCCGAGGCTGATTGCTCTCAATATATGAAGCCACAACCGAAGTCTTGTGTGAACAACAATATAATGATGAAGAGTCTGACATGAATGATGGGTGCTATTTCATCATACCATGTCATTCATAAGGACTGCTAGAATTACCAGTCAATAAAGTGTCAAACTATTATTTGAAAAAGCACCTCTGACCCAGCTGAGAGTTATTAGAGTTTTGATTAAGTCCTATGTCAGTAAACTGCCACCTGAGAAGCAGCAGTTCAGACTTTCACAGCAACATGTCAACAACAAGAAGACCTGCCCTATACAGGAAACCTCCCAGGATCAGGTCCAACAGCAGTTAATGCTCTCTCTAAAGTATTTTTCTTTTCCATTTGAAAAAAATTTCCCCTTACTCTAAGTACAGCAGAGCAGGACACAACTCATCGCACGTTGTTTTGAGCTCCACGGTCCTTTAGGCATGCTAACTGGATTAATCAACTAGTGAACAAAGTGGCTTTTCATTCTCAGCCTAAGTATTTGAATCGATGTAACCTGTTCTGATTTATCTATTGTGAGATGCCAGTATACACCAGGTATACTGTGGTATACTGTATATACTGGTGTACTGTATACTGTGGGTCCTGTTTTTGCTAATCCAGATGGTTTTCCACAACATCAGTCATTCATTTACTCAGTGGTATGGCAGTGTCATCTAACTAGTGCTGAAATAATAAGTAAAACAGTGCATCTGTAGGGAAGAAATCTGTTTAATTTCAATTAATATATCAAATAAACATGACAAAGTAGTGACAAGAGCTCCGGCTACTATTACTGACTGATACTTGTTTGTCACAGAGTTACTAGTTACTCTAATTATAGTTATAATTATAGTTCTACAATATAATTATGATTATGATTATTTTAATAATATAATTATGAAAAAGAATCTTGGTCAATATATTCCTGTCAATTTTTTTTAACCTTCAGCCGTTATTTAGCTGTAATCATCCACTTTGGGCTTAACACCAGCATTATTTTACTATGCAGATAACCAATCATCACTGTGTAATTCATGCACACACTTGCCCAGTCATTATTATTTAGAATGATGTACAGCTAACATGCTCATCGTAGCAAGGGTAGCATGAGGAGTTTAGAAATCATTTTCAAACTAGTGTATTTGTGATTTCTACTTTGAAACTGTTCTGTAAACGTTTATATGAAAAACTGTTCTCAGGACCGGGGTATAATGTTTTTAAAATCAATAATGATTTGCATTTATCAAGACAATAAAATAACATTTAATGTGTTATTGGAGTGTGAACAAGAACAGGTATATAAAGACAAAGGGACTAAAAATCTGAATATTGCACAATATTAGCTGGTCCTGGCTTCTCTGGTCAAATTATTTGCTTGCTATGCTCAGTTTTAAGTTAAACTGAATTTCTTTTGGTTCATTGCAGATAGTCAGTCAAAATGACAAATCTGAAGTCTTACTTTGGCTTCTTTGCAGTCATGATGGACATCTGTTCTTCATAAAGTTCTATAATTTTTTATTAAATTATTGATTAATTAATCATAAATAATGTTTAGCTGCAGCCCTACAGATATCACTAACAATGATCAAGGATTATATACCACCTCTGGTATATAGTGCTGGTCAGTGGAGTTAAGTTTCCCTTTTCTTGTGTCTCATCTCATTGCAGCCATCAGATGCTTCTTTGGGATTTTTACACACAGCACAAACGTTAACAAAAACGAAAATCCTATGAATATAATCATACTGAAGTAACATAAACATGGTGATACTGTGATTGAAGCTAAACAAATGGTTTAGTCTGAACTTAGCTGCCACGTCCTGTAGACTAGAGATCACTGTATCTGGCATCAAACTTAAACCTGCTGCAGACCAGTTTTAATTTAGCATAAGAATAGATTAACAAAGCTCATCCCATTTTATTTATTTAATAGCAAAAATACAATCAATTTATATACTAACTGTCAAACTTACATAATAATATAGGTTACTGATTATTTGAAAAACAACCAGTTGTTAAAAGTGTGTTGTTACAAGTTTAGTACCTGCAAGAAGGAGTTTGCCAGAAATGCGGAAGTAATCAATAATCACATGCACTGTCAGTGAATTAAGATATAAAATGTAAGAAAACAGGAACAAAGGCCCATCACCATGCTCTGAAACTTATGTGAACATATATAAACTCCTTGTTCTGTTTGATAACAGTCAAGATGGAAAATATCTCTACAATAGTTGACCCACAAATACAGTCACAGTGGGAGTAAATAAGAGTCCTAAGTTTTTTATAAACACCTATCACTTATACATTGTAGAGGTGCACTGATTTATGACCACACTAACACAGGCAGACCTGTCAACCCAAGATGGTCCACTAATGAGTGACAGCAGTACAGTCGGTTAATCTTTATGTCTAGGATACAGACACAGAAAGGAGGAATTGACTGTATATGATGATGCAATTATAAAGGACTTTCAAAAACATTACTTCACTTTTAAAAAATCAAAGTGGCTGAAATGCATATTTGTCAGTGTTAATAGAAAGGTCCAGTTGTCACAAGATAACCTTAATTATAACAGGAAAGATCAAAATTTGCATTAAAAAATCACTTTACACAGGCTGAGGCAAAGAGCATAAGACAGAATGATACAGAGTAGTTGGGTAGTTTTTTGATGATAATAAAAAGGCAAAATTTCAAAAATAAGCTGCAAACATCTGAAATAGTACTCAATTTAAACTGAATTTCTAAGAGCTTTAACATATTAAATGTTTTACACTTATATAGAATAATATTTAACAATGTGACATGTTCGTCATATTTAATTACATCAGTAATTATAGGGTTCAGCCTAGTACCCAGGTAACTCACAGAGAGTGAGAACACGACAAAAGGCTACACTCAGAGTCACTTATGCTAATAGCTTATATTACAATGAAATTAAAACTTAATTAAATATTCTCTACAAGTATTTACTGTTCTTATATTGATGGAAATGTTTTTGAACATTCTATAATAATAATAATAATAATAATAATAATAATAATAATAATAAAGCTATTTTGAGTAAGCCCTTGTGAGTTTGAGATTGGACAGGTAAGGTGCAGTGCACTAAGACTTAGCTTGAACTATGGATCCCTGCTGAAACGACAAGACGACCCTACATATCGACCTGTGACACCCCCACTTATCTGAAAGTCTCCATTCCTCAGGTGTTTCCCTTTGCCACTGCCTCTCGACTGACAACTGTACACCTCTTTTCTTGGGCTAGCTACTTACCCACAGTAGTGTGCTTTTATTTTCACCGTCTCCGAGTCCAAGTCCATTATGGATCCGTTTGACGCTAGCATATGCATTGAACAGTTTGATGTAAGTTACCTCCCAACTAGCCTAACTTAAACTGGAGGCCCAAACAGGCTGTATGACCCGGTCACGTCGGAGGATACAACTTTACATAACACGGCCAGAGGCAACGTTTTGTCCGACACTCTCTGAGCAAAACTTGTAGAGCTTCTTTAAAGTTTCTTGCGTTTACACGACATTACAGGCTTCTCTGACGGAGGACTTGTCAAGTTGTCGCGATTGATAATACCATTTCCAGCTTTTAGTTTCAAAATAAAATGCATACTGACACGAGCGCCCTGACATAGGACTCAAGGTTAGAGTAATACTTTTATTTCGAAACCAAAACCCCTGAGTTTCCAAACCTGCGAGAGCAAACTCAGGCTAACCTGACAGAGTTTCTTGTTGCTCACTATGGTTACCGGAATCCATAATCACCTGTCCCCGCTCCCTCTAACGGGGCTGGGGGATTGCGCCTACCACAACAGGTCTGTAATATCTTCTCACAGAGTTGCAGACAAAATACAACAGCTGAAAGTGCGTTTGTAACGAACTTCTTGAATGCTGCAGGAGGTCATATTTCCATCGCAGTTCTCTTCCATCTCTTATTATTCTGCGCAGGTAGAGCTTTGCAGTGCATTTTATCTGTCCTACTGTAATGTCATTTTTTAGAGGTGGTTTCTCTTTATTCCGTCATATATTTTTTGATAATGACAACACTATTTTTGTATGTTTTTTAACAATGTGTTATTATTTTAATAAAAGCCGAAGTGGAAAGATGTGCCAAATGGAGTCGAATGACAGCTTAAACATTTTAAACAGATTTTATAAAAATCACAAGGATACCAGGAAGTTTAAGCCTTCACTACAAAAATGCAGTTTTCAAGCGCCACCTGCTGGTTCATTACTCATAACTTCAAGGACGCTTTTAGGCCTAAAAATCCTTATTCACTACAAGTTTAGAGTTTAGTGATTGACATTACAAAACAATGGACAGTTTGTTTGTGTCAACTAAAATAATTGCTTAAGTGAAGGTTTGGAGCCTCTGAAGCACTCTGCCCAGGAGGTAGGTAGCTGTCAAAAAAGCCTTTATTTGTATTCTTATTTGTTATGTCATTAATGGGGACATCAAGAACATGGAAATACAATACAGAGCATTTTTCTCAGAAATAAAGAGTGATTTTGAATTAAAAAAGAGCTGTATTACAAAGAAATTTAATGCTGATTCAATTAATTAATTAATTAATTAATTAATTAATTAATTATCGCAGATTCCAGTGGATGAGTGTTCTTGGACTACTGAGCACAGCTGCACTTGCTACTATGTGCGTCTCTGTCTCTCCCCAACCCTCGTCTTGCTCTATTTTCTGTCTCATCCTCTGTCTCTCTGTCTCACTCATACTCACTCTCCCTCTCTCCAACACTCTCACTCTCTTCCTCTCCTCTCTTTATCTCCCTCCCCTTCCTCTGTCTTGCTCTCTCTTGTCTATTTCTTAGTCTTGCTCTCTCTCTCCCTCTTAACCTGACCAGTCTTGTCAGATCCCGCCCACCTCCAAGTCTGGATCTGTCCGAGGTTTCTGCCTGTTAAAAGGAAGTTTTTCCTCACCACTGTCGCCAAGTTCTTGCTCATGTGGGAATTGCTCTCAATTTTTTGGTCTTCATAAACTGAAATTCCCTTGAGGTGTTCTTGAAATATTGCGTTCATAAGACATAAGGTTCCAGAGACCTTTGACCTCCAAAATCTAATCAGTTCATCCTTGAGTCACAGTCAACAGTTTGAAAAAAATCCCTTATAGCATTCTTGAGATATCGTCTTCACAAGAAATCCACACAGACAGATGGAAGGATCAACAGGCTGACAACCTGAAAACATTATACCTCTGGCTTTGGTGAATTATATCAAAAAGATTTCAGAGTTGGAAGAAACACTCTGGATCAGTCAAGACATTAGAAAAGCTATTCTTAATAAAGAATGTGTAATGGGGTATTTCTGGATATTGAAAAGCGTATGATTCTATGTGGAGGGAGGGAGTGCTGATTACACTCCGTGATGCTGGTATTAATGGTAGAATGATCTACTGGATCAAGGATTTTCGTAATAATAGGTCCATTTAAGTCAGAGTTGGGGGTGATTTTTCAGAAACTGTTAACACTGAAAATGTTACACCTCAAGGTTCAGATATTAGTCCCATTCTTTTAAATACAATGATTAATGTCAAAAAGTCAGTCAAAGTTTTGGTAAATCGCTACTGGCAGATGATGGTGCCATATGGAAGAGTAGGAGGATATTGGTCATTCTTTTTGTCAAATACAGAAGGCTTTTGACCTGGTTGGGGCAAATAAGTGGGGGTTTAGAGTTTCCACCTCTATAAGTAAAGTAATGATCTTTGGATTTAAGAGGAAAATTGCAGATTTAAAATATTTCTTTGTATGAGAGTCCCTTATAACTAGCCAAGGTCTTAAGTTTCTGGGTATATGGATGGATGAAAAACTTCCATAGAAGTATCATGTGGATTAAATATGTAAGAGGGAGAAAATAATCAATAGTGTTTGTAGTTTGGCTTGAAGTGACTGTGAGGCTGAGAAGGACACTCTGCTTATGATTTATCAAGTCATGATAAGATCTGCTTTAGATTATTGGTGTGTTATTTTGGGTCAGCAGCTACTCAGTTTTTCATAAGTTGGAATGAAATGAAAATGGAGTCCAGCCAAAAGCTTTCAGAACGACTCCTATATGTGCTTTACTTGTCGAGACAGGGTTACCTTTTGGAATCAGAAGACACAAACTGGGACTCCATTATTGGATGAATTTAAGGGGTCAAAAATATAGCTCCACAGTTAAGGGTCTTTTGGAGAAATCTTAAGAGCTCATGGATAAGGGGAAAAAAAATCTACACCTTAAAAAACTGTTTGCAGTGAACACTGGGCTGGTAAAAAAAATAATGTTGGGATTTGTTTGGTCTCCAGTACCTTTGTGCTTTCTCCCTGATCCTGAGGTTAATTTACGTCTGCTTGAGATCAGTAAAAGTATTTCATGTCATATTGTTTTCAGATATTCAAGTCAATTTTAATGACCACATGCAGATTTTTATGGATGGGTCTAAGGACTCAGTCCCAGGGGAAACTAGAATAGGGTGTTAGGTATCAACAGAGTATATACATATCAGATGACTCCTCTGTCTTTTCTGCTTTATTACTGGCAGTTTTGTGGGCCTTGTGGTAGTTTGAGCAGGTTAAACCTCTGAACAGTATCATCTGTTCAGACTTTGTGGTTTCTCTGCTTGCTTTAAGAAATGGGACAGGGCCTGCCCTGACCCCCTGACCTAGAGTTGGGGTCCAAAATTCAGGACATCATGTATGTTTTTTGTGGGTCCCTGTGCAACCAGGTGTGGAGGGGAATGAAATCTTTGATAAACTGGCTGAGAACTCTTTATCAAGAGAAACCATTGATTTGAATGCTCCACCGGGAAAAAGTGAATGCTTTAGCATTTGCAAGGAAAATTAGAACATCAGAAGCAGAAACAATGAAGAGAGGAGCAGAGAAGGCATAACTTCTCTCTGCAGCCCTCTGTTCAAAGCATGAGGTGGAGAATTAAATCTGGGGCAAAATATGATGCTGTTTGAAGCAGACTAAGGCTGGGCCACTGTGGTCTTCCAAGCTATTTAAATTGTTGGAAAACATCCAGATGGTCTGTGTGAGTGAAATGAGGAGTCGGTGCAACATGTTTTTTTTCCACATATAACCGATTTACAAATGAAGGACAGTAGTTATTTATTGAGCTGACAGAGCAGTGTTTTTCTCTTTAGTCTGTTTTTGGAACAGAGCAGAACTTTCAACCTGTTGGAAAAGCAGATTTAGTAAAGTTTTTTGATTCAACTGGACCATATGTGATAATGTAAGTTGTTAAATAGCTTTCTTTTGCCTGTGGAGGGCAGCATTATGCTCTTTTCCGTACAGCCTGCCAGCAGAAGCAGAAGCAGAAGCAGAAGACAGAGAAGAAGATTCACTGATGCTGAATCAGCTGAATCCAGTCTTCCTAACTATGTCCATGTCTTACACTGTTTTCAGA
>JAPZDZ010000002.1:1432457-1464054 GCA_029783805.1 Acanthurus tennentii | reverse complement strand
GATGTCACTCAACAGAACAACACTACTTTGTCTCAGTGGTCCCTTAAAGCACTCAGCACCTCCCAGCTGAGGACATACACAACCAAAGAGTCACTGTCTGCAGCCTTTGCACACCAGAAACACACTGCAGCAGAACTGGTCGGCTTAATAAGCTGCAGAGCTGTGCCATCATAGGATAAGTGACATGTGTTAAGTCAATATTTTCCCCTCTCAATAATATTCTAGATTTTCAGCAGTTGACCAAATAAAAATGTAACCTTATGGTTTAAGAACTGAGATAGGTAGCATGCTTGTTTACCTTCTGGCGCCCAGGGAACTTGAACTTGGCTCTGCGCAGAGCCTCAACCACGTGCTCCTTGTTCTGGGCCTTGGTACGAACAGACATGATCACCTGGCCAATGTGCACACGGGCCACGGTGCCCTGGGGTTTACCAAAAGCACCACGCATTCCAGTCTGGAGCCTGAGAACCAGAAGATGGAGAAAATATGAGGATAAACACTGTATATGATATCCATCCATCTATCTATATTTTTTTAAAAGGCTTATGGTTTCAAAGCCCAGCGTATTGTGAGTGTAACTTGTAAAAAAAAAATTTCTTTAAAAAGTAATTATTAATAAAAACACCAACTTATCTGGACAAGTTGTGATTCTACATTACAAATCCCCAATCATTACTGCTGTCATTTGACAGCTCACTAGTACATCTGTAATGATGATGCTTACTAAGTTCATTAGCCCCCAAAGCAACCATCAACACACACACAGCAGATTCTTACCTATCAGCTCCAGCACAGGACAACATTTTGTTGATACGGATGACGTGGAAGGGATGCAGGCGCATACGGATGTGGAAACCATCCTTACCGCAGGTCTTCACCATGTACTTGTTAGCACAGATACGGGCAGCCTCCAGAGCTACAGAGGGGATGGGGGGGGGTTGGAATTAACAAGAGAACTCCAAAGACATTTCCATCCTGAGTGAACATCCACAGACACATGCACAACAGTTTACCTGAATAAACTCTAAAGCATGTGAAAGAAGTTATTGTATTATTGCAAATCTCACTAAATATAATAAAACATGCATACCCTTGTATCCACACATTTATCCACAGAGACCTCTGTACCAAAGCACACACAGAAGTTGAGACCTTTCTGATTTAGTATCAGGTGCTGATACTGGTTTATTTCACTCATCAGTAATTCCACAGACATCACCAAACCAGTTTCTACAGTCTGGGTTGCAGGCGATAATAAATCTATAGGCACTTGATTTGTTAAACTTTTCAGAACATTGAAGTACTTTCACAGCAGTTTGCACTCCTAAACTGTTGGCATGTGAAGCCTTCTCAACATACAGGTCAAATAAAGGGCTATGGAGTTCATTTAAATTTGATGAATTTTTATATATTGTCACTGTTTGGCAGACACATTGTTCTCCATAGATTATCACTGAAATTTCTTTCATAAATCAATGCCACTGGTCACCCATCACATCCCTCTGCTGGTTTTACAAATATTTAACAATGGAAGAGTTTCAACAAGCTTGTACTTAAATCTCACAGTGTTCAATTACTTTAAAAACACTAGTTTTCATCATTATTTCCAAAAGATGTATGCTGTATAGTCTACGACATCCTAATGTAACAAATTACACTCCACAGCACTGAAGATTTACATTGCATTCACGAGTTAAGAGCTCTGGTTTCAGTGTTAACTAGTTATCTAAATTTGGGTATCTGAATCAGACAGAAACCAAAGGAAGCATCTCTGCATCTGTAATAATCTACAAAAGTACTTGAACCCATATGCACTATACATCTAAGCATTTATATGTTATTAGACAATAACACACCCAAGTGTAACTTTATTTACACATGTGCACATGGACAATGAAAAACAGCCAGTATTAATCTGGGCCTATGAAGTCTCCATAAAGAAATCATGACATAATTCAAGCATATTCATTCAAGTGTAGGCATGTGTGCACTTATAACTGAGGAGATAAAGTGAGATTTCAGTGTGTATCTCTGGCAGTCATTTTCAAAATTCTGCAAAATTTCCTTTAAATGATTTTTTTTCTTCAAGAAACAACAGAGCCTTGCCACAGAAGTGGAAATATGTTGGTTTGACTTAAAGATTAGGAGTAACCCAAAGTTTCAGGAAGAAGAAAAAACAAAACAAAACAAAAACCAACTCATTGATCCTCAGCTCCTCACCTTCTGAAGACAGCTGCTCGTACTCATCAGAGACCATGTGACCACACAGAGGGAACTCATCTACCTTGGCCTTCTTTCTGCCCAAGTCAAAGATCCTGATCTTAGGATCTACACGTGATGAAAAAGAACATTTAAAATGATGAACTGTCTTTCAGATTACAACAAATGCACAGATTACATTAACACTGACAAAACTATCTAAGATCTGAAATCAGGCAGCTGCACATACTTAAAGGAGTTTGTCATGTGAAGTCACTGTAAAATATATTAGAGAAGTTCATACAAGTGTGAGAGGCGTTAGATGTCACTCAACAGAACAACACTACTTTGTCTCAGTGGTCCCTTAAAGCACTCAGCACCTCCCAGCTGAGGACATACACAACCAAAGAGTCACTGTCTGCAGCCTTTGCACACCAGAAACACACTGCAGCAGAACTGGTCGGCTTAATAAGCTGCAGGATTATTAATGACATACAATTATTGCACAGACAAAGTGGCCTAACTGCAATTTCAAACAGACAGAAAATTTAATCTCAAGTCAAGCGTGAACAGAACTCACCAGGCACACCCCTGCAGAAGCGGGACTTGGGGTAGGGCTTGTTCTTGCAGTAACGGTAACTGTGGGAGACAGTAATAGATTTCACCAATGTATACATGACTGAAGACTCTTTAGTCATGTCTGATTAGAAGACCAATACTAACTGAGTGTTAGATCTATCCTCAGTGTTTCTATTGTCCAGTCCTCACTCATTCTACCCAGAATACAAACACAAAACATAAATGGTGGCATTCTACATTTGTTGAGCACTACTCCTAGCAATGCATAAGACCCTCAATTGGTGTTAAATTGAGTAATTACTTCAGCTTTGCTGTTCTGTGGGATTGAGTCTAAAGGAACTGAAAACATTGCAACAGTCTTGCCCCCATTATGTGTCTTTGACGTTTTTTTGACAATAACTTTGCTTTACAGGACAGCAAGATAGGCAGTATGAGGCAGTGTACAGACCATATAGACTCAAACTTGTTGCCAAGATACATTTATATTTCATTTTAGTTGTCTCTGGATTTGCTAACACAAAGAAAATGTAAAGTAAGGACGGTCTTCTGTTCTGTCCACACAGCAATAATGATAATAGGAATAAAGCTGATATCATGCTGCTGTAAGTCCATGTCAACCTCACAGCCCTCAAACCACGCAATACTTATACCTCTACTCTTAACCTATGATATGGAGGGAAATCGTAGAGGCACTGGTTTTCAGAGTGGTTTCTGGGGCCAACATGAATCCTTTAGGGAAATCAGTGACCCCTAATATTACGAATCACTGTTTCAGTTGTTTAAAGCGACTCCTTACAGGCCTGCAATCAATACTTGCCTAGATAATTTGGTAATACAGTTCTCAGTGAACTTAGTTGGAACGCAGACCGGGAACATCATAAAGAGCCTGATAAAGATTGATAGACTGTATCAAGCGTAATTATATGGAAACCATTACAAGGACTATGGTTGCGTTTTGTGCTATGTTAGCGACATGCTAACTCGCATTAGCTCAAGTCGCTTATATCGTGCTAGCGCTTTGCTAAAGTGAAATAATTTTCAGAGTTTCTTAATAAAGACAAACACCAACAATAGCACATTGCAGTAAAAGAAGCATGTGCGCTCATACTACAATAGAAAAAGCAATCTTAGAGAAGTCTGCCGGCATGCCAGCACACTGCACATGGTGCGGACTGAAGCAGCTGCCATTTTCTCCGGTCTGAGACTTGCCCTGTTTTTGTAACGATGTGGAAGACGACTTACCAGCGAGCTGGTCGGCGGCCCATAGCTGCGATCTGTAAATCAGGAAAGAACAATATGTTATTTCGTAATATTGGGGGTTTTATGTGTGAAAAATTAGTTAAAATCTGGCTGTTTTCGGAGAGCAGAAGACGGAACCATCCTGCCACACACTCACCTAATGGAGGAAAGGAAGCTGAGGTCACTTCCGTTTCGTCAAGAGGGCAAGGGTTGTCTGGGGGAAATTTATTTCATATTAATTTACGCATTATTTTCGATTAGGTGTGCGCTTTTTGAAATATAAACGAGTTATTACAGAACACCTATTTTAAATTTATCGTCCAAAATTTCTATAAGTGTAGGTAAAAGCTTTAAGGGAATGCTGGGAAATGAAGTTTTTCCACGACGACACCTTGTGAGCGGGCAGGACAACAATGAGCGTATCCATCATTGACCTTAGGTCCACTGCCTAGTAATGATGAATCATGAATTATTACTTTGCGTAAAGTTTCAAGATGCAGAGCGACTGTATTGTTTCTTGTCTAAGCAGCATGCAATGAAATCTCACTGTTTTTAACCACTTAAGGCCTAAAATTGATAATTTCGTCGTACACCTGATTATTAAAATATCTTTATTGAAAAAGCAAAGATAGAATTGGTTTCTTTTTCACATTGACATACTGACAAGTCAGTAAAAAGATGTAAATAATATTATTAATGAAGGTTTTTTTGAATTTTGTTGTAGATTTTGGTGGAGCTGTAGATATTATTTGTGTCCAGTGTGTAATAGTTATAGTCAAAATGTGTTCTTTATTTTTTCCTTTAGTTTGTCACGCTACCTTGAACTTTTTTTTAAATCGCTGTATTCCATCTTGTGTCCTGCTTTTCTCACCATTCGATTTTCAAACCCTCTACAATACGTCCTCCATACGCCTGTGCTTTGCCTTCATGTGAATGTGATTTATTTACCAAATCGGGATAGTTGTTGGCTATTGTTAAAATTTTACAGTCACATTTGTATATATTTTTACATTTACTGAACGAGTAAGTGACATGTGATAGGAGCCAGAACAGGACCTACCAGGTAAGTGGTTTCCTCTTCGTCAACTTTAATTCCTTCACATGAGGATCATTGCACGCTCTTCTAAATGACACTAGGGGGCACTATTGTCTTATATATATATATATATATATATATATATATATATATATATGTGTGTGTGTGTGTGAGTGTATGTGTCTGTGTGTGCTTATATGCGTATACATACATACCCACACACTCACTCAAGCTTTGAGTATTTTTTGTGCTACTATCACTAATAACAGTGGCACAGTTTAGTAATAATAGTATTCAGTGCAATTTCTTTTATGCATACTTTGCAGTATTTAATTAATAAAGAAAAATATGTGTACAATACATATGCTGCAATCTGAATAAATATAGCATTATCATTATTGTTATATTATAATAATTGTTATTTTATGTACTTATATAGTATTGTATACACATTAAAATATAAAATTACTCACTGCACCGTATTTAATAATTCTTTAAAGGAAACAATGACCTCATATTCAAACTCTCAGTAATGCAGAACAAATGTTTTTGTTTTTTTTCCAGCTGGGGAATGTTAAGAATTCTAACCTTATTCTGACTCTGCATCTGAGAGCCTTTTCAACATCACTTAACATAACAGGATTTGTTAAACATCCCAGGGGCCCTGGAGGATTTGCAAGGGTGAATTAATCATGGTATCATCAGTCCAGCCATCATTTTGATGTCCTCACGTCTAAAAACTTTTGTAACTGTAAGAAGCTGCTGTGTAGTATTGCATACTTATACAACGCCAATAAGGAATTCACTAACAGATTAGGAATGGACTGCTGGAAATGGATCTACATGAACAAAAGCACTGAGTCTACAGGTAAAGAAATAATATCTTTATGCAAACACATTCAGTTCATCCAGGCCCTGATTAGGAAGTAATACAATGCCACTCCTTGTTGAGTGACTCAAGCACAAAGCGGATATGTCAGTCAGGAAGGCTTCTCGCCTTCTGACAGGGATCTGTGCACAGGTCAGCTATTAGCTCTGCATTGCCTCTCTGTCTTGTTTAGTCCTCGTGTTTTGTACAATTTTCCTCCAGACTTTGCTGTGTCTTAGCCTGACCTTCCTGAAGGGCAAAGATGACGATGGAAAAACAGCAAGGACCAAAAATGGTCCTGCTCATTGTGCCTGTTTCTGGGGACTGATGACACACACACACGCGCATGCGCACACACGCGCACACACACACATTCATGCACACACACAAACACACACACATTGCAACAGACAGACTTAAAAAGACCTTAAAACAGGACTAAATCTCCCTTTCAGATCTGGGCTGCATTACAAGGCAGTTCTGTGTGTAACTGTAAAGGAGTTTGTTTTACAAACAGGGTAGTGATTAAAGATGGCTTTGAAATTTGGGGAAATAATAAACGTATCCACTTTCTTTCCAAAGTTTGATAAAGAGATCAATCTTTCTGTCATGTTTGTCTTTATATGAGACTAAAGCCAGAAGAGCGTAACATATTTAAGCATACAGACTTGAAACAGCCGGCCCAGTTCTGTCTCTCTTGGACCATGATTGGTTTGGAAGGAGCATCTCATTTGCTTAATCTGTACAAACACCAGCATAGAAATACATTTGTAGTTCTGGAGATTAGGTGATGGATTATTTCCTACTTTCTTAGTTATTTTCTTAGTTGAACAATTTCAGTATTTGCTCAAAAAAGTCCAGGAGTTTTGTGACATAGTGTTTTAGAAAGCAAAATAGTGCCAGGTATGTTTTTTGAGAGAGCCAGGTTAATCCCCTCACCCTGCTGCCAGTCTATGCTTAGCTAACTATCTTTTTGATTTCACTATATAGTATACAGCAATGAGAGTAGTAATAACCTCCTTAAATCTAATATTATTCCTTTGAAGGAAAATTTCTCAAATCAGAAAGTCAATACGGGAATGCTCTCAACAGCCAATGTGTGTCCTGTAAAATAATAAACTTGCATGACACTAATTAATCCAATTAATCATCCCAGTCTCTTTTAAATAATTTCATTCTCTAATTGCCTAATAAGAATGTAGATTAAATACCAGAGAAGAAAGTGATCACTTTTTAATGTCAATGATCATGATTACTAAAACAAACAGCATAGTGTGGTTTTACTCTGTTGGATGCTGCTGACAGCCAAAATAGAGATGTGCATTGAATTACTCACATTGCCAACCACACCTGCACACACACACACACACACACACACACACACACACACACACATACGCACCCACACAAAAATACAACACACATGTACTGAACTACTTGCTGACCAGTGTGACTGATGTGTGAGGGTGTGGTGGCAAACACCCTGTGTAATCTCAAAACGGAAGTGTGTATGTGGGAGGCGCATGCTGTGTGTGTATGTGTGTGTGTGTGTGTGTGTGTAGAGTTCACATGCGAAGTCTAAGGTCAGTTCAAAAGCAATGGAACTATTTTTTTCTTGTTATGATATACATGAATATGAGATATATCTATAGAGTTATATGTGACTTAATTACATAGATTCACTTTACATATTTAAAAATTTAGCATTGTTGCAATACTTGAATACTGTGAGAGAGGAAGAAGGGAAGGGGACACTTTCATGGAACCGTCCTTATGCCATCACCTGTAGCATAGCTTTCTCTGTATGGAATTGTGCAAGAGACTGTGACCAGGTTCAGCCCCAGTTTACATTTCAGTCATTTTCTCCCAGTATCGTCTCTGGTCTAAACAGTCTCGCGTAGTTACCATACAGCATCTCTAAGGACCGTGTTTGTGTGTGTGTGTGTGTGTGTGTGTGTCAGAGGGAGAGAGAGTGTGTGTTTGAAAGTATAGCTGTGTGACTTTCTGATATTCAAGCCCTATCTTTCGCTGCCTTAATTTATCTTTATTAGCCCCATTCTTTACTACATCAGAAATGAGACATGATATTTTTTTGCTTTCATGTAGGAGTGTTAATGATATCTGTGATAGGCCATTAATGAAAATAAATGCTTATATTGTGCTATATCATTTTCTGTTAAACCATTTCTTTTTTCTTTGTGAAGTGTAATTGTTGTTTTTGTCTTCTTTGATACACTTATGGTGACAGATTCTCTCTCCACCTCCATGCACTTGCATTTTCAGTGTAGTTAAAAAAAAAGAACTGTACACACAAAACAATATTTAGGATGACTTTGACTAATAGCATTGTTTCCCCATAGATATTGCAATATTAGAACTATTGTGGAGTCTTTGGGCCTCAATAATCGTGTACTGAAAATTTTATATTGTGTCAGCCCTTTTTTCAGGTCAGGAGTTAATTCACTAAGAAGTTCTGTCGCAAATAAGTCATGCTTGAAATCCTTATTTTTCTGACTTGGAGAATAAAGAAATATAGTTATTGTTAAAAAAAATTCAATACCACTACCAATGATGAACGTATCCCTCCAACAAGCATTGTACTGTGTAAGATATCCAAAGTCTGATATGTCTAATCCCTTTAAGCCGTAGAGCTCCATTGTCACAAAGAGACCACATGTGTGTTCACCTGTGAGTATGTGGCTGCTTTGTGTGTCTCACACTGATTTGTAAGATATAATGGGAATACATTTTATGGCAATTTAAAGGCCATTTGTCATATTAAAGAAGGAAAAGCACAGTATTATATAACAAGTGAAGGTATGAGACGGTGTCTGGAGGATAAGAGGTTTACTCACAGCTTCAGTGCTTGTGTCTGATTGTGCAACATGGGGGAATATTTGCTGAATGGGCATTTGATGCCCATACTGTTAAACAGGAAGTTGAAATGAAGTGTTGCCATGGAGACCAAGAAAAACATAAACAAATGAATCTGACTCATTCCTCCCTGCCATCTTACATGCAGCATTGTTTTCCCCTTGGTTCACTGATATGCATGCACATCACTTAACTAATGTGGCTATCAGTTCCATCATGGAGTTCCACTACCTGGAGTGCAAATACAGTGAGCATTACATAACAGGAAAAGGACATCTAAAAAAAAGTCTGCTTGTGTATGCCAAGTCTTAAATGTTCAAGGTAAGCTGTGGGGTGCTTGTCTTAGTACCTAGCTATGTCTTCTGAATTCTGTTCAAACATGTGTCCCCCCCCTCCCCCCAGTCCCAATATCATCTTTGTTTTATTGGCAAGACAAGTACACTCATGTATAACCAAAGCAACAGTAGGAACAGAGCAAAAACCAAAATGCCTGAAATAGTATTCATGTAAAACAACAGACACAAAAGACAAAGACATTAAATCACTCATATAAAAACAAATATATATACTTGAGTTTTTTATGTATAAAAATCAGACAGTGCTTCGATCTCCTTGGCTCACTGTCCCCCTCCCTCTCTCAGGTCATGTCTCTGCAGGTCTGTGTCAGGCTCAGCTGCCTCAGTAATGAGATCATATGATGTCATGCAGTTTATGCAGGAGCAGCCTTCCCATCAGTCTGACTGAACTGTGATATGTGTGTTTGTGTGTGTGTGTGTGTGTGTGTGTGTGTGTGTGTGTGTGTGTGTGTGTGTGTGTGTGTGTGTATGTGTGTGTGTGTGTATGTGTGTGTGTGTGTGTGTGTGTGTGAGAGAGAGTTAGGGAGAGAGAGAGAGAGAATGTATAGATCTTAAAAGGTGTCACATTTGAAAAACACATCAGCTATAGTAGCCCACTATTTGTCAGTCTTATAAGCTAAACATTTGTTTTTTAAAGAAGTTGTTGACACAGTCGTGTGATTCTACACGTTTTAATTCCACTCTGTCTATATTTTTTGTTCACTTTTTTAAAAGTCAGTGGGCCAGTATGCTAACAATGACAAAGCTAACATGCAGATTTTTAGCATTTTTACCATGAACACTATCCTAGTTAAGTGTGGGAAGTTTAGCTCAGGCTGACCTAAATGTTGGACAAACTAAAATTTTGACCAGACCATGGCAGCAGAAAAAAAGGAACCCTTACAAAGTTATTACAATTCATGAGGGGAGTGTTCATGTTGTAATGTTTTTCATGGCAAGCCATCCAATAACGTTCGAGACATTTCACTCAAAACCACAAATGTGAACCTCATGGTGATGCCAGAGGAAAAGTAAGGGGATCACCGGTACAATTCATCCTCTCAGGATCATGGATGTTTAAATTGGGCTAAAGAGGTGTGCCACCCAAATACAGACAGGAAAATGAGCAGAATGGAAGATAAGATGAGGAAGGATAGGGGTGAGGTGTTGAGCCAGAAGAGAATAGAGACAGATCATAAGGGTCAACCAGGAAACAGGCAAAGCACACTTTTTTCAATCTTCTCCTCTCTCCTCTCAGCCTTCTTTTTCTCTAGCTGGAAATGGTTTCTGATTTCAACCCCACACAGACACACACACACATACACAGACACACAGACACACACACACACACACACACACACACACACACACTGTCTATTCATCTTGTAGTAACATGCTGTAGTAACATGCACACAGTCACACGAGGAATGCGTCACTTTCAAATACTTTGGGTTGCTGTTCATCTGACATCATTATTTGTTTCCTTTAACATCTGTTTCCAGTCAGTCCCATCCAGATGCTGGTGAGGAAGACGGCTGTCACCTTATATTTCATCATGTGATCATGCAGTCTGGATGACTGACAGGGAGACAAAGGGACGCAAGAAATACACACTCAAACACAGTCACACAGCCAGGTGTGATGTGTTTATGAGTGTTTGTGTACAATACCTGTGTTTTTTATAAGGCAATGATGTAATGCACATTATTCACACCTAAACTGAGCAAGAGGAGTATCTCTTGCTCTTTCTCTCTCCCTCTCTCTCTCACACACCTACTCACCTAGGCACTGAGAGCCACAGAGACACACACACACAGTCATTCATGCCTTACTGACAAGTCAGTGAGCCAATAGGGTCAGAATGATGTCATTTGGATGTCTGAAATACTACTCTGTCTGACCCTCAGATGTATGCGTGTGTGTTTATACAAGAATGACCCCACACATACATATATAGTGTGTATTAGTGTGTATGCACACTTAACAGACATGAAAAGTCGATTGAGGGGAGGAAAGAGGGGGCCAGTGGAGGGAGGCTGAGAGGGAGATCAGTCATTCATAGCTGCTCTCTCTCTCTTCACATTCCTCCCCCCTTATATGGACAAAACTACTGGAGCCCATCTCTCCATCTCTATACCACACACACACACACACACAAGCAGGAGCCACCAAGCTACAAACAGTTGGAGAATCTTCATGTTTTATCAGTCAATGAACCAATTTCAGAAGTATCATCTTTCCTTAGAATCCACTGTAATGCTCACGTATTGCTGCCCTGGTCACGCGGCCGCCCCTGATAAAAACAGCCCACAGCACCTTTTTGCACCCTGACCTGATAGAAAATCACCGATACCCAGAGCGCATCTCATTGCATCGTCGCAAGCCTCTGTTTGTTTGCTTCGTTCATTGTCCTCACTTGGTCCGTTTGGCATGTTTTCCAAATGTTCTGATATCTCCTCTCTGTTTAGATGAGTTCAGGAGAGTATAAGACCCAAGAGAGGCACAGTGGTCATGAGGGAATCAAGCAGTGCTTGGACAGGGAGAGAGCCAAAAACACAGAAAAATAAGAAGGGTAGAAACACAATGGGGGGGTGGCAGTGGAGGTTTGAGTGGTGGGGGGTATACACACACACACACACATGCCCACAAGCAGGCACACACGCATACACACACACACACACACACACACACACACACACACACACACTCACTCACCACACACACACACAGTTATTGAGAGGAGGCAGAGACAGACAGACAGAGAGAAGAAGGGAGAGCTTACCTTAAAAGGCTGTGTTTGTAGATGGAGAAGGGTGTTGAAGTGTTTAAATGGACTTGTGTATGTGCATTCCCAGGTTGTTAAATCTTCCTAACCTATATTAACAGCTATGCGGACAGGACTAGCAGTCTTTATGAAGTAAAATATAGACAAAAAGTTTAAGAGGGAATTAGGTTGGGGAGGAACGACCCTCCTCAGCACTGGACTTACATCATGCTCCGGTTTGTATCTTAGTGATGATGGTATGTGTGTATACACACTCCATGTTTGTGTGTATGTATCGCCAATGCCTAGTGGCTGCTAGCAATAGATTTCTGGCATCTGATTCACTTAGTTCAGAAAGGTCTCCTTTTAAAGATTGGGAATCTGTTGTCCGAGTGCCAAACAACCCAGTCTAATTTCAATATCCACTTGAAATGCACGCACATGCACGCACATATACACACATACACAACAGTTACTGATTGATATCTTCTCACATGCATCCTCACATATAGTGAATAACTCACTAGCAAAGCACACATGTGCTGATTACATTAATACACAGAGACACACTCTCATCCTACCTAAGCCTCATGTGCTCATTACCCAACAGGAAGTTAAGATCTGGGAACAGATCCAGGTTTCTCGCTCTCCTTTTCTCTCTTATTTGTCAGCTGTGTTCTCATCCAATCTGAGTGATTTTCTTAATATGGCCAAAAAGTGAGTGGACAGAGAAAAAGAGAGCTGGATGTTAGAGTACAGTTACCAACTTAGCTAAAAAGTCCCACAGTCCACTTATTTTCACTTCCCACCTCATTGTCTAGACTAGACCTAGTTCAAAGTGTTTGCTTTATTCAGACAGCACACACGGGTGAAGTTAGCCACTTAGGACTACAGGGATAACTAGAAGGTTTAGACATTCAGAAGTTTTATAACCTTGACAGCCAACCTCTATTTACTGCATCTATTCTGATGAGGTAAAACCCCCTCAATGTGGGTTAAAGGGTCAATCTATTTTTACCACCATCCAAATTTCATACACATTCACAAAACATATTGTAGAGTTAAATAAAAAATCATTATTCAAGTCACTTGCATAATAATTTACATAAATAAATTGTCTGTGTGTGTGTGTGTGTGTAATTTAGACCAGATGAAGTTACAATGTTTTCTGTTAGTCACCTTGCTGTGCCTTCAGCTCTTACCAGCTGGTTGGCTGGACACACTCACTCACACGCACACCTACGTAACAAACTTCCACACATGCTTGGCATGTGAAAACATCAATGATTTCATCTCCTGGCTGATAACAGGGTGCCTTATAACATTAAGCCTATGCACCCAAAAAAAGCTACTGCCAAGTGCATATTGTATTCATATGCACCCAACAAAATGAACACACACTCACCCACACACGCATACACACACACACATGCATGCATCACACTTGCAAACATCTCATTAATCCCAAAGTTCTGACGTCCTAAGTGTGTGTGACTCAGTCTGCAGCAGACATCGGAGTCTCCTGCCTGATGAGTCAGTGTCATTGTTCCTGACTGTCTGTAAGGACTTTAGAGCCTTACAGCATACTTTGTAGAGCTTGTGATGAGAGTTGATACCACGCATTAACTGTTTAAATGGAGTGTGTGTGCAGGTGTGGGACATGTTAAATGGAGGTTTGTGCTGTAATGACGATGAGTTCTTGTTCTGTAGAGGGCTAGCTTTCTTGTTGCTTGTGCAGAGGATTGCATAGAGGTTTTACTGCTCACTTAATCTTAGCTTGGCACAGTTCATTTGTAATTTTGTGTTGCATTTTATTAAACCATATGCTGACTAAATTTTTAATGAGTAAAAAAGTAAATTGTATTTAAAATTATCTATATTTATGCTCAATGACGTGTTAAGCAACCCAACTGTAAAGCAATATCATGTAGAAATTGGTATTTTGGGCAGTATGGCACCCATACATTTTATGACTGTAATACTTCTGTCATGAATGCAAATACTTTGTTTCTGCACGTGCTTATACCAGAAAAACTCATCATAACACTTTTATGTCCTTCTGTCTTGATTTGGTAGCTGAAGTTCGTACAGCTCAACCCAGAATAGCAGCATGCCAAACTGAAGTGAACCAGAGGGCGTATACTGCCAACACATGGTTATAACATTTACCAGATGAAACTCAGTTAGGATGGACTGAATTGATTTATAAACAAAAACAAGCAAGTCAACAACTTTGCTCACACAGCTGAACATCAAGCAAGTGCAACAACATAAGATGTAACTTAGCAAGCCAGCTAATAACGCTAACTAGTCCAACAGCAAGAAGTCCAGCTTGCTGTATGTCTTAGCCTTTTGTATTGAAAAGCTTTTGCCCATGAAAGTCAGATATTTACTCTTGTCTCTAACTTGGTCTTGCTCTTGTTTTCTCTTTGTAGCCTGTCTGCCAACTTTGACCTCTGTTTCTTCACTTTTGCCATATTGAGGGCCGAGCCCATTTGCGTTGCTGTACCTTCTGCTCCACTACTAAACAACATTGTCCGCTGGTTCCCCTTTCAGCCTCATAATGGTCAAAAATAGTCGGCTAACTGTATGGCTAAGAGCTAACTGGCATCTACAGTAGCAGCAGTTACATAATAATGTGGAGAACTCACAAAAAGTCGGGCCAGAGTGGCCGCAGTGGAGGCAAAACCAGAAGGCATTTTCTCCATGAAATATGACCCTGTTCTCAGTTTGAGATGCTGTAACAAAGAAACACCTTATAAGGAGTGACTGACAGTCAATATTGCACACCAGTTTTCTGATTTAATTGCAAAAAAAAAACCAAAACTTTCTGATGCAGCTAAATTGTTCATCTTTGTGGCCACTCCTTCAGGTTACTGCTCCAGTAACTGGTGATCAGGGTCCGGAGTGACTATCACAGAGGTACTGCTCTATACAAATCTGTGTGACATCAAAATGAGTTTTAAGCTGCTATTTTAAGGTGAAATAGAGTACATGCAGTTGCTTTTATATGGCTGAGCTAAAGCTTTAGCTGTTATTGATCAGTTGAGTTATGAGATATAATAAAACAACCTCTCTTGATGTGTACATTTCTGTTGGCAGGTTGGGTTAGGGGTCAGTGAGAAATGTTGGATATCCACTAATGAAAACTCATAGTGTTCTTGCCATCTATGTTGAAGTTGTCAAGGAGTCAAGTCCTTCAGTTTGTAGTTGAAGGAATTACTGTGATTTCATCATTATTTGGCTTGCCATCGCCATAATTTGGTCACATGTACTGTGTGGCCTATCCTCAGTCCTGCAGTCCTATTTTCATTTAGCTCAGTTTCTGATTAACTGATTTAACTGCCTCAGCTGGTCATGAAATCCACTCATATTTCACACACATGCCACACAATCCACACATGCCTAAATATGGACTTCTCTCCATTTAATAAATGACGTTTTTCATATTTACTCCGCTTTGTCAAATGGGAGCCACTTTCAATGTGCATGTGCAAGTGCCTTTGAGTTCGAGTCAGAGTCATTAGGGCATGAAAGGGAAAAGAACGCACGCAAACAAACTGAAGATATTTGTTTAATTACCAGCAAGGGGGATTTAATGGGCTGTTTATGGGTCTCAATTGTTTAGGTCTAATGTCTGTGTGCAGTGACCTAATGTTTGTGCATGTGCACAGTTTGTCAGTATTGTGTGTGTTTTGAATTTAGCTCATATTAGGGTGTGAAAGAGAACAAGAGGCAGAAGCTAAGTTCACAAGGACCCTCTTCGACAGACATTCCTACATCACTTATAGTTAATCAATTTATCACTTTAGCTGCTTAACCATCGAACAGAGGGAAGCTTTTTTGAGGCTGTCAGCTGGGCCTGGACCTTATCTTTAAATACTGTCTCCATCTAAATCTAGCAAGTCTTAATTTGTCACTCCCTCTGTCATTTTCTTTATTCTTTTACATTGCTCTTTGCACATAACCTTCAGTTGGCCCTTTCTCTCTCTCTCTCTCTCTCTATATATATATATATATAAATATATGTATATATATATGGTGCATTTATCTTGGCACTTTTTCCTCCATCATAGTCATATCTGTAAAGAGAATGGTGCAAGTGTTTTTTCTTGTTGTTTATCTCATTTTATTTTCCCCTCTTACTTTATCTCCTCTCTTTTTTCCCTCTTCCATTGCTGTGTTATGTGGATTTGACCAGTTTGGGATCAATAAAGTCTTATCTTGTTTGATTTGATCTTTAGTTTTTCAGATTTTTGCAATTACATACTTCAACTAAGAGCAACCTTTTGTTTATTTTGTTATTATACTAGTTATATTTAAGTAAATGTTAAAAGTCCCTCACCTTTCACATCATCAAATGTAAATTAGGCAATTTAAGATATTCATGGTGTCTTATTCTAAAATGTTGTGCTTGCTTTTCACACATAATTGAAACAGTAAAGGTAGTCATATTTCTCAATAGTTGTGAGTAAAATGTGGGAATAAGCACACAACCAGTTAGTCAAATAGTTTTTCTACCCTTCCATTAGTTACAGTATGTGACAACTATTTTAATAATTCCTGTTCACTTTGCCTTAGAGGTCCAATATGTAGGATTTAGAGGGGCTTTTTGTAGAATATATCAAAATGGAATATAATATTCATAACTATGTTTTCACAGGATTGTTGTCTATCTTTACCTTATCTTTACGCAGGATTGCCCAGGCGCACCTCTTCAGTCATGTGACAGTGCTGGTGTATCATTAGCCAAGTGCCTGTGCCTGTGCCTGCCCCATTTCAAAGCACTAAATAAGCTTTTTCGCTCCAAAATAAAAGATACATTTTCTGTACCCTCAGCATCCCATATTTTATTCAGAATTTATTCTTGCCAAATGGAGAAATATCATGGAGCCACTCTATATTTTTGCTTTGCATTAAGACGGTCATTAGTCAATGCTCAAAAATAAATCAGATGAAATGTAACAGGCAACAGTTCCACTGATGAGTGACTCTGACATGTTGTTGGGAGTTACAGATAAATGGGAGTAGAACCAGTGTTTTGGTTTGTGATGATTTCGACAAGCTTAAGGAATAAGTGTCATGACTGCTATCACTCTTGAAGGGTGCTTAATAAGCCTCATTGCCTACGAGAGGTTCTGCCTGTAAAAAGAGATTTTTTGGTTTTACTTGGTTTGGACATCCCATGATGAACATACCCAAGCTATTCTATATTCTGGATACAAGAGGAGAATGAGAAAACAGTGTGTCTCACCCACCACGGCTATTTGTTTGTTTACACCCTTTTAAACTGAGCATCCACATCAAAGAGCACGCTGGTTGACTGAACAGCTCTCAAAAAATGTCCAGAGAGATGGCATGACCAGGGGGAGCTGGTCCCAGGAGGCAGGGACTGTGACCTGGCAGCAAGTTAACCACACACACGCCCCAGACAGGAAAGGTTAGATTTACCAGGAAAGATTGGGACACAGTTTCATGTCAAGCAAACACAGGGAAAGGCACTGGGTCAATGCATTGTCTAAGATTTCTAATGAGCCTGGCTCCAGTGTAGCAACGTAACAACTGGGGGCTTGACCAAGATATGAACTACAGTCTATGTTCTCATGCAGTTGACATAGTATTTGTACCCGGTAAATGTGTGCTCTGGATCTGTCCATATGTTTGTTGGCTGTTTGTTCAGAGACACTGAGCATAAAGGAGGTAGCAGATGGTGTGCTAATATTACGTTTGAGTGTGTTTTGCTCATAGACTATTATAATGTTTGTATTTAGGTTAAGGCTGTGTATCAGAGTTTTGCACTTGGTCAAAAACATAAGATTTTGAATAAATAATACTAAAACTGTTGCTAAAATTTTAAATATGAGACTGTTAACACTTATAATAAAATACTAACAGATAAAGTAAAAATGAAATAAATAGAACCCATGATTCTTTTCCACCTCTTTGTGTCATAAAACTAAGTCTTTGTTTTTTATTGTCCTGACTGAGAACTCTCGCTGCAGACTTTTCATACAGTGCATTCAAAGTATGTTACGCATTCACCTCAGCACCAAAGACAGACAACAATCAGTATCTCTCCATGACAACTTCAACTTCATTATCTTGACGGCCATCAAGGAAGAATATTCAGATTTTTTAAATAATCTGTAGTTGGAGGAAAAGATGGCTGTGACTTGATTGGTCAAAGAAGACATCAGCAAGCTTTCTGGCTGCAGGTTTGCAGAGAGGAGATCCTTCTGAGGAGAGTGGAACTGGACTATAGACTTTTTCAGTTTAAATAAAAATGTTTTTCAGTCTACAATTCATAATATCAGAATTAGCAAGATAGTTGGTGGACAAAGAACTGGACAGGTAGGGTTTTTTCCTCCACCTTTATCCTAATCATCCTGCAGATTTTGTCAGCAAAGAGACCAAGCTGTAGTTGCTTTGCTTGCCCCAAGACTGTAAATGTTACATTAATGTCTAAGTTGTGTATGTTTTGAGGATACTGGACCTTACTCTCTCCTGGTTAGTGGTTTGGCATCAAGAGAGCCAGGGCTTCAGGTCCACTTCCAACGTTTGAGTCAGTGGAGAAGAAAAAAACAGAGAGATCGAGAGTTAAAACACTGATGAAAACTTTTACTCTAGTTTGCTTCTGATTCATTGGCTCTAAAAAGTGACTAAGCTCTAGATATACGAAGATAAACATTAGATTGATTAAGATCATAATGTTTTCTAATTTTGCATGGATAATGAAATGTTGTTATCGTGAATTCTTTTAGTCATAATGTCCATGTTGCTACAACCTGTTATCTTGACAGCTCTAGTTCTGCTGTTTTCTACTCAATTACCCAAAAACATGTGTGTGTGTGTGTGTGTGTGTGTGTTTACCCAAACAGCCCCTGGTGATGCAACTTCAACAAGCTGCATACAGATGATGTCACTGACCGACTGAACAAGCTCCCAGCCACAATGGCAAACATCTGGCTCTTATTAATACACACACGCACACATTAACTCACACACACGCACGCACTCATACACAAACAGACACACAAACACAAATATCCAAACATGCAATCACACTCACACATTTGTATGGTTCCTCTTTAACTAAAAATGAAGCAGGGTTGAAAGGGACAAGTTGGTAACTTCATGTTTTATAGTTTTTAATCTTTTATCTCCCTTCCTCCCTCCCTCCCTCCCTCCCTCCCCCTTTTTCTGTTGAGCCTTGTCACCATTTTTTCTTCTTTCTTCATCCCTCTTCTCTGTCTTCCTGCCTCTTTCCCTCCTCTATCTTTTCACCTCATGTCCTCTGTCTCTGCTCCACACTGCTTCACATGGTAACTTAACTATGGTAACCAAGGAGAAAATCTTTGCTGAAATGCTGCATGATATCAAACCACAGGGCATCCTAACATATGTTACTTCAAAGAGACAGCTCGACAATTTTTGGAATATTCTTCGCCATTCATCTTCCCTATTCATTTTCTTGCTACAAATTAGGTGAGAAGATCAATTTCATCCTGAAGTGTGTGCAGTAAATATAGAGCAGCAGCCCACAACCAATTAGCTTAGCTCAGAGTAGACAGGGGGGAAGCTCCCCTCTCTCTGCTGTCGAAGGGCCAGCAAAGACAGTGTTGCTAAAGGTGAAGAAACTTTTTGTTTTGGTGGAATAAGACAAATCTACATCACATCAAAAAGCCATCTCTATTGCAGGACCTTTGGCCCATCACAAGTCTAACTGTTCAAGCCAGTCAAACTATTCAATGCTATTTGCTTGATTTTTTTATGATTATAATAAATTAAATATTATAGAAAATTTGAAAAATATTGGTCAGGTTTATATTTGGTTAAATTAAGACACAAGACAACTTGTTTCAATTTAAGAAAAGATTATGGTTTCCCTCGGGAGATCTTTGTTGCCGTTGTTACAGTAAGTCAAGGAAAGTTTAAGAAATGATTAGTCAAGATCAGCACCGGCTGTTTATTGGAAACTCAAAAAAGGAATAGTTATCTATCATCAAAGTGTGATGTTTTGTTGGCCTTTCTTTCCACCCTGACCTTTTACTTTTGCAGAATTTGAGTACCCTGAAAGAGGCATGTGTCTAAGCTGGCTTTGTTATCAGGAGCTTGATGAGGAGGCCGATACAAGCATTTTTGTGCCTGTAAGTAGGAAAATAACCCATAACTCATCTTGGACCAGGCACTCAGAGCATTGGGAGCACATAGTGTTGTATACACCCTTGGAGCTGATCCCAATCAATATTGTGGAAGAGGCAGGTTCACCCTGAACTTATCATCAGTTCATTACAGGGCTGACACACACAGGAAGTGATGAAAAAGTTATGCACCTATCATTGTAAGGTAGAATTCACCAACAGTGTATTGTTCGCCCACTAAAAGGGAATATGAGCTAGTTAATAGGCTAAAAGCCATACCCATTTAAATTATGTATTATTTATTATAATTGAATACTGGCTTTCAACCCCTTTCAAAGCAGTTCCTGTTCCTGTAGGCAATGATTGCAACACTCCCACTGCTCCTGCCACACTTGGAACAAGGACTTCCTGGAAGTCCCCTTCTATAAGCGTGTCAAGCACCTTCTGCAATTGGAGCTGGATTTCCTCAACACTGCCAAAATGGCGACCCCTCAGCTTTAGCTTCACCTTAAGGAACAAAAGGAGGTTGCAAGGATCCAAATCCAGCAAGTATTGAGAGTGGGGAGCAACAAATGAATTGTAACAGCCCAAAATCTCAATGTTCTTAGAGAGTGCATTGTCATTTGGATAACCTATTGACCATCACAGCTAAGGCTCTTTGCGCTGGATGTCTCAGTAGTCTCAGTTTTTTAACAGTTTGACCTTAGGAGATGAATTTATGGTGCACAAGAAAACCACCAGCATGCCCCTGTTGCAGCCTTGCCCTGGCCTTACTCTGTCTTTGAGACTGCAGTCTCTTTCAGTGGGAAGACTGTTGTTTGATGTCTGCAGCTCTAAAGCCAGCTCTTGTCACTGTTGTTGTAATCCCTGCCCATGGTGATATTGCATGATATTGCATGCAATGCATAAATATCAGTGGTCACAAAAACATGTGACAAAGCTGCTGATGATCAAGCGATCTAGAAATACCTTATAACAGAAATTGTAGATTGCACCTGCCACATGCACATCACTGCACGATCGCAACAGGCAAGTCTCCAAACTTTCTGACAGCACCTCAAAGAGAGAATCAACCATTCACACATACAAGCAATTCAGAGTCACTATTGGACCCTTCACCAAGCCTGGCTGGTCAGATGAGCACTGGCCAATCATAGCATAGCATCGGCTAGCTTTGACCAGAGGCCAACAGCTGTGGCTGTGCTCCGGAGATTCTAATGCAATAATTAATGTCCCTCATTTTAAGGCACTTTTTGTGTATTAGAGCAAGTAATGATTAAATGTTGTGCTAGGGTGCAAATCAATATCTACTGCCAACCTCTCCAAGTAATAAGTATCACTGTTATGTTTCTCACCCTTTCTAAGCCCCAAATCAAATGCAAAAAAAGTGTTGGTTGTAGATAAAACTTTGTGGACATGCTTCCACCATGTGGAACCCCTCAGGGGTCAGCAAGCACAGCCGTGTCTGCTCTGCTGACCCCCTTCTGTAAGCAATAAACATGTCATGTTGGTGAAACTGTTTAACTTAAGTTCATAGTGGCTGATTTTTTCAAACACTTTTTGAAATGTTGTTTGTAATTCATTAATTTATTGTGGCAAATGATGCTGTTTGTTTCAACGTGTGCCACTTTACATTTGGCACCCTATATCTAATAATCCCACACACATTAGTAGTTCTTTAAGATTACGATGTACTTACATGGATATTTGGAAAAAAATTGTCTTCTTCACTCTGTAATCTCACTCTTCTCTGCTCTTACTTTAAACTACCCAACCACTTCAGCCCTCCTCTCTTCCCTCCATCCTCCCACCAGACTGATGAACTGTAAGTAGAGGGCACAGTAGAGGCCGAACATTCTTGTTTCCTGATCCAATGCTCAGCTGGAGAGCACTCAAACACACACACACACACACACACACACCCCTCCCATCCTTGTGTTGAGTCAGACCAGGGCTCGAGAGAGAAACAAAGCTACCCATGTTCACTACTCTATCCGAGCATTAAGAGATAACAGAAACGAGATGAGTGTAGAGAAATGTGGAGAACTTATTTTTTTCTCCCTTTCTTCTTCCCTGTCTCTCTGTCTGTCACTTACACGCACTCACACACAAACACACATAAGGACACAATGAGACACTGAGGATGAGGATCTATTAACACACCTCAGGGCAAATAAAAGGAGGTAGACTGCAGAGGCTGGTCACATCATACCTTTAAAATCCCGAAGGCGCGGTCATGACATCACCCATGTAGAAAATAGAGGCACAAGGAAGAGAAAGAGAGAAAGAGAGAGGGAGGGAGAGAGAGAGAGAGAGAGAGAGAGGGAGAGAGAGAGAACACCCCGCAACACCTCTTAAGCTTTACCCGTTTACCAATTAAGGCTCTCACGGTGGTGGACATAGAGAGAGAGAGAGACCGAGGACACGCAGAGAGCAAAAGAGCGGAGACACCACCTCTATCTTCCCCTTACGCCACCAGTACATCCATTTCCCCCCACCGGGACTGCGCGTGGGGAGGGAGGTCCGGGACCTCGGAGCGGCTCACACCAAAACTGCAAATAACTTCGTACAGGGACTGGACAGACAGACAGAGACCGGACATACGCACTCTTTAAGATTGAAGCTACAACACACATGTAAGTTTTGTATGAAGTCTTGCTGATGTGAGTGAGTGTGATGCTGCTTAACTTGTCACTGTGAGACATTTTCTTTCAGATTTCTCTCCTCTTAACTAGAATCTCGTGAGCCTTCAAGTAATGTCAGTGTCATAATTTTCAGTCGTGTTTTTTAATGTGTCACTATTCAGTTGGTATGTATGGACCGACAGAGGCGTGCGTGTTTCAGCAAAGCTGGGAGAGATAACCGTGTTAGCTGAGGGTCCGCTGCGCTCTCCTGCTCGGCCGCTGCTGCGTTGCGGCGCGCCACGCCTCATCTACCACTAACTTTTATATGTCTCTGGAGCTTTGCGCTACTTTACACAGTTGTTTTGTGGCTTCAGTGCAGTCAAACACATGTTGGTACAGACATGCGTGACGGAGTGAGACCGTGTAAGTCAGTCAGGACGTCACTGTAGTTGAAGCAAATCTGGATGTATGGCGCTGGCGCTCCTCCATCCATCTCACTTTATTCCGACTCATAAAGTTTGTTTATGGGACGCAGCGCACGCTCTTTCGCGTGCACTGCGGCAGCGGCGGCGGCAGCGGCGGACTAAAGCATCTCGCCGGTGTTACAAATAGGGGCTCCACACCAAATAAGGTAATACACGGACACTGACTGCTCTGGAACTTTTTACCGGGGGGTGGGGGTGGAGGGGGGGTTGATGGCCACTTGCGCCCTCCGCCGCCGCGAGCAGGTCTCACACCACGGGAGGGCGGGTCACTCGGTCAGTGTTCAGGGCGTTTGGACACTGGGTATGAAACTGCAGCTCTTCACACAATAAAAAAATAAAACGGGCTAAATTTTCTGTCAGTGTCACGACTGTAGTGCATTTAGACAAGAACTCTTCCACACACTCACATTCTGAGGCCCATCTGATGAAGTGTCTGCAGCATGACTAACTGGTCTGACTACTTGCAGTTGTCACCAAAAAGAAGTCTTTAATCAGTGAGTTCATGGGAAAAAGCGGGGGATACACGACTTAAGGTACTGGACACGTTACGGACTCAAGAACAGTTACTTGGGGACAACTGGTCCAACCAAGGACAAAGTTTTACCCCAGTATGAAAGCAGATGATTTTCGGGTCAGTGGGAAAGGCAAAGGAAAGGGTTGGAGCTGTGGAAGTAGTGGTTACAGTTACAGATACAGTAAGTCTACAGGAAACAACCAAAATAAGTCATTTTTAAACGTGTGTGTTGAAACTTTCTGCCAGCTTATAAGGCATGTTTCATCAGTGATGGAGATGTATTAACCTAAATGAAAAATTATGAATGTGATTGTTTTTTGGCTGTAAAGTTCACAAGCAGGACTGGATACAGTAAATTAATGGTCAAAAGTGCAAAGAAAGCCTCATCGAGTGGTTCAGGTCTTTTTCCACTGGAGGTAACAGTGAGCTCCAGACCACTGACAATGAGGAAGACAAATCCAACAGTCTGGTTTGAGATAGAGCTCTGAGAGGCTCGAAAGCTATCACAGAGAAATCACATTCTCTGTCCTCGTGCTGACTGATCTATATTCATCACCCATGGCAGTAAAAAAGAGTACTTTTCAAATATTCAGCTGACTTATAGGGGAATAAGAGAATATACTTATAAGTATAAAAGATGCAAGACAGTTCTTTGACAAATCTTCGATGCACTGTTTTGTGAGGGCAAATTTTTGTGATGTTTACGGCTTTTCTGTTTCACCACCAAAGCAACTGTTTCCTGAGGTTCCACACAGAGCAAGCAACCAGAAAATATAGACAAAGGAGGAAAACATTTGTTTGGAAATATATACATGTATTTTTTTAAGAAAACAAGGGAATGTTTTGTGTTCAAATAAAACATTTTAATGCATACAAGATAAGCTGGCTTACTGTTGGTTTGGCATTAAAGCAACCAAAAGACAAAGATAAAATAGAGAAACTTACAAAGAAAATATTAGTAAATGCTTGTTTTCTGAACTCAGAATTTTTCCATGTAAAAACCTACATGATACTGTTTTAAACCTGTGGTCCCTTCCATCTGGGTGGGTTTTTAGTCCAAGGGTTTGTGTATAATGCAGTGTATGTAATTCTGAAATGGACTGCTGGCGTGACTCCTGACTTGACCAGTCAGGTAAATCGATGATCTGTGAAGTCATAAACCTGGTCACCACAGGATTGTCCCCAGTAGCAGTCTCAAGTGGAAGTCATGTTTTTTTTTACCTCATCATCTGTCCACAAAATGTTTCACTGCTCTTTTCAGTTTGTTTAAAGATGAGCTTGAAAGACTGGAATGTGCTTCTCTTTTTCATAGTGATTGTAACTAGTTGCTTCCAACATTTTCTGGCAGGGGATTTCATACTGATGTCAGAACATTCCTGTTACCCTTTATCTCAAGAAGAATGCAATTTCAGATTGTAGGCTTTGACTGTTTACTGACTCTGTAGGCCAAGCCAGTTTCATCACACCTTGATGGTAAAGCGATGGTAAGAGCAGTAAAGAGAAAAGGAAGAGAGTGCTGGTGTAGAAAGTATGAGATGCAAACATGTAGACCAAACCCGTCCTTATTTGACACTTGCCACACTTTCTCAAAGCAAGTGGCACCACAACACAGACACAAACATGCACACATATTTTGTGCATTACATTAGAGTGGAAGCCACAACTTTGCTACAATCTGTGCACCTGACTTGCTCTCTCTCCACCAGCACTATACCACTCTATGTGAAAATGTCAAGTGGTTTGTGGCCCTGCATGCAGCATTCATCAGACTTCCTCTGCTGAGTTCTGCTCTGCTCGGCTTGTGGTTGATTAGGCGTGGTGAGTGATGATGAGCAACTCTTGGCATCACAGGGTGGTGTTGTGACAATACTACCACTAAGAGAAGTCCATTTGTAGCTTAACAATTAACCAGTCTAATATAAATGTGTTAAATTTGCCATCTAATAAACACCACGGACTCTCCGTATACCTAACAGTCCTGTTAAGCAGCTAATGTTCACCAGAATCATCAAATAACATCCACGCTGTAAATGCTTTTTAAAATAAGCAGTTATTTTCAGGTTTTAGTTCTCTTATCTGACACTGAAATATTGCAGAAACACAAGTACTTTTAACGTTGCTTTCTGCTCTTTGGGTTTCTTGCAGTTAAGTTGATCAAGAAAATAAGGGTTGTACTGCTCTGACACTCATTGTAGACTTTGGCTAAAGGCCTATCGTGTCAGCTTAATGTGAAATAACAGAACAGGAATTAGGCCTGTTACTTAGTATACAAATGAATTTGGCTTAGTTTCCCGAAACCTTAATAACAGTGAGATCTTCTTTCAAAAGCTAACTGGCTTAGTTTGGGATTTTTAAAAACCTAATAGCTCTTTATATTTTCTTGCTCCACATAAGTGACTTTTTTTTATCCTTTTCATGTAAAAGTCATGTGTTCAAAATGTTTCTAATGTAAAAGTTCAGACGCATTATCAGCTAAACATACTAAAGTACTTGAAGTACTCATGTTGTTGATATGCCTTTCAGTGTTGCTGTATACTGTATCACTGAGTGATGTCACATAAGTGGTATTTGTGTTTCAGAAATGTCTATGTAGTTTAAATCTAGAGCACCATATGTAAGCAATGTATATTGTACGGTCCTAATATGATTTCCATTAAAAATTTAGAAGTGAGCTATAACTAGTTACCTGTAGTGTACTAGTACACTTCCCTACAATTCTTCCAAAATCTAATGGAATTCGTTGGGGCTCCATTGTGTGTGTTTTAACCACCAGCCTGCCTGCTACAACGCAAATTCAAAGAAAAAAAATATAGTATCCTGAATAATCACTAGAGGGAGCCTTTAGACCAGCCAGCAAGCTTAGTCAGGCTCCGGAGACATTTTTTGTGACTTGGTCAGCTTTTTCTGTTCCCGCCCCATGTTTTGTCTTCTGTTTATTTGGCAAATTCCATTGAAACAATAGCCCACTACACAGATTATTTCACCAGCTTTCTCAGCTCTCTCTTACTCATTAGGAACAATCTATAGTTCAGTGAAAACGCAACTCTCTCATTTCTGCTTCAGTGTATCCATTCACTTAAAACTTTTTGTTGTCTGTGTCTTATGTGCCTCACTTCTCCTACCCAGTGGATTCTGTGTTTGCTGGACTGCTCTGCTCTCCTGCTCTGCCACAATAAGTGTAGGCTGTCCTCATCAGCTTGATCTTCTAATTATAGCGATGGCTATAAACCGCTGTGACACGTTTATACAGTATCTAATGAAAGTTGTGAAATGAAGCAAATTATGCACCTACAGGGACCAGAGCTGAATTGCTTAAACTATCTAATTCTATTGTTCTATTGTTTTAAGTGGCCCATTAATTTAAAAGCATGCTGGTCCCAGACTGTGTGTGTGAGTTTTTGTGCATTTTGGGGTCTTTTATTGGGGTGTTATTATGGCCGGGGGCTCCAGGGTTGTTAAGGGGATGAGGGGCATTCTTCAGATTCTGCTTCGACCAGACACACACAAACACACAAATACACATACACACAAAGGCAAAACATTCTCGATGGCTCTTGGCCACACTGTGGCTCCTGGCCATGAGTTCCTTATTTAGTCAAAAAAGCTGCAGAGTCACATCTCTCCCTCTGTCTTTACAGCCCCCGCCGTCCTGTTACTCACAGGAAGACATGAAAATGCAGCACAACTCATCGATAATGATACTGTACCAGCCTGTTAAATGCTTTCATCCCTCAGAAACTATGCCTCAAGTGCACGACGCAGGTTTTTTGAAACTCAAGTGTAAAGGTTCTTTCAGACAGTGAAGTCGGCTGCAGAAGGCACCAGCTCACTGTCTGCTAGCATCTTAACTCGAGATAACCTTGATGAAATCATCTGGGTTATTTTCTTCCTGTGTTCCAGAACTTTTAGACGTGACGTGGTTACATTTCAAATGAAAGCCAGGATTAGACGTGAGCCACAGAAGTCATTATGAAACTGTTTAAACGGGCAGAGTAAAACCACTCTCAACTAATGAAGTGGCACCATGTCAAACTAAGTGCCCCTGTAATTATTTTAGTACAAGATGTTTCCTGTGAGATTTTTGTGACAGTAGGAACATTTGTAAGACATCTGAATTATAATACTTGCAACCTATCCTTTATCCTCTTTCTTTATGCGTCTCCTCATATTTTAAGACAAACCTGAATCAGCAATAAAAATATGTCTCTAATGCAACAAGAAAGACCTGCAAAGAGAAGTGTTTTTTTAATGAATGGTAAAATTATCCCAAAAAACTTTCTGTAAAAGTGAAGAAACAAACCAAATGAACCTGCACACCGTTACCATTATCTGTAGCATTGTGAGATGCTGCCCGATACTATAAAAGCTTCAGTCTGTCATTAGTACAACATATAGTGCATGCCTGCTGTGTGATCTCATCCTGCTGCTTGGTCAGTACAGACACACAGAGGAAGTGGGTAAGGCTGCTGTCAAGACCCCCAGAGTCTGGAGCCACACTGTCACCCTGAAAGATAAGGCTGCACACACAGTGACATCAAACAAACACAAGGAGAAGGTTGGGCCTTGAAAATATATGCAAACTGACACACTGTCTGTGCACGCAGACACCTTCAACAGCAGAAATGAAGTTGAGCTGTGTGCAGACAAGCAGACACTAACAAATGTAGCTTGATGACCTTATGAAGAGCCACTGTTGCTCGTTATCTCTGGATATCTCAAATATTTGTTTTGCTGCCTCTTGGGACATTACATGAGCCTCACAGGGACCCTGAACATGGGCCCTTAATCTCTGCACATCTGGAACAGAGCAACTTTGTTTCTTCAGATCAGAAAAAGACCCCCCCCCCCTTTTCCTACAAAGGATGGCATGAGGGAGGAACAGGACTGCCATTTAACACTTAAATAATAACAAGGCTGAGACTGAGTGAAAGTCTTGGAAAATAATGCCAATCGAGTCTTTCACTGCCCCCCCCCGTTCAAAGAGAAATCCTAAAACACGCTTTAACTTTTGTGGTCAGGAGTGAAATGGCTGCCTGAGTCAGAATCATTTCTGCCCAGTTTTACCATGATGTGTACATTTTTATTGTACTGACTGAACTTTTCCATGTTCTGTTTGTCACCCATATCTTAAATTGGTCTTTTTTTTATTAATGACCGCATCTTTTTGGACTGAGTTCAACGTGAGTGGGCACATGAGAAGTTGGTCATGCTGTAGTAGTGCTGCCTCTGGGACTATATCACTTTTGCCATCAGTTTAATCCAAAATGACTCCCTTTTCAGCTTGTAATAACCGCCTACTTTCTTTGCAAAGTCTCTATCTCCGGGTTATAAGTCGATCTCTCGTGTTCACTCCTTTCTTTCTTTTCTTATCCCTCAGACACAGACAAGCTAAAAAGCGAGAGAGAAAAAGAGGGAGCGGCCACGCAAAATTGAGCAGACTCCACCCAGAAAAAAGCCAGCGAACCGAGAGACAGTCGAGACCATAAAATGAGTGGTTCACACCCCCGGCTCCACCAGAGCGCCGCGCCCGCTTCCAACGCTCTGTCCACGGACAAGGACGCAGAAATGCCCGCCACGGAGAAGGACCTGGCCGAGGATGCGCCGTGGAAGAAGATCCAGCAGAACACCTTCACCCGCTGGTGCAACGAGCACCTGAAATGCGTGAACAAGAGGATCGCCAACTTGCAGACGGACCTCGGCGACGGGCTGCGGCTCATCGGGCTCCTGGAGGTCTTGTCTCAGAAGAAGATGTTCAGAAAGTACAACCAGAGGCCCACCTTCCGCCAGATGCAGCTAGAGAACGTGTCCGTGGCTCTGGAGTTCCTGGACAAGGAGAACATTAAGCTGGTGTCCATCGGTGAGTCAGATAAGCAGACTAGTCTCTGCACATCACAAAAACAATGCTGAGTGTAATGAATGAGTGCCAGTATGTGCGTTTTAGTTGGCTGACTGTCCCCCAGCACTTAACCTTTATTCAGGAGGCTTCCCTTCTCTTTTAAGATTTTGTTGGTGGATATTCGTAAAGTTTACTTGAAGAAAAACTTGAGTGGTGCTGAGCATCAGATAAATTGGACGACCACTTCAAAAAGGTGGTGATAATGGAAAGAATTGGGCATGTAAGCATGCCTGCAGGGCCGAATAAAGTTGAGCATGTCGCTGCTCAGTAGAAGAAACAAACCCCTTACCTTAAGAAGAAAGAGTAGTAAAAACCAATCTTAGTCCACCCTTTTCCCCAACAGCAAAGGCAAGAGAAGTCTGCAGAAAGGTTGCCACTGCTGGTAACATTACCAAGAGTGTTCCCTGGTGTCCAAGGGGGCAGCGCTTTTGTCTCTGGCTGTCCAGAGTTGTTTTGGGAGGAGGGGATATGGCTGTGCAGAGGCACCCCAGGTTTTCTGTGTTCCCTTGCTGTCTAGCTGGGCTGGGCTGGGCCGGACCGAGTCAAACTCTGGGGGCCGGAATGTCATTCAGGCCTAGCAGGACAGAGCTGATCCTGCACACACACACACACACACACAGGCATACTCTCAGAAAGAGAGAAATAGGGAGAGACACTGAGCTATTGTCTCTGCTCATGTCGTGCAGTGGGCTGGAGCTCAACCTCTACAGCATTCAAAAGGACTTGGCTCGTACTGGATGACATAAAACTGGGTTTAATGGGCTTTGCCTACATACAGCTGCCTGCCTGCTTACAGCACTGGTGATTTTACATTTGTTTATCAGATTGCAAGTGAATTAGAGACATTTTCTGATGAATTTTGCAACAAAAATTGAGGAGAATAGCCCTCCTGTGTGTAGCTTTGTAACATCTTCCCCACAGAATAGATCACCTCACTGCAGTGCAGAGGGATTCACAGATCCCTTATGGACCTGGCCCCATTTAAAAATGTCGCCTTTAATGAAATCCATTGTTAAAATTGCAAAGGAATGACTAATCTTATTGGATGTTTTGTCCTGCCCACACCTGGAGTACAGACAGACAGCACCACTCTTCTCCCTGAAACAAAACCTTTATCAGTAGACAGACTGTGGCCAGCAGGAGAGGAAGAGGTTTGGGACTGACTCTGTGAATCAGATGTGAGTCCCTGTCATCCCCTGCTAGGGGAATGTCTTGCTCACTTCATGGTTTCCACACATGTTACTGCTTCCAGCTGCAGCCAATGGGCGAGGTGATGGCACTGCTTGAACCTCAGGTCAAACACAATGGTACCCCAGAGTTTGTTTTAGCAGACAGGAAGAGGTGGGGCTGCTTTAGACAAGTCATTATATCAGCAGAGAATGTGTTTATCAACTAATTGTGGTTAACAGTGTTGAGTACCATGTGTACAAGTGAACTTAAAGTCCAATGTTCTCAGACAGTCTGCCTCAGAAATGTTTTCTGGTTTTTGACGTTCTTTTTTTTAACACAGAAGTCTCACTCATTCCCAAAGGAGATTCCCCATCCCTGCACTTTTCTGATCTTGATGCCGGCTGATTAAAGGTTTAACTCAACAGTGTTGGTATCCATGGGGTGCAGTAACAGACACCCATGAGCCATCCAGCACTGTCTGTCCATCTGTCTGTTCCTCCGGCTGACTCACCCTCATTCTAGCTGCCCCGCTTGAGTCATTTAATCGGAAGATGAGAGAGGAGCCTGCTCTCCTCTTTTACTTCCTCCTTTCATTGCAGAAACTGGGCACACCCAGCAAGTAACCCTCACCACAAATTACCAAACTGCCATCACTGCTCAGCACGATGCACAAGGGCCCTCCTTCTTTCTATGATCTGAAGCTCTCGCTGTCTTACTGTTTTCTTTTGCCAGTTTCACTTCAGCTCAGTCTTTATTTCTGAGTTTTTCTGCCCTCAAAAACATTTTTCCTAATTAATGACCTTTAAGGTCTTTTAAGGTCTAGTTTGATCTTGAAGGCCACACCTCTTTCATTTCGGATTTCACTTATCTCTT
>JAPZDZ010000002.1:1419962-1430128 GCA_029783805.1 Acanthurus tennentii | reverse complement strand
TCTTGGCTCTGTTGTCAGCAACTTCAAAATCCCTCCTGCACTGGAGACTTTGGCCAATCACAGGTCATGTTAGAGAGGGTGCATTCCTATCTCTTGAAATCTTAAAAACTTCATTTAATTGCAGGAAATCGAGCAAAAAAATGTCCAACTTGCAAGACATTACCTGTGCCTCCTCTGCTTATGATAGCATGAAGTGCAAAACTGAGTGTGCTCATTCCTGCACATATATGCTTCAGGCTCATTGCGTTTCATACAAGAAGAGGCATGACGACAAATAGTAATTTTTAAGCAGGGCAGTGGTGTGTATGTGGTGCTCTGGCTATATGACCAGTCATGCACAGTGATACAAGGCACAGAGAGAGAAGAAGGTTTTGCATTGTGTGAGTTCAAACTGCCTACCGCAGCTTTAATTACTGAGCTTCAGAAGTTGTTCCCCTGTTTCAGTCATTATGCTAAACTAAACTAACCATCTGCTGGTTGTAACTTCATGCTTCTCAGAGATGATTCAATTCTTGGCAAGAAAGCAAATAAACAAGTTTCTCAAAATGTCCAACAATATTTTGAAACAATTAATGAAAAAATGCAAGTGAAAAAGTGAAAAATCTCTATATTCGGCTTATAATTTTCTGTCAATTGACCATATGAATAATTAACTCATTGTTTCGGCACTAAGCTGAGCTACAAAGCTACTGTAACAAGACTGCCACTTATCGCTACTCTTGCCAAACTCTTGTTTATCCTTGTCTGTGGCATGCTCCAACAGCTTTAATTGCAGTGCCCCCACATGTGTCATTGACATCACCAAGATGATGGTTATTACTTGAACTTGAAATGGATCCACTGTTGTTGTTGCCATGTTGGATCTTTCAGCAGCTTGTAAAGTTAGTGAATCTTAAAAGTTAGTTAGTAAACCCTGCTCTAATGGGCATGTCATATGCTGCAGTGAAATACTTTTCACATTCATGCAGACTGCAGTTCAGTGTTCACAGTAAAGAGGGTTCAACCCAACAGGTAATCTCTCTTTCTGCAATTTGACAAAAATCCCACATGACCTGGCACTGGCAGCAGACACATGATTACTGATAAATCCAGAGGAAAACTCACATGTATTCAGTCGGCAACACAGTTAGAGTAACAAGGCTGCCATCTAGCAGGCAGTGGACTGAATGAGGGGAAATACACTCACTGTACCACTGTTGAAACAGGCTCAGACTCTCCGCTGTGAGGTAACTGAGCTGCAAACTCTCCATGTGATTGGCATGGCTCTGTTTATTTAGTTTGCTGAGATTAAAGGAAAATTGCTCGATTTCTGATCTTAAAGTCTGGAGCTCTGTTTGGGTGATGATGCTGCACACATCTAGAGAGAGCTTATGTGCATGTTCCACTGTGCTCATCAAACTCATGTTTGAGCAGGCTCAATCATTTCACCCCACATCATCTTGTTTGTGTGTGCGCACGATGAAACACACAATAGCTGTTCAGCAGACTGAGATTTGGTGACTCTTTTATTAATTAAATAGTGTGCTCTCTGTGTAGCTGTTCGGTCTCTGTCAGCTTATGTCAGCAATGTCTTTGCTGCAGTCTGTCAGCAACCCAGCCCAGATTTCAAAACTCTTCGCAAAACTTCTTCATCCGTACTTGACTGAGCCTGCGTGGTGTTTGTTGAAACAGTAGGATGGCAGCAATTGGGCCAAACTCCTGGCATCATCTGCACACAGGCAGGATGTGAAACTAACAGAGCTGTGGTGTAATTTTGTACCTGGCTGCTCCCCTGTCTTTGCCCAGGAGGAGAGACATGCAGATTGAGACACGCGCCTGTGTGGCAACAACTAGGCTGACTCCTCCCATTACATTGTTACATAATAATGAAATGTGCTCTATATTATTGACAAAAGGAGATAAATGTGCTTGTAGCAAAAGTTATTGTTGTGTTGTTGTGAAATTAGCTTTTAGAATCAGGTGTTGGCTCATCTGAAGTAGTCTGAAGTGAGTGTGTAACCTTTTTTAAAAAAGGAAGTAATTCTGTCTTCTTCAGAATGGAGAAATTTAATTTCTTAGAAATGAGAAACACCCTTGCTCAATTCAGTACACTCATAGATTTTTTTATTGAATACTGTAGTCTTACTTGGTCTAGTTTTAATCTCAGTCAATTGACTATCAGAAGTTTAAAGGGTTAATGTTAACAAATTTTAGATACTGCTGTGCAACTCACTTTACTGAGACAGTTGGCCAATCATATAACGCCTTTATTCTTGTGAAATATTATGTTACAGATGAGCAATCCAATGCAATAAAACAACTGTTACACTCATTGTTTAATGGGACGATCATCTGTTCAAGTGCTACACAATAGCACAGAAGCAGCACAAAAAGATCAGTAAAATTTCAGTCATCAGTTAATGCAGGTTTCAACTAAATTGCCTCAAGTAATTACAGAAGTAATGCTAAGAAAACTCCCATGTCTCTAACAACTGCCACCTTGATCTTTAAATCATGAGACTGCACGACATTAACCTGTGAGGTGATCTCACTATTCTGCACTGTGAGTCTGTTTGTGTTAGAGATGTCATGCAGCATCACATGAAATCTTACCTTTTCAGAGACAAAAGTGTTAAAAGGGCTCGAGAAAGAGGTTGTGGTGGTGTAGGGCCAAGATTAATGCTGTCCAGAGAGTGAAGAGTTCAGCCACTTAGGTCAAAACAGATCACTTCCTGCCAGCTCATTTTCATTAACATAACTTCCTGTCTGCACAGGCGAAAGGGGACTGGTCAAGTGGATACAGAGGATTAGCAGAGTGCATGTTCCCATTCGGTACAGTGGTATTCAGGCTATTGCATTACATCAGAGTTGGAAACATGCCCCAACACCCCATGGCCCCGTGTTCAGACTGAACAAGCAGACATAAAGCAACAAATTCTTCAGCTAGCTCACAAAAATGTTGTAGTTGGTGAGTGGTGAGGTATTTAAATATACTTGTTCCTTGTATCTAAACCACAATGGCACTGCTGTCTGATGTCATACGTTCTCTTTATATAGAATGTTCAAAATCAAAACTGAGAAAACTGCACTGAAAGACCACACTTGTATGAGATTTTTGCTGTAAGCTTTACTAACTATCATGTTATCATGTTACAAGATTTTACCTGCAAACTGCAGACCAGCCTGGGTTTGCATGCCAGAAACGCGTCTGGAGAGAATCTGCTTTTCCAGACCTGAATCATTTTTGCCAGGCCAAGAACTATCAATTATTGGGAAAGCCAGATTCTGCTCTTATGGTTGATCATAGTTCTCAGATGTTTCCAGGAAATAAACAGTTGATTAAAGCCGCATGGTATTTGTTATACCTCCTCATTCATCATTTTTTGTGGTGCCTGTGTCCCCCTCTCACCTCCTCAGCTTCTGTTCTTACGTGCCGCTCCCTGCTTTCCTCTCTTTTTTTCTCCCTTGCCCATCCCTTGAAACCTAATTTTTCACATTTTTTGCCTATCTGGTGTTCTCACTCAGATGAACATATCTCAGCCCATCAGCGTGTGCTGTTGTCAGTGCGGGCTTTAAAAATGTCCCACACAGCACTTTTCTCTGCCTTCTTTTTTTCTCTTTTCTTTCTTGGCAATCCACTTTCTTTCCTGCCTCCCTTCCCCTGTCCTGTCGTCCCTCCTCCCTCTGCCTGTAACCAGAGCCTAGGGAATTGGAGGGCTGCCAAGATCCAGTTTGCTTCTGCCCTTTTAAGGCTAAAAAACCAGGAGGAACTTTTTCCAGGGGAGGGAGGGAGGGAGGGAGGGAGGATGACTGGAAGGAGTAGAAAGGAAGAGGAGGAAGTGTAGTAGCTCTAGTGTGGCTTGTTGCATGGAGTTAGAGGAGGGAGGGAAGGAGGAGAGGTGGGAGGGAGAGAACAGAGAGCTCCAGGTCATAGATTTTCAGCTTCAGGATGTTTTAGGCCTTGTAGCTGAACTTATGTCAAAGAAAAGCAATGAGAACATGTTTTTTTTTCAAGTCTTAGAGAGCTTTTAGTGTTTGTGTGCATGAGTGTGTGTGTGTGTGTGTGTGTGTGTGTGTGTGTGTGTGTGTGTGTGTGTGTGTGTGTGTGTGTGTGTGTGTGTTTGTGTGTGTGTGTGTGTTTGTGTGTGATAAGAGCAGTGTGGAATGTGTGACATTCCCTCAAAGTGTTCTGTCTGACTGGGTTTTGGTCTCTCCAACCACTCCCCCTTTTTGGCCATGTGTGTGTGTGTGTGTGTGATTATGTGCTTGTGAGCCCCATTGTACTGCTTGACCAGTTACACACTGACCACCTCAGTGTCTGAGAAATCTGCCAAAAGCAGTTGTGTTCAGTAAAAACAACATGAGAGCCGCACTGATTCAGTGCTGTACGCCGTGTTAGCAGGCTGAAGAGAGTCAGCAGAATGATGATGAGAAGGCTCCTTTAAAATGGATTTTTATCACAAACCAGCACAGTTGAGATTAGTTCCATAATTTAAATGCAATTAAATAGTGAAAAAATGAGAAAAAGATAAAAAGCATCAATTAAAGTAAAACATATAAGTTATGTTAAAACTAACTTTGAAATATATAAAAACTTTTTAAAATAAGAATAAGATTCAGTAAGATTCATTTTTAAGGGCTATTTTGACTAACTGATTCTGTAGTCTCAAACCCAAAGGCAGGGACATCCAAGGATGAAAGAACCAAAAAAACCCCAGATATTTCAGACTTGTTTTTATTTAGCTGCAGGAAGTTTTGGGACGTCCAGCGCCCAATTTCTAACAGACAGGATAATAATATCCTATTAATCTATTCTTCATGAGCAAGTTGGCACATTGTATTGAAGAACTTGAAATTAATGTATGAAAGTGTGTGTGTGTGTGTGTGTGTGTGTGTGTGTGTGTGAGAATGGTTGAAGGCTGACTTGTATTGTAAGATACTCACAGCACAATATAAATGTTGTATATTTGCCGTATCTCTGTTGCCGACGTGTTTTTCAGGAACAATAAGATAAAATGATCCGTTGAATCAAATGCTTAGCTAAGATTGGAAGTCCAAATAAAAACATCTCCAGTAAAATCTGTGAACAGAGAAATTATTTGTAAGTTTACAGAGGCAAGTTTCATGCTGCAATGGGCATGGAAACCTGACTGAAATTTGTCAAAGATATTGTGATTATTTTTGAAAGAAATCCGAGAAAACCACCTTGTAAGGCTGGAAGTCTTGCTAAAGGTGAACATTTAGAGATGAGTGTTCAATGATGAATCAGGCTGGCCTCTTTGTCAGCGTGCTGCTAGCATACACACGGCAAAGACTTAGTCACTAAAGTAAGGAAATGTTCTATATTATATATCTTGTGCAAAAAACATAAGGGAACTATGAGCTTTGGCCAGGGCAGGGAACGTTCTCAGAACCATCTCAACCTGCTGTGCTGCTCCGTTCTTTGCCTTACAAGATCTCAGGACTAATCTGCTCCAGATGTTGCACTACAACCTGAATATTGCGCAGAAGCTTTCCTTCTGCTGTTGATCTTCTCTGTGCTTTCCCCTCCCTCTCCCTCTCTGTGATGCTGGGATCAGGTCAGGCTGTGGGTCAGGGGTTGCAATGATGTCATAGCAATGTCACTGTTGGGGGGGGGGGGGCAGCAAGCCAAATAGATGAGTCATGGGAGTTTTTGGGGCAAAAGGAACATTGACCACAGACACACACACTCTTCATATGGTTGCCTCCTCTGTTCTCTGCCTCTCTCCCACTCACTAATATGCACTCATACGGGGGGGTGTATGAGTCAGCAAGCGAGGGGGGAGTCTGCAGCGGTCTGTGTCCGTATATGGGCTCCATCAGGCTGGGTGTGCTGTGGTCTGCCGGGAATGCTGGCAGATTCCTTAAATGTTTAGTGGCTTTGTGTATGAGAGGAATGAATCAAAAAGCAGCACATACACACATTTTCAGAAAGACTGAGTGAATATGTCCTTACAGTACCTCTGAGAAAGACAGGGTTAGGGTCTGTTTCCAAGCCTGAGATGGTGCCCCAGGCTGGACGGCTTTGGACAGCAGTATTTAGTCCTTTGTGTGGATGCGAGAAACAGTGAGGCAATGAAACCACACGTGTAAAGGTGCTCATCATCTGCTCTAGTAGCAACAGACTGGACAGGAGGAGGGAGGGTCTGGCTTAGACCGGGATGATTATAAAAGAAAAGAAAGGAAAACCTGTGAAAGCAGTTTTTCAGTTCTGTATGTGAACAGTCATAGTGATGCTTCTTATCCCGCCTGCTGAGAATCAGACAATACTGTTCACAAGATGCAGACCGGAAGAGCTTTAGTCAACATTTCCACAGCTTTGGTTTTGCAGTTCCTCAAAAGATTTTATTTTTGACATTAGATTTTGTGTTTATGGGTGGTTCTGGGGTGGCATTGGCAAAGAGAAAAACAAAAGAAATGACTGAAGAAATAAAGAAAAGGGACAGTAATAGAGCACAGGCAAAAATCCAACTTTGATCGATAGTTCTACTGATGGAGAGAACTGCAAAATTCAAAAGAATACTGGTCAGATCTACCAGACAGGTCTGAAATATATCTGTTTTGTTGATGAATGGCATTGCCAGCTGAAGTTTTACAGTCCATGGAAGATATCAGTCATAATGGACATTACTGTGTTACATTATCCTTACAATGTAACATTTTGCATTGTCCACACTACAGAGCTTAATGACATAGCATTGTGAGGGAATGCTGATAATTCTCCATTATGCTGAACTGATAATATTAGATGGAACCAAAGTGTATGGATGGTACTAAAACAGAGTTTACTTTGTTTCACTGTTGTCATACTGCAGTTACTAATTTTGACGTAGTTAGTAACGGATACATTATCTTGGATCCTTGGATCCATGCATCCTGCAGACAGTCAGACAGCTGTACTGGAAAAAGAAGATGAGCTTCATTGATTGTAATTTTTCTTTATCTGGCTTACAAAACAAATTCAAACATAAGCCTGAGCAAGAAGTTAGCATACAAAGTGATGGGGATCATGGGAATTACAATATTTATTCTAGGACACAATACCACTTTTTTCCAAGGGGGTGCCAAAGTAGATACTGTCACACTAACCCACCCACACACACACACACACACACACACACACAAATTTCCTGTAGTTGCTTAACTATTGGTTGAACACACTTTGTGGCCTCTTCTGCTCTTGTTTTGGAAATGTTACGGTTGTGTTTCTGGTGTGGTGCCTAACAGGCTGCAGTTCGATAAACTCCTGCCTTGGCTGATCTGCATTCCTGCTGCAAGTACCAGCCTGTGGCACCCATGCACGCACCACTCACACCCTTCTGTCAGTATGATGATAATTTAAAGATTCCAGTTTTATCGCCGTCTATAGCCAACATTTCTTCCTCGTGCTTCTCTGTGCTGCATTCTGTCTCATCTTTACAATCACTCATTTCTGTCTCTTGCTTTTTGGTGAGCCTTTTCTCCTTCCTTGCCGTAACGACCCAGCTTACACAGAGTTCCCATGGTGATGGGTCATCCAAACAGGCCTTTCGTCTGACCTGCTGTGTTTTATCACCATGGAGGGTGTATTTTTTCCACTGGGAGCAGCTGACATGTCATGTATCACAGGGTTGGCTGCTTGTGACCATAGCTGTAGTTCTGGACGTCAGCTGAGGACACCTTTACTTTAAAGTCATCTGATGCAAAGCATGCAGACATTTATTATATTAGTTTTGCATTTTTTTCATGTCTTGACAGCCTTCCTTTCTGATTTCCTCATAATGCATGAAATTCCTGCCTCTATTTGGTTTAGCTTGCAACTTTTAACCCTCCCACTGTAGGCCCTTAATATTCTGTCTTTTCAGCCCCCAGCTGCAGCCCCAAATCTCTTGTGCAGAAACATCCAAAGAAAAAAAGGATCAGTCAAAACCCGGTTGTTGTGGTTGAGCTACTGCTACAACAAATTATTCCAGCCTGACAACAACAAAAAATTGAAATTGACAACAATGAAAGTAGAACAGCCTAAAGCCCTTCTGTCCAAATATGTTGAGGATAAGGGCTGTAAAAAAACTGCAAAACAAGGCTGAAAAAAACCCAGCAGAGTTTTGACAAGTCAGGAATCAGAGACACAGCTGACCTGACAAGCTGTTATCAGAAGTCGGATTCACACTCGTGTCCCTATCAACAGGCCCACACCTTTAACCTCTTCAGTCACCTTCTAGAAAGCCTCAAACCTATCAGGCATCTATCATACATGCGTTCTCTCTAAAAGCAGCCAGCTTTAAATCCTTACAAGAACCAGAACTTTTCCTCCTTCACTTTCTTTAATCACATCAGCTAGGACTGACAAACACACTGCTCCACCCTTTCCTCAAGGCTGAACCAGAGCGCAATCATTCCTCATGATCTACGGCTTCTTGGGCAACATGTGTGTGCACACCATAGTGTGCGTATGTGGAGAGTATATATGGTTCTCTTCCTCATGCCTGGGCTAGCTTCTGGTTGCATCACTGTCTCCTCTGCATGCGGTTCTGCCTGAACACAGACCAACACCTCCAATGTAATTAAGAACAACCGAACATGTTTCTAGATGTGTGGTTGTGTCACTCTGACGCAGTATGTGCTGGTTTGTACCTGTAAGTGATTTCATGTATAATAAACCGTACAAAACTTTTCCCTGCAACATAATTCATGTTAGTATTGAAATTGTCAGCATTTTTTAATGGATGGTGGAAAGCACATGCAGTATTTCTTCTAATCAAGCAGTTCTTTTTTCTTTTTTTTTTCTCAGATGTTCCCCTGTGGACATTTATATAACTCTTGAAATATGATTCATCTGGAAATTCCTTCAACAATCATCATGATACGAATACACAACTGTGCCCGCTCTCTGACAACCTACATTCCAACTCAGAAGGAGACAGCCATACCTTTATTTAATTGTTTTATGTCTGTAATAGGATGTGTTAGGGTTATGTAGACAAACTAAAGGCAAGATATGTTATTTACAGTTGAAACTGCTGTACATGTTGTAAGAATAAATTGGAACATAATTTAAAAAAAACATAAAAAAGAGAAAATAATGAAGATAAGAGGGTGAGAAGCTGAGAGGAAGAACATAAAAAATAAGAGAGCATGAAGTCGTAGCACAGTTAAAATCACGGTAATCAGTTGCCATAAATTCAATAATAAAAAAAAAATCCTCAGTTCAAACATGTGATCTCCAATACTAACTTTTTTTTAAGGTAATAAAATACAGACTTAATTTGCCATGACTGAATAAAAAGAGTCTTCACAGCTGGATAAACTTCTGAGGCCATTGTGAAGCAAAATGGCCAGACCCTTGAATGTGCATGGCCTCAGGGCTTACTGTAACTCAACTTAGACAAGTTAGTTATATGTAGATTCACTTTCTGTACATCTGTCACAAGAAAAATGATCTCAAAACTATTATATAAGGCTATAATATGAGGCTGTATAGGGACTGACTTGCTTTGAAGATCGCCTCAAATGGCCATTTGAAGAATTGCAGATTTGCCCCTTTTGTTTTTCATTTATTTTTCAGCTCCTCTGATCTGTAAACACCACAATATTTGAAACTTGGCCACCATCATGAATTAACTTGAATCAATCTGAGGGCAATTATAGTGACTTTGTGACAAATACAGTGACTTCTGCACTGCACTGACAGAGTACTAATGAAACCATACCCACTGGTGAGAGTGAGCAGACCAGTGTGGCTCTGGTAGGCAGTAATACATGGTGCATCATTTCACCTAATGATTGTGAAAGCTGATTATCAAATGGTGCACTAACCTCAAGCAGCACCAGAAGTGATATTTTGTCCTAATCCAGGGGTCGGCAACCTGCAACACTCAAAGACTGACTCACAGAAAAGAAAACACAGAGAGCCACAAAACCCTTTCCACATCTAAAATGAAGATAACACTGCATATCTCTCTCTCTTTTTTTACCTTAATTCTATGTATAAAAATCTATAGTGCGTTGCATTCATGAAATCAGTGAACTACAGAGACAACGATTTTTTTTTTCTGCATGCAACAAAAACATTTTGAACTCAGAAAAAAAGACGCTGGCGATTTAGTACGCCTTTAATTTGCTGTCTGGTAAACGTTCTGTTTTCTTCAGAAACTTTTCTTTTCTTGGAATTATTCATGGTTGGCCTA
>JAPZDZ010000002.1:1382617-1419862 GCA_029783805.1 Acanthurus tennentii | reverse complement strand
AAAGAAAAACGAAACAGAAAATAATCACGTTTTATTTTAATGTTACAAGAACACCATAATCTTCAAATTTAGAATTACATTTAAAAAATAAATGAAATAAAATAAAATAAATTTAAATTAAATACTCATTACTTATTTTCCAAAGAAAGAGCCGCGGGTTGCCGACCCCTGTCCTAATCAGTACTCAGATGAATGTCATTTGAAATCTCTGTCTGTGCAGTCTCACTGCTGGCCTGAAACCAGATTAAAATCTACACCAAGGCTATAAAGCACCATGTGGGAAATCAACATAAGCTGTTGTTTACCCTTCCCAGACTAGACCACGGTCCATTATTTCTAGGTATGCGTCCCACTCCTACTTAAAGGCATGGACAAGTATCAGATAGCCAAGGCACCCCACCCATCATTACAGATCTTCACTCCTGAAAATTGTGAGGTTTAAATCAGAGATCAAAGATCAAACAAGAGCCTGAGTCATTTCTCTAGTCAACAATATCCCGAGCCTTTTTTTTCTTTTGTACGCACTTCATGGTTGTTTGAACCTTGAGTATTTAAAAAATGGTGTTACATTTTAAAACCACTGTAAAATGTTTCAATGACCTTCCATCTTTTCAGTGTAATTGTCCTCTTTAGTTTCATTCGACTGAAACACTTCTAAAAAACAAGGGTCTGTCTGTACTCCGAAATTTGGATTCCAGTATCTCAGGCTTGTGTTAATGTTAAAGCATGACAATATATGAATTCAAATCGCTCCTCTCTTTTTCTCTTCATTCCAGACTCTAAAGCTATTGTGGATGGGAACCTGAAGCTGATCCTGGGTCTGATCTGGACCTTAATCCTGCACTACTCCATCTCCATGCCCATGTGGGACGAGGAGGAGGAAACTGATGATGGCAAGCAGAAGACACCCAAACAGAGACTGCTGGGATGGATTCAGAACAAACTACCTGAGGTTCCTATCACCAACTTCAACAGGGACTGGCAAACAGGCCGGGCCTTGGGTGCCCTGGTGGACAGCTGTGCTCCAGGTGAGAAAAAACCCTTTATGAGAGGGTGATGTGTGTCAGTTGGGAGGTGTTGGTAAATATTTTGTGTTTCAGGGGTCAGTGGAGACTAAGGACCAAAATGTGAGGGTGTGTGAGGTGTAAGGGTGAATTGCCCCCTACCCCTCTGTTTTACACGTCCACATTTAGGGGTAGGGGTGTCCTGATTCTTGTTGGGATGGAGGGGCAGGGCGAAAGGGAAGGGCTATATACCCTTCAAATGAAGATTTTCCTGGATGACACTTCAGAGGGGTAGAAGAATTTTCCCATAATCTCCGTTCATAAAGATTTAAAAGTGATGATAATCATTGTATTATTTTTAATGTTATTTTAGTGTATTATGGTGCTAGAGACTGCATAATAGAAACATCTGGCGATTTGCATGAAGGGGTGTCCCAATTCCTTAAGGACTACCCCTTGTGATTTTGTTCGTAAGGGGAAGGGCTAGGGCTAGGGGTACAAATGAGGATTGGGATTCGCCCTAAATGTGTGTAGACCTAAAATAAATACCTAAGTATTACAAATACCTAAGTGCTAGACACATTTAGCTCTGGAAGGTAAACGTTTTATGAAATTATGAAATAACAACACTTCTCAACATGTAACACTGACACGAGGCTTTGAACTGATAACATTTGAGTACCTGTTTTCGGACAGCATTTGAAGTATTTTGCCTCTTAGATGCTTGCATGTCTTTTAGCATCGAAGCGGTCTACGAACAGCAAGGATCAACAGCTGGCATCTGAGATCAGGGAAAGGATAAATGTTTAATTCTTATTCGTGTGAGAGTACAAACTTAGGGCAGGGGTGATGAGTTGAACAGAGTGGAGAGGGGGGGCATGCTGGACCTGCCCATTATGGTCTTGTTATGTTATGAAAGTGGGCAGAGAGGAGGAGCAGGGTGGGAGATGAAACAGTAGGGAGGAGGGATGTAGGTGAAAAAATGAGAAGCATAAAGAAGGTTTCTGTTTACATGCTCAGGATGTTTGACATACCTGTGGATCACCGACCGTCTTGAGCCCTGAGATACAGATTCAACAAAAGCTTTTATTTCCTGCCAACATTGTCTAGAAATAACAATCTTTAGACTCGATGGTCGGTTATGGACAAGTCTATCAAAAAAAAAATTGCTAACACTTTGCTAGGATATGCCTTTGTAATATCCAATGGATGAATTCAAGGGCAGACATACTAATAAGCTACAGAGACAGATGACCCCACACATAAATGCTGCTGCAGATTCACCTTCAAATAAAGATTAGGCATGTTTTACTGTCTCACTTCATCTGCAGAAAGTCTTCAGTGCTGTTACTTTGGAGCCAACAACTTAACCATACTGAGACAGATTAGCTGTAACACAAGAAGGACTCTCTTTCTCTGTGCAGCACAGCTCACATCTACTTAAATGTCCCTCAATTCAGCCATATAATTACATGTTTAAAATACTGGTCATGATCAGGCAGTTTTTTTTTTTTATCATTTTCCTGTCTAGCAAAACATTACAAACCCTGCAAAAAGTTTTAAAAAGGTTGTAATGGAAATTCATTATTATCCATATTATGTTGTCCTTATATTTATATAGTTGAACACATTAAATGATGAGTAATTACCCCAGTGCTTCATGTAGTAAATGCAAATAATTGGTCTTTTCTGCAGGTCTGTGCCCTGACTGGGACCAGTGGGATAAGACTAAACCAGTGGACAACGCTCGTGAGGCCATGCAGCAAGCTGACGACTGGCTGGGCATCCCCCAGGTAAAACGGATAGCATTACAATGGACTCAGATTCTTTTGAAATAGGAAAGAGCTTAATAAACTGTGTGTATATGTATATTACATTGTCATCATTGTGGCTCCCCCACAGTTTTAGTTTGCAACTCACCCTTTGGTCACCAATGACTAAAAGCCATTCCTAGACCACCTCTTGTTTGGCCTAAGTCACTCCCTCTTTTTCACTTCCTTGTTTCCCACAGCTTTTCTTCTTAAAGCTTACTGAAAGAATCATGGTTCATCTCCAGTTAAATAGTGCAAGAACAAGTGTTCAGGAGCCAGAGTGGGGCTAAAAGAAGTGCTGCTCAGCCTATTACATTTTCCCTATCCTTATTGCTTTTCTTAAATGTTTAGTACCACCAGGTAAATGAGAGATTTTAAACAGAATATACCAAATGTAGTTTTACTGTGCTGGATCTAATGTTTGGTTGCTATGGTGAAAGCCTGACAGTGTTGTGGTGGCATGACTGGCAGAGTGCAGGCAGCTGGCACAGCATAGCATGCCAGCAGTTGTTTCTGTGGTCGCTGGTGTTTCCACCTTCAGCTCTGTTTCTGTTAAGAAACTGATATTGTCTATTCCCTTGCTGTCTGTGTGGGTTCCAAATCTAGACAATGAGTGTGTTTATATAAGTGGCTGTGTGCTGGCTTGCGTGCAAGTTTGTCCTAGGTACTTTCTGAGCTGAGGAAGAGGTTGGTATGTGGTTTTGATCACAAAATCACAACATTACTCAGTTGAGTTTTGTGGGTAATTGTCTCCGTTGCAACTGAGCAAGCACTGCTACAGGCTGTACAGCTGTAGCCTTTCTTCTCTTCCATGAACAGACATGAAACATGCAGTTTCCTTTTAAAATGACTTTTCTTCATGTCTTGGCTTCTTAGGTCATAACCCCTGAAGAGATTGTCGACCCCAATGTGGACGAGCATTCAGTCATGACCTACCTGTCCCAGTTCCCCAAGGCCAAGCTGAAGCCTGGCGCACCTCTACGACCCAAACTGAACCCCAAGAAGGCCCGTGCCTATGGGCCAGGTATGCAGCAACACACACATCTGAAACTAGATTTCAACAAGAAAACAAATGTGGTTGTACTGAACTGAGCAACTGGATGAGTGCAGATGATTTACGTGAATACCGTCATGCACGCAAAACTTGTGAGCTAGTCTAAAAGGTCTCGTGCTCAGAATTCACATATGTACAGGACATTTTTAATGTTCAGCCTCAACTCTCCTGCCTCCTCTCTAATCCGAAGGTATCGAACCAGTTGGAAATGTTGTGATGAAGAAGGCTGTATTCACAGTTGAGACCATCAGCGCAGGAATGGGAGAGGTACTGGTTTACGTGGAGGACCCAGCTGGGCACAGAGAGGAGGTGAGACACGGGATTTTGGCGTCCTCCTGAAGTTCTGCTGTTATTCACCCTTCTTTGGTCATCATGGCTTACTATTTTGTTAACTTTTAAACATTTCCCCCCAGGCTAAAGTGACAGCCAACAATGATAAGAATCGCACATACTCTGTCTACTACATCCCTAAAGTCACAGGCATGCACAAGGTAAGTAAAGAGTTCTTTTTGATGCAAAAGTCTCACATGTTTGTTATGACTCTCTTCGGGGTCAGACGGGCTGCTTAGGGTGTGTACCAGGGATGCGGAAAGTCAGCAGTGAAAAGTAAAGTAGTACATTTATTCATGTACTGTACACATTCACAGTTTTGAGATGATCAATTTGATCAACTGTGGTTTTTTTCATACATTTAATAGGGTAAGTAGTGTTTGTTTTTTTTAATAAATGGTTAGTTGGTGTATCAAGTAAACTATTTATTTTCTTTACAAAAAGGTTTATTGAAATAATCAAAAATATCTGCTTTAAATGAAAATGAACTTTTTCCAAAAATCAAGTTTTTCATGATTCCAGTGCCTTCCTGCCTCATTCCCTCTTGTTCCAAGATAGAGACTCTTATTTGTGAAACATTCAAGTTAAAAACACACAGTTACACATTTTAATCCCTTTCATTATAAGTACAGAGATTATGTTCACACATTAATGTCATTACATGAATATTCTGCCTCCCTCCAACCTCATTTAATGAAATATAGCCAGTTGTGGAAATATCCTGTACATGATCACTGCACACAGGAGCAGCTAGTAAAAGGAGGGCAATGTTATTGTTATGTTACAGGAACAGCTGCAGTCAAAAGATAGACTTCCACTCTGGCTGTAATTCAGCTGTCTCCACCAGTGCTCTCTTTATTTAGGTATACACTTGATAAATCCATTAAAGCATCTGTTTGTGCTCACACACAACATTTAAAAAAAATGTTTTACAAGTGCCTGTCCCAAAAGAACAAATGGAAACTAATGCACATTTTAAATATAAACAGCTAAAAAACAAAGACAAAAAATCTTTATCATGCCAGGCCAAACATGGTTATCATGAACAGATTTGCTTATGATGCACATGAAGTTAATTGTTATTCATGCCTGGTGCACCGTCACAACAGTCTTTCTGGTGCAGGATTTCTCTCAAGAGTCGTTTTTCTAAGACCATTATAAAAGCATAATAGAGTGTAACTCAGTGCGTCTGGAAGTCCCACCTATATATCACATTTAGCTGACGACACCTGAAAATGTGACATTTAAAATATGGATACATTAATCAATTAAATATTTTTTAATTTATCATTTGTATTCACTTGAGTTCATGTAAAGTTTTTTGCTAAAATCAAAACTTGCATATTATTTTATAATATATATTATTATATTATAAATTGCTGCAGTTACACTGTTTGCTGTAGGTTTGATGGGGGTTTCCAAAAGTCCACAATAAAGTACCGAACCACCTCCTGCAGCACAATCCATTGTCGAAATAATTCTATTTTTAATTTATAGGTGATGCATCTCCCAACCCCCACCATCAGTTACCAAAACATTTTCTAGCATGTTGTAATAGTCATGCTTACAGCAGGCAAGAGAAAATATGTTATACTTTGTAAATAAAAGATCATTTTCTAGGCAGTTTTTTATTTAATTGTTCTTTTTGTTTGTGTTCATCTTATTAAGACCCACAGATACCCTTGAGGAGGGCCTAGAGGGTTTCAGACACAATTTTCACTCTGTGCCCTCTGCATTGTAGGTGACAGTGTTGTTTGCAGGGCAGCACATCTCCAAGAGCCCCTTTGAGGTGGAGGTCGGCATGGCTCAGGGAGACTCCAGCAAGGCCACAGCCCAGGGACCAGGCCTAGAGCCTTCAGGAAACATTGCCAACAAGACCACCTACTTCGATGTCTACACAGCAGGTAATAACACAGCGACATTAGTGAGGCTTGTTTTGTTCTACCTTTACTGGGTTAGAAGTGCTGCATGGATGCTTCATTGTGTGTTTTACCTCCTACTCATCCTTTCCTTTTTTATGTCTCCTCCTCTCTGTCTCATTTCTCCCAGGTGCTGGAGTTGGTGAGGTGGAGGTGACAATCATGGACCCTGCTGGCAAGAAAAACACTGTGGAATGCAACATCGAGGACAAGGGCAACAGTAGTTACCGCTGCACCTACAAACCCATCCAGGAGGGCCAGCACACCATCTATGTCACCTTTGCTGGCGGTCAGATCAGCAAGAGTCCCTTCACCGTGAATGTGGGAGAAGGTAAGAGTTACTGACGCAACCACTCAGCAATTAGCCTGTTCTAGTCCCATTACAGGTCCACTGGGAAACCTTAAGTTACTCAAAAGGATGTTACTGAAACAATCAGTGCTAACATGTTTTCCCTGTTAATGACCAAAATTACATTAATGAAGGTCCACGGTACCAGTAAATATTTTGTGATTGTGACTTTTGGCTGCAATATCAAGTTTGTGTATAACAATGAACAAGAGACAACCAAGTTCTAAACCTTCAGTATTTGCTCTTTTTTCGAGCTTTTTTCTTTCATTGTGTCTAATGCCTTGCTGTCTCTTTCTGCCACTGTACTGGATGCTGTGCCCTCTCTCTCTATCCCTCCTGTTTCCCTTTCTTCTGCTTGATAGAGGCCTGATGGTATCTGTCCTCACTCTGGAACGACCTCTTCCTTCTGCTGTCATTTCCTGTTTCCTAGGATCTCTCTTGGGTACCAACTGTGTGTGTGCATACATGAGTGGCTAAGCTGTGTGTCTGTGTAGATAGTGGGCTGAGTTATGCTCTGTGTGTGTGCGTATGTATGTGCATACGTGTGTGTGTGTGTGTGTGTGTGTGTGTGTGTGTGTGTGCGTACGTGTGTGTGTGTGTAAAACTGCATGTCTTCACTCATTTGTCATCTGTTGATTAGTATTTTATATGTGGTTCCTGTCAGCTGTCTGTCAACCTCTACATTCTAAATGACTCAACTATCAGATCCATGGGGAAGTATCATTTATTAATTAAGCACAAACATGTTCTCAGATTTAAATGGAAGAATACCATCATCAAGATGCAGTTTGTATCTGCCCAGGAATAAGATGCCTCATTTGTTCCAGCTCACTTGTGGTCTTAAGTTTATAAAATGACATAATTCACAAGGAATGTTATTTGTTTGGCGGGACAAGCATTGTTTAAGGTGTAGCTTTTGGAGCAATGCTTGTCTTTTGTTTTGTGGTAGGATTGTAATCAGCTCTACCTTCTTTAGAGATAACACAACCTGTAGGTTGCCCTGGATGTGTTTTATAGACGACTTGTATTAAAGCACCATATGCTTAATAGATTAAAACAAAAAAATATGGTGATATCAAAACATTTTGGGACCAGCTTCTCAAAAGACAGTCTTTATAAAGGCTTAGAATTTGGAATTAATGGCTTTATTACTTAAAATATTTAGAAATGCCTCTAAGATAATAAATAAGACTTTCTCTCTATTTGGTAACAATGCAGTTTTAAATGTTAGGAATTTATTTAAGCTCTTCGAAGTAACTTTTGCTTCACTGCAGAATCTGTGGCAACAAATAGCAGATATGGAATAATGGTAATGCCAAAATGGAGTTTAAGAGTGGCACAAGTGGAGAAAAGTTGTAAAGATGAAAAGTGACTCAGTAATGTCAAATACACAGGAATGTCTCTCAAATATTGGCTAAAATAAATGAGCCTCCATTAGCTACTGGTAATACCAGGCCACAGTTAGTTTTATTGCTTTTCCATTAAACTTTAGCCTGTACTAGGAAGAATATAGTTTTTTCTTAACACCCCCCCCCCAAAAAAAATTGAAAACCCCCAGACATAATCATCTTTGAAAATGCAGCTATAATCATTGCCAGTAAGTTTGCTTTTAAGAGTTTTTTTTTCGTTTGTAAACCAGTAGTTGTTGAGCTTATTGCTGCTTTTTATAATCTTTAAAGAATTTGTGAAATATTTGTTGACTATGAAAATAACCTTTAAAAATAAGGTATAAAAGCCCTTCACACTTTATTAGAAACAATACAAACTGGGATAACCTGAATCATTCAGTGAGTTATCATTAAGTTGAAAAAAATCTATCAATAAATAAATGAATTAAAATTAAAATTTAAAAAGTGGATTTTATTATCAAACAGTTTCACTTCTTTTTTTCTCATTTCATTCCAGTTTAATGATTCCTACTTTGTAATGATGCCATTTGCTGCAGTGGATCCAAAATACCTGACCTGCACATGCTACATCAGAGTAGCTTTTAACACAACGAAATATGAATTATTATTTTCTGAAATTCTCCAAGAAGTTAGCTCCTTAGAAAATATCTTGTGCCTTTCTTCCTGTTGGGTTTCCTTTGCTTCCTGCATGGCATCCAACTGTGACTCAGCAGCTTCTAATAAATACCCTTTTAGTCTGGATAAATGAAGAATACTCCACTTCCTGTGTGAGGATAAAGGGCCATTTCCTCTCTGTGGTCTATAAATTCTCTCTGTGGAGTAAGATAGATGGATATGAGGCATAGGAGGGCTGTGTAGGCAGGAAGGCGGGAAAGGATGACTGAAAAGCACTAAAAAGCCTTCCAATAAGCCTTGGTTCTTCTAGAGAATGATGGATGTACCGTTGGGATGGAAATTGTCTTGGTTTCATATCATTCACACCGCACCTCATTCCTCTTCTCCCCACTGAAACCACTACTGTAGTCTCGTGTGATGTTGGGAGTCAGAACGCAGAGAGCTTCTTACTGTGTCTGTGTCTCTCTCACTCTTTCTTTGTGTGTGTCTGTCCACAGCATGTAACCCTAGCCTCTGTAGAGCTAAGGGTCGTGGTCTGCAGCCAAAGGGCCTAAGGGTGAAGGAGAATGCAGACTTTAAGGTCTACACCAAAGGCGCCGGCACCGGAGAGCTCAAAGTCTCCATTAAGGGCCCCAGTAAGTTACACTGCAAACATCAGTCTTGCTTTTGTTGTTGCAGTCAGTAGCAACACATCCCTTTAAGTAGAGTCTGATAGGCTGCAAGATAGGAAACACATTTCAAGCATCGATTCCTTTGTGATTATTTTTGTTGCTATTACTTAATCAATTGATGTTTGTGCTGGTGGGATGGGGGGGGGTAAGTTGATGCCCTCCAAAAAGCCAGTAGATTTGGTCACAAGCTCTTCTCTGGAAAAAATAATAAAGTCACTAAAAGTATTTTAAAATGAATCAACTCTGACTGCATTGACTCTCTAGTCAGATAAAATACATTTTTGACTAAACAGCAGCCAGCTGGAGACAGGCCTGTTAAAAACAGCACCTGTCCCTCACTTTCTGAACGAATAAGTTACAGCATCGGTCAATTGAGTGTTCTCCCATTGGATGTTGCTTGTTCAGAAAAAAAAAGTCAGCACAAGTTTTTAATTTTTGCCTCAGTTGGTGTATAAGCTATGCTCACACACAGAAGCGTTTATACTTAATTGGCTTCCACTGCAGTAATATACAACAGCTTTTAATCACAATAATATTATGGTTTTGATAATATGTTGCAGCTTAACCTCATTGCATTCCCCCAAGTGGCCAAAGACTAAAACACTATACCTTTAAGTAACACTAATTTGCATCACTGTGTTTGCAGAGGGTCTTGAGGAGCCATGTAAAAGGAAAGATCTTGGAGATGGTGTGTACGGCTTTGAGTATTACCCGACCACACCTGGGACATATATAATCACCATTACCTGGGGTGGACAGCACATCCCCCGCAGGTACGCTCACTCACAAAGACATATTACTGGGATTGAACTTCATGGCACTGTGACTGATCACTCTCTTTTGTTTAGTCCCATTGAGGTCAAGATTGGTGCTGAAGCTGGCCAGCAGAAGGTGAGGGCTTGGGGTCCAGGGCTGGAAGGTGGCGTTGTAGGAAAATCAGCTGACTTCGTGGTGGAGGCTGTTGGAGACAATGTCGGTACACTGGGTAAGTCAGCCAAAGAGGAGACAAGGATGACACACACAGTGGGAGAAAGTATGTGCTGGTCAAAGAATGGAAGTTTTCTAAGCTTGCTGTGCTGTTACATTCCTTTTTCAGGTTTTTCTGTGGAAGGTCCATCCCAGGCCAAGATCGAATGTGATGACAAGGGAGATGGATCCTGTGACGTGCGCTACTGGCCAACAGAGCCCGGGGAGTACGCCGTGCATGTGCTCTGCAACAATGAAGACATCCAGCACTCTCCATTTATGGCTGAGATTGTCAACCCACCAGGCAAAGACTTCCACCCCGACAAGGTTTTTACACACTCAAAGACTTACACTCATATGCTTAACAGCTGCAATACTTGCATAGAATTTAAAACTTGTAGTTTTTTCTTGTAATATTAGGATATTTTTTGCCATAGCCCTCAAAATCCTTTAGCTGAGTGAATGATGTCATTCCAGGTTAAAGCGTTTGGTCCAGGACTTCAAAGCAGTGGTTTGGCTGTTGGAAAGCCCACTGAGTTCACAGTTGATGCTAAGCAAGGAGGAAAAGCTCCTCTGAAGATTGTGGCTCAGGTAGGACTGTGTGTGTTAAGCTTCTGACCACAAATTAACAACATGTGTAGGATCATCTGACCTCGTTTCAGCCCTACATTTCCAACTCTTACATGCTTGATACAGTTTTTTCACCATCAGTTTTGTTCATTTGATTTTCTGCTTTTCCACATCTGCTCAGGATGGTGAAGGCACTCCTGTGGATGTACAGGTTAAGGATAATGGCAACGGCACCTACACCTGCTCTTACACCCCACGTAAACCTTTAAAACACACTGCCATGATCTCCTGGGGAGGAGTCAACATCCCTGACAGCCCATTTAGAGTGAGTAAACAAAGGGAGTGTATTTTTTTTTTTTTTTAACTGGAGTTTGTGTTAAGGATGTTCTGTCGCAGAAAAGTCTCTTTAGCTTTTATATTATGTTAAAACATATGTTATGTTTTTGACTGCAGATGAATATCGGAGCAGGCTGTCACCCAAACAAGGTGAAGGTTTCAGGACCAGGGGTGGCTAAGACTGGCCTCAAGGCCTTTGAGCCAACATACTTTACTGTTGACTGCACAGAGGCTGGTCAAGGTAAAGCTATATATATAACTGTTGTATTCTGTTGCATACTTAATGTTTTATAAACTTCATAAGTCGATTCGACAACAGATCTGCAATGTATTTATAGCTACAATAACCAGCGTTCTTTCTTTGAGTAAGTTGCTTTATATAAAGTTAAAGGGGTCATGCACAATTTAAAAAAACCCTACATAAATATCATCCAAATCTGCAGTTTTCTCCAGCTTTGCAGAGCATTTTTCTATTTTCCTGCCCATTGTTTCGGTCTGCAAATTTAGCCCTTATTGTACCAGAAAGCTGTCACACAAAAAATTTCAGCATATAAGGTCAAATAAACTCTGCACATCACCTGCCCAACCAAATGAGAGGCACACAAGTTTAGTGATTGCTGGCGTAGAAAGTGGAGTATCTATGGGCTTTTAAGCCAAATATTTCCCTCATGAGTTGGTGAAAAACAACACTGAGCAAAAAGTAGAGAAAACAATGGGATATCCTTCATCTAGTGACTAGACACACAACTCCAGATGTTTTACTGATGTTGCTCTGTGTGTTGTGGACATGTATGTTGGGAATTGTTTGTAATTTTTTTTTCCTCCCAGGTGACATCAGTATAGGAATCAAGTGTGCCCCTGGTGTCGTGGGACCTGCAGAGGCTGATATTGACTTCGACATTATTAGGAACGACAATGACACATTCACTGTCAAGTACACTCCTCCTGGAGCAGGCAGCTACACCATCATGGTCCTGTTCGCTGACCAGGTGAGTTTGAATCAAAAAAGGTTTGAATGAATGAATAGCACAATGTGCATTTGAAAGGGTTAGTGGAATCTCTGTGTTAAAACTTGCATAATTGAACAATTTAATGCTTGTGTTTTGGTTTAGGCTATTCCAATGACGCCCATCAGGATCAAAGTGGATCCCTCTCACGATGCCAGCAAGGTCAAGGCAGAAGGACCAGGACTCAGCCGCAGTGGTAAGACCTCATAGTCAGTGGGTTGCTCAGTGTGAAATGCTTCCACATTTTTAATAAAACTCCATGTAAGATTTATATCATTTATCTTGTTTTAGATTTTTTTTTATTTTTATTAATTTGTGTTAAGTCTTTATTTTGAAAGCAATTTGTACCTTTGTTTAAGAAGGTAATAGAAATAATATTAGTAAGTAATATAAATACTGTTAGTAGTAGGAAAAAAAAAATAAAGCTAATATTGTTGGCTTGGTTGTTTCTGATGGTTCACTCTCCAGTTTGTCTAGTCTTTGTGTCGGTGTTTTTGGTGTAATTCTGAAACCCAAACTGCTTGTAATGGCTGTTTCGTTACTGTGTCTGTGTGTGTGTGTGTGTGTGTGTGTGTGTGTGTGTGTGTGTGTCCGTGTGTGTGTGTGTGTGTGTGTGTGTCCGTGTGTCCGTGTGTCCGTGTGTGTGCGTGTGTCTGTGCCTAAAAAGCAGGTGCGTCCTTGACATTAGCGAATGAATGAGAAGTGCTGAAACTCTATTGTTTTTGTTTGGATTATCATTATTATTTATTTATTTATTTTAGTTGCTTCTAAAACTCTCAAAGCTACATTTGCCAAGCTGGGCACATCAGATGAAAATCTCCCTCACTACTCAAGCAACAAAAATCAGATCAATTTAACCAGATGGTGACGCTTTAGTAGCACTTTTCTGTTTTGGGCCGTGACTCCTTAATTGTTTGTGTCAGCAACAAAGTTCTTTCATTCCTCGATTTTGGATGAATCTATCCATATCATCACAATGTTGTGTGATTATAATTTTTTTCAATTTTTTTTCTCCCTAAATTTATCTCAAACAGTGAAATTGTTGATAGCGGCAGTTAATCCAAAAAACAGTGGACTGCTCAACTGCAATAAAGGCTGCCACCTGTGGAGTGTGACTGACAGAGAGGGCAGACACAGGAGGGTGGCATGACTTAAAAGCAGCATTTGAGCCAAATCTGAATAACATGACCAGTTGAAATTCATCTTAAATCTCATCAGCATATTAAGTGCAAATGAATTGACAGCCTGAGCACATTCCATTGCCAAAAGTTTTAACATGATGTGGAGGAAATCAGCTGTCCTTAGTGGCACAGAGAGTAAGTCCCAGTCTTTGAGTATGACTTCAAAAGTTCAATTTCTCAGGTGTGTACCTGGAACATTAGTGTGAAAAGTTATCCATGAGACATAATTCAAATTCTTCAGAAGATCATTACTGCTTGCAGCAATATTTTTTTTATAGCTATCAAATCTTTGACCTCCCTGTCCATTTTCTGTTATACTGAAGTGATCACAGTTCATGCAAAATGTCCTGTTTTTCTCTTTATTAAAAATGATACCTAAATGAAACAAAAACCAAAAAAAAGACAAATATTCCAAAATGACACAGGCATTGGTTAATTAAAACAAAAACTGCAAACAAAAAAGCCATCTACAAACTTTTAGAGATGGAATTAATCTGAAAATGTTGAAATATAACTGAGGGAGCTATTTGTTTGTTAATCTTTAGTTTTTTGTTCACTAATTCTAAGAAATATTTTTGTTTAATTATTTCCTCTTCTTTAGTATTAGTTCTTTAGTATTTTCTTTAGTCGTTTGATTAGTTTGATTATTTCCCAGTTTAATGTTTAGTTTGTCTAGTTATTATTTTGTTCATGTATTTCGTTTTGGAATTGACAATGGGCACCAGAGGGCATAAAGGTAGAAGGGTAGCTGTAGGACCAGAATGCACCTGGTGGGCCTGTGGTTTTTTACCAGCGCAGGAGAGGCAGGACTCTTTTTGTTCTTGTTTGCTTGCTGTGGAATAAAACATAAACCATGAAAAATATGAACTCTGGAATGGACATTGAGTTTCTTCTGCCTGCGTAAGTTACAAGCCCACGGTGCAAAGTGGCCTTTTGATTTGCATTTTTTGAAGTTCAGTTGGAGTTCATAAGTTTTGACAAATGGCCACTACAATAACTTAACTCTAGTGTTATTGCCTCACTTTCATTCTGATGGTTTGCGGTTCTCTCTCAGGTGTTGAATTGAACAAGCCCACTCATTTCACGGTGAACACTAAGGGAGCAGGAAAGGCAAACCTGGACTGCAACTTCCACGGCCCCACTAAAGGAGAGGCAGTCAAGGACTTTGAAATCATCAACAACCATGACAACACACACACTGTGAAATACACACCTGTGCAGCAGGTAAGATTTAAGGAACCGTTTGACTTTTTGAAGAAACATTAAGCTCTCTTTCCTAGAGTTAGATAGATAGAACATCCAAATGAATCCCATGTCCATGCCCTTAGTATGAGGATCCACACCTCGATAATGTGTTACTATTTTAGAGGCAGATCCAATCTCAACTTAACCCCACTGTTTGAACTTAAAAATCCCTGTCAAAGTTTCCTGTCTCTCCTGCCAGAGACAGGAGAAAGTTAGCTATGCTTGGCATAACAACTGGAGGCAGTGGAAACAGGTAGTCCAGAGGTAACCTGAAAGCCCACCAAAAACATTTCACATTTCCATTGTAGTTTATGTACATTAAAAGAATACTTAATGTGAGGCCCTTTACAATGAAAATCACATTATTAATCATGTCTGCATGTCTGGGGTTTTTTACATCCTACAAGGCAAATCTGGGGATAAAAATAGCTTTCAAAATCATGGTTGTAAATTTCCACCTTTAAAAACTTTAGAATGGCAGCCTCAGACAAGAGGGAACCTAAGGAACCAATCCTGTCAACGTAGGATGGTGATGGAGGTGTAGTGCTGTTGGTCTATAGCTCACTGTGTGGAACCGAACCACAGTCAGTCAGAGAAGCTAACACGAGGCGGATCTACTTTACATTGTTCTTAGCTGATAACTTATGTAGCCACTGACTAATATGTGTAATGCTAACTAATCACTAACTAAATAATTATTTCCCGGCTCTGGCTCATAACTGATGAGCCAACATTAGTTGTATAAATTTAACAATCTAACTCTTGGCAAAAAAAAAGTAAATGACCATATTTCCCAAAGTGTCAAGTTGTCTGTCACGGCCACATTTTTTTATGGTGGATAAAAGTTTTAGGAGTTAGCTTAACTAGTCAAAAAGTATTGAAATGTTTTGAGGACAATTTTTCCAGTCATCTAAAACATTTGTGCACAATTATAGATTGTAAGAAATTTCCGAACTGTAATGTGCATGGTTATGCAGAAATATGCTGCATTTTCGAGCTGTTACTTTGATTTATGTTGGCTCTGTGCTTCCTGTCCTGAATAATTATCTGACCCAGGGTCCTCTTGGAGTTGCTGTGACATATGGCGGTGATAACATTCCCAAGAGCCCCTTCAACATTTCTGTGGCACCCACACTGGACCTCAGCAAGATCAATGTCATGGGCCTGGGAGACAGTACGTACTTTACTATCATTACTCTTGTTCCTCTGCACCTTTACATTTCAAGCTTAAGATGTAGCAGAATAATGTGTAACTACTTACTTGTAAACAGCTGGAAAAAGAAAATATGAAAACATTATTTTAATTTTATTCATTTTATATGTATTGGACATTGACACATTGAATTGTGGACAAATGTGACTATGTGAATCCTATATGAAAATATGTAATGAAACACTAATTGTTCTTAAAAAAAGATTAACTTAACTGTTTAACTGTTTTTGCAGAGATGACTGTAGGCAAAGACCAGGACGTGACTGTCAAATCAAAGGGTGCTGGTGGACAGGGCAAGGTAGCCGCTAAGGTGACCGGACCATCGGGGAAACCAGTGGCCAGCAAGGTATGGCATCCAATTTTGATATATTGTCACTCGACAAAACTTTTTTAAAAACTTTAGAAATGTTGTGATTTTTAATATGTATTTACTTTAGGTTACAAATATCCTTATTTTTGAACAAAATTTTGCATCCCTCACTTTTGCGACAAATCTGCTGTCAATGTCTTTTTTTCTTCAATAGTGAAATTCTGTCTATATATTCCTTATACTTGTTCCAGGTTGAGCCAGGGCTGAGTCCAGAGACCAGTCAGGTGAAATTCATCCCCAGGGAGACGGGCCCACACCAGGTTGAACTGACCTATGATGGGGTGCCAATCCCTGGATCACCCTTCACTCCCACAGCTTACCCTGCCTCAGATCCCTCCAAGGTTAGCCACAGTTATTTGCTGACAGCATTTATACAAATGTGTCTAATCATTGGAATATGAATAAAATGCCTAACATGTTAAATTAAACAAAAAATAACTGTTGCTGACACAATCCTAGTGAGTATTTGTTTATCTCCGTCCTTTCTCGCCTCTCCTCTAAGGTACGATGCTCTGGCCCAGGCTTGGAACGTGCCAAGGTTGGTGAGAAAGGGCAGTTTATTGTGGACTGTACCAATGCCGGCCCAGCTGACCTGACCATAGAGATCATCTCAGACAGTGGCACTGAAGCCGAGGTTCACATCCAAGACAATGGAGATGGGACTTACACCATCACTTACATCCCTCTCTACCCTGGCTCATACACTCTCACCATCCGCTACGGTGGCCAGGATGTGCCAAACTTCCCTGCTCGGCTCAATGTGGAGCCTGCAGTGGACGCCAGTGGAGTCCGTGTGTTCGGACCAGGAGTGGAGGGCAAAGGTAAATAACTTGCTGCAGAGGACTGAAATACTTTGGCTTCACTTAAATGTTCAACCTTTTACAATTATCACCAGATGCGACTAATAAAACTTTTTTTAAAACATCACCCTACATGTACAAAACATAAATGCTTTTCACAAGATGTGGTGTACAGATTTTGTACTGGTATAATTTAAGTGCATCCAGTATTGTAATCAAAGCTTTTACAAGCTGGCCAACTTTTCACCACTTTTCTGTATGTTCCTGTGTTTTCAGGTATTTTCCGCGAAGCAACCACAGACTTTACTGTCGACGCTCGTGCTCTCACACAGAAAGGAGGCGACCACATCAAAACCATCATCAGCAATCCATCTGGCAGCCAGACAGACGCCCTGATCACTGACCTTGGGGATGGGACCTACAACGTAGAGTACACTCCCTATGAGGAGGGTGAGTTCAAAAGTAGCTATGTGTGTGGAACTTGTAGGTTGGTTATTGGATTCTCCATTACCTGAGTTTAAAGCAATCCTCATATTATGTGCATGTTTCAGGCCCACACAGTGTGGAGGTTTGCTACGACGGCTCTCCGGTGCCAAAAAGTCCATTCCGTGTTGGTGTAACTGAAGGCTGTGATCCTGCTCGTGTTCGAGTGCATGGTCCTGGCCTGAAAGGAGGCACCACCAACAAGCCCAACAAGTTCACAGTGGAAACACGGTGAGACAAAACTGTTCAAAATGGAAAACACAAACATCACTAAAGTGTCTCCTGCTTGTATTTTCAATGTTCATCATTCCCTCTGCAGTGGAGCAGGCACTGGTGGTCTTGGTCTGGCAATGGAGGGTCCATCTGAGGCAAAAATGTCCTGCACTGATAACAAGGATGGCAGCTGCAGTGTGGAGTACATCCCATATGAGCCTGGGACATACAACCTCAACATCACCTATGGAGGACAGCCCATCAAAGGTACAGCTGGAAAATATATTTGGTATTAAAAAAATCCATGTTATAGTCTTTATCTTTAATTTATTCTACTGTTTGTAGTGTTTCTTAAGGTAGCATGTCACCATAGTTTTGTTCCTTCGCCTAAATGGACTCCTGACCACACTTACTTTAGATTATCTCCGAGGCAGTGGAGGATTCTGAGACCATTACAACTGGAGTAATAAGAAAATTAGAAACATGGGAGGAAATAATAGAGGGTTTTTCTTCCGACATTTTGTCCATGCAGGTAGTCCATTCTCTGTGCCAGTTAGTGACACTGTGGACAGCACCAAGGTGAAGTGTCAGGGTCCAGGCCTGAGCAACAATGTCAGGGCCAACATTCCTCAGGCATTCACAGTGGACGCCTCCAAAGCTGGTGTGGCCCCACTGCAGGTTCGCGTACAAGGACCCAAAGGTAACTTTGTTTTCTACTGTTTTTAATGTGTCTCCTTTCATGTGGTAGTCACGAACAAAATGAATCCTAATTAAGAATTTTAACACTAAAAATAGGTCGAAACAAAAACATCTGCTCCCTGGAAACATCTTCTGGCTAAATTCTCAGGCCCACCTTTGAACATGTTGGTACAGCTACATGTCTTTCACTGCCATTTTTTACAGTTGGTACAATCTTCTGACTCAGCTCAATAACAATTAATTTGCTGTACCAACAATTTGAGAAGCCGCCTCCTAAAACTCATTGACTTTACTTGTCACTCAACTTTGTTTATAGACTTTGATTGTTTTGCTTAGTTTATATAAAAAGGTAGGAAAACCAGTTTAAGTGCAAAATTATAAGAGTGCCGCATGTTAACTTAAAGTTTGAGGTTTAGGCTTAACAAAATAAGTTCACAGCAAAAGCTCAAGTTGAACCATGATTTAACCTGCGACCCGGTCACCGCAGTAATGTCTTTGTTTCTGCATGTTGTGCATGTGTGTAGGTGTGGTGGAGCCTGTGGAAGTGGTGGATAATGGTGACCAAACTCACACAGTCAACTATGTTCCCACCCGAGAGGGACCCTATTCCATTAATGTACTGTACGCTGATGAGGAGATCCCACGCAGGTAATACACAAAATCGCAACATTTTTTAACATTTACATATATGTTTCTCCTCAGTTTCTGTTGAGTACATGTACTTTCTTCTCTCACCCTCTGTCAGCCCCTACAAGGTGAAAGTTCTCCCCACTCATGATGCCAGTAAAGTGCGTGCCAGTGGACCTGGCCTCAACACCACCGGGGTGCCGGCCTCTCTGCCCGTCGAGTTCACCATCGATGCCAAAGACGCAGGCGAGGGACTGCTGGCAGTGCAGATCACTGTGAGTGCTCACATGTGAAGATCATAATGAAAATTAAAACCTAATTATTATTTTTGTGGCTGTTTTGAAACTTTGGTAACACCCCCTACAGGACCCAGAGGGAAAGCCTAAGAAGGCCAACATCCGTGACAACCATGACGGGACCTACCTGGTGTCCTATGTGCCAGACATGACGGGAAGATACACCATTCTCATTAAATATGGAGGGGATGAGATTCCATACTCGCCCTACCGTATCAGGGCCCTGCCCACCGGAGACGCCAGCAAGTGCACTGTCACAGGTATGTAAGGACAGTTAGACCAGTGTGCAAACATGTGTTCAGGTATATTTATCAGATATTTGAAAAATGTTACTTACACATACAGACTCTGATTTTTCTTATATAATTAGTTGGACTCAAAATCTATTGTATCATATTACTGGTCAGTTCCTCTTCTGTCCTCTTTGTGCTAAATAAGTAATGATCATTCTGCTTTATGATGAGCCTGAATGGGTTATATGCAGTACCCCTAGATTCTCATGTTGTATTTCCTGCTGCTGTTCATCACATTTTACAAACAGAGATGCCCTCTTGCAGCAATGACGGCTCAGATGATGGTTCCCACTTTGAAACCACACTCATATCTGTCAATTAAATATGAAGCTTAAGCTCAGGAATGGATAACTTAGCTATGCATTAAGACTGGGAACAAGAGGAACAGGAGAGGAACAGGAGAGGAAGGGCTGCCTGTGGTATCGCCCTCATTTATTCTGTACGAATATCCCAACTGGTGTTTTCATATTGGTTAAAATATATATCAGTGAAACAGTTATGTGGGACAGTTAAAGTAATCACATTCCATAATCTCCCATTACACAATATGGTTCAGCTTAATTTTTTTATGCTAGCAAGGTGTTCTCAGAGCGGATCATTGTGAGAGTGTGAAAGTAGCAGCTCAGTCAGCGTATCTGCTGCTCATATCTAATTTTTCATGCATTGTTTCGTTGTTCTCACGCTGTGCTCCTTAGTTACGCTCGCCCTGACCCGAGTCCCTGCTCCACACACACACACAGACACCCCCACCCCCACCCCCACCCCCACCCTGCTTCACAGTACACCATCACTATTTGTTTTCATTCAAGTGTTTGGAGCACAGTTATTGCCTCCCACCACCCCCACCCCCACCTGACTGTCTTTTATTTGTCACTGTTTTTTTCTCGCTCCCCTGCTTCTCACCGTTCCTATTATCAGTCTCAATCGGCGGTCACGGTTTAGGTAAGCCTACTGATCGACTTCAGAATGTCGAGGAACTACTCTAACTTTTCTTTCTGTTCTGTCAGCATGAAGGATAGTGGCACCAACTTTTAATAGGATATCCCAACTTCTCTCTCCTCTGTCTCTCTCTTCCTTCACTCTCTACTTCTCTTCCTTCATTATTCTCATCAATTTTTCCCTTCATCTCTCATAACTGTTTGCCTCCATTTCCTTCTTACATTTTTATTGGACAACTAATAGACTAACAGAGTAGGTTGGATGGCATGTCGGAAATGGCTACTCTAGCTTTCAGTTCTACATGAAAACTGTGTGATGATAATGAGTCATCGGTAACAGCATACAGTAGATGGAAATAACATGACTAGATCTCATCCATCTTTCACCTGGTCTCATGGTTGTGGAATGTGCATGCAAAATATTGTCTATGTTATTGTCTGTTGTCTATGTGTCCCTGTTTGTTTCTTTGTTAAATTACAAAAACGTACATCTCACCACCGATGACCCTTTCTGTTCCATTCTTAAGGAGCGGGTGTTGGTCCAACAATTCAAATTGGCGAACAGACAGTCATCACAGTTGATGCCAAGGCTGCTGGGAAAGGCAAGGTCACATGCAGTGTGTGCACACCCGAGGGGGCAGAGCTCGACGTTGACGTTGTTGAAAATGAAGATGGCACATTTGACATCTTCTACACAGCACCACAGCCGGGCGAGTATGTCATCTGCGTCCGCTTTGGAGGGGAGCATATCCCTAACAGCCCCTTCCAAGTCACGGTGAGTGATACACATTTGAACCTTACAGGATATGTTGACTGAGTATACATCCACTGTTACTGCAGTGCCTTGTTGACAGTTTTGTGGAATATAGAGTCAATGAATAAAAAATAAAAACTGATAAGTAAGAATCCTGACAGGATCGTACCAGCTGGGACAGCCGCTAATGTGTTGTATCTTTAATGTGAGTAAGTACCAGTTTTCAAGGCACTTCATGGCATAAAACTGAGCGCTGATTAGTAGTCATTTAGACATGTGGATGTTTCTTGAGTACAGGGATGATAGAGGTGGTCTCTAAGGTTGTGGAGACTGTGGACTGGGAGAGTGAGAAGTAAATAAGTTGGTAAAGACCTCAGCCAGGTGATCAGACCATTACTTAAGGACCTGTCTGTTTGTGGTCCATGTGCCGGACTCTATAGAAGTAATGTGCGTAGTCTTTTGTAAGTAAAGGTGTATTGATGTCTGAGTCAGAACTGTCCTTGTCAAAACAGGCAAAGAAAAGATTTGGTCCATGGAGGAAGGTATTTTAGACAGGAGAACAGGTGGCAGAGGTTTGTGATCTGTGATCAGCACTTGCACCAGGCCTCAGAGCGGAGAAATATGAAACATTTTTGAGTCATAATAATAACCAATTCTTTACGTTGGTGATTAAATCTCTACATAGTCTTGAATCAGTAAGCACTAATTTATGGAAAAAAGTGCATTTGAAAGAGCTGTAATTTCTCAGTGGCTCAGTGGACAAAACCAGCAATAAAATTTAATATAGTATCACCTGCATAAAGATGAATTTGCCCTCCAGAGGAGACAGTCTCACTTATATAACTAATAAAGATCTTAGCAGCTGAGATCATAAATCTTAAGCCATAAAGGCGTCTTCACAACAATGTCGTACTAGAATTTTTTGTTATAAAATTCTTGTGCATGCCCTCTCAGGTGTAGTAAACACAAAGATGGCAGAAACAAAAGTCCATTCTTATTATTAGTACAAATCAAAACCACGTAATAAATATTATAATGACCTTCAGTATTTTACAAAACAGAAGAAAATACATTTAAAAACTCAGTACAAACACCTGCATGTAAAAAAATCTATAGCTTAATCGTTTCCATGGCTGCCAAAAGGAGGCAGATGTGAGAGTGGAACTCACAAGCTTAAAGTGAAGCTGTAGACTAATTTTTATTATGAAGGGCGAAGTCAAGTCATGTCCATTTTTATTTAAATTGTGCCAAATCACAGCGTAAGTTGTCTCAAGACACTTTATGATAGAATAGGTCTAAACCACACTCCATAATTACATTTATTCAGACCCAACAAGCAGTTCCCACATGAGCAAGCACTTGGTATCAGTGGCGAGGAAAAACTTCCTTTTAAAAGGCAGAAACAGATCCCTGTGATGGGAACCTGTTGGATTTCTAATATGTTTCAGTTTTTAGCTTTAGGTCGTTAACTCACAAAATTAGGATTCCATCACTGCTGGGATGTTGCTAGAATTTGCTGTTAATCTCGACTGATGCTGACTCAGGATATAAAGTTTTACTAGGAATACCTTTAGCAGGGTAGTGATCGGCAATTCTGGGGTTTTTTAGAGGCAAGACAACCTGGATAAACTAGAACAACAAGAAGAGCAACCACACACACACACAGCTGTTTTTCATTAGTGCAAAAGATAAGTGAGTGATGTCGCGTGGACAAAAGGTCCCTAACTTTCTCTCTACAGAAGCTTCATGACTGGGTCCTGCTGGCATCAGACATTTTCTTAAGTACCCTGGTTACAGCTACCCCCTCTAATCCCGCCCATCTTTTTTTTACCCTCTCCATCCCTTAAACCAACCCAACCCCTCACCACCTTCTACCCCCTTCAGGCCCTGGAAGGAGCTCCATCTGACCAGCTCATGCAGCAGAGCCAAATGCCCCAGTACTACGCTCAACAGCCCTGGGTACCTGAAACCTCTGCCTCCAGCCTCTCTCATCCCTCTCAGCTCAGTTTTTGTTCAATGCCTCTCTAACCTTTCCCTCATCTACCTCATCATACATGGCCTCCTTCCATCAGCTGCATCAGTGTTGGTTGTCTCTCATTGCAGGTGTTTCATCTATGAGGGGGCTTTTTCCTTGTTTCATTCCCACCACCTCAAAAACAGGGTCCTTAAACACATGGACTGTGCAACAGAGCCGCCTGCACAATATGGAAAAGACATATTTGTGTTCCTAATCTCATTTAAAACTGTTATTGTGACACATAGGGAATATTTTCCTTGCAATCTGGGAAACAAGTATTTTCCATTAATCATTGTGCGGCCCATCTGTTCATCAGTGCTCCATGTCTGCTCACTCTGAGACAAAAGAAGCCATTTTGAGATTCATCAATGTGGCCATGTCAGCTGCTCCACATTTTACAAAATGGCCAACTTCTTTATTCTGGCTTGACCTACCAGTGTTTTTGTCCTCATCTCATTCTCTCTCGCAGTTTGTGTTGGTGTCATCATCCTGAGCATGATCACCATTGTCGTCTCCATTGCCAATCATTTCATCTCATGATTGTCTCATCCCATTTTGTTTGTTGGTGTTTGGAAGCTTATACCCCTCTGTCCTGCACTGTTGATGGCATTTGTGGCTTATATTCATTTGTTACCACACCCATCACCCAACCTTTTCACAGACAGTGTATCTGACCACTGCCCTCTGTCTCCCAGGCAACAGACAGACCAATGGGAATGAATGGCCTGGACGTAGCTGGTCTGAGACCATTTGACCTTGTCATCCCATTCACCATCCAGAAGGGAGAGATCACAGGTACTATAAACAAGACTGCACTCCAGTAAGCACAGACAAATTGAATCCCAGTCTGTAGTGAGGATTTGACTCACAGTATGTTTTGTTGTTCGTACTCTGATGAAGGTGAGGTCCGGATGCCATCGGGCAAAGTAGCCAAGCCTGACATCACAGACAACAAGGACGGCACTGTCACTGTCAAATACGCTCCCACCGAAGCCGGCCTGCACGAGATGGACATCAAATATGATGGCCTCCACATCCCTGGTATGACTGGCATCTGAAGTGTTTGCACACATACAAGAGAAATTTGTAGCCTTTAAAGTGCATGAAGAATTATATTTTAGAAAAGGGCATCATTAATCCCCGTTCCCTCACCCCTCCGCTTTTCCTTCCCCTGCATAGGAAGCCCCTTGCAGTTCTATGTGGACTACATGAACAGTGGCAATGTTAGTGCCTATGGCCCTGGCCTTATCCATGGCACTGTCAACAAGCCTGCTGTCTTCACTGTTAACACCAAAGATGCTGGAGAGGGTATGTAGCAGCCATATGGCAGCATACACCTGACTGTATGCGGTAACCTGCGTAGAAATTAATAGAATCCATGAGGACTCTCAGTCATCCCAGTCATGGTTATCCAAAGAGGGCTGAAGGTAACTCAGCTGGATGTGGTTGTTGGTTACATCTACAACAAAGCTAGATGTTTTACATATCACTTAGTTTTGCAACAGAAACACACTTAAGCAGCCTGCTCAAACTTTAATGGCCTCCAAAATGGGTGTGTACCACGACAGCTGTAACACCACAGAATCATTGTGGTCCTGCTGAAACTATCTGGAGGATGCATTCCACACAAGCACAGTACATCAGCGACTACAAGATCAGGATTCAGTTTCTGTGCTGTCACAACAAATGAAGTTGCATGTACACTTTCTGATGACAGAATTTTTTTGCCACAGACTGTAACAAAGGCAGAAGTAGACATTTGGCTCAACGCTACACAAACTGCAGAGAATAACAGTAGATGAGAGTCAAAACATATAAAAAAGAGACAAATGTAATCACATATCTGTTTATATCATGTTCTCGTAGGTGGTCTGTCTCTAGCCATTGAGGGTCCATCCAAAGCAGACATTAGCTGTGTGGACAACCAGGATGGGACCTGCACTGTGTCCTACCTGCCTGTCCTGCCTGGAGACTACAGCATCCTGGTCAAATACAATGACAAGCACATCCCTGGCAGCCCCTTCTCTGCTAGAATTACAGGTAATATCATCTCGTATTAAATCCCTAATAATTATTGACTGAAGCCTATCTTGCTCATTGAGTTACTGTCAATGTTGCAGGAGAGGGCTGTGTTTTTTGTGTTTTTTGAGTATTTTTTGTTATTTTGGCAAACAGATCAAAATTAACTCTTGTTTTCAGGACCTCTAGTTTTTCAAATATTGTCACCATTTAATAAAATGTAATTAATTTTCATGTCAGGGAACCACTACCTTGTCTTATCATCTTTACCAAAAATATGATCATGACATCTTTGTGTTCACCTACTATCCTGTAACTGCTGTTTTCTTCAGGCGACGACTCCATGAGGATGTCCCATCTGAAGGTGGGCTCAGCTGCAGATATCCCCCTGGACATTGGAGAGCTTGACATCAGCCAGCTGACCGCCTCCCTTACCACGCCCTCAGGCCGGGAGGAGCCCTGTCTGCTGAAGATGCTACGAAACGGACATGTTGGTGAGTGTGTGTCCCATTCAAAGGGAAAACAATTGACAAGATAAGCCTTCCTCTTAATCTCGGTCTTAACCCTGCCTTCCTCTTTTCCATGCGTGTGTCTGTCACAGGCATCTCATTTGTTCCTAAGGAGATTGGAGAGCACCTGGTGAACATCAAGAAGAACGGTCGCCATATTCCGAACAGCCCTATTTCTGTCATGATCAGCCAATCAGAGATTGGTGATGCCAGCCGTGTACGTGTGAGTGGCCAGGGCCTGAGCGAGGCCAGGACCTTTGAGCCTGCTGAGTTCATCATTGACACCCGTGATGCAGGTACACACTTAATAAAATGATTTTACTTGTTGGTAGTTTGTCATTCATCCAGAGTTAATATTTCTTAACATACTTCCTGTCACCTTGACTGTAATACAGGCTATGGTGGCCTGAGCCTGTCTATTGAGGGGCCCAGTAAGGTGGACATCAACACTGAGGACCAGGAGGACGGAACCTGTAAGGTGACCTACTGCCCCACTGAACCAGGAAATTACATCATCAACATCAAGTTTGCCGACCAACATGTGCCAGGTGCTAACCGTACAACAGCCAGGAATTACAGAGCGGAGCAATGCTGTTCTGAATTACTAATCAATCATTGTGTGTGTGCACAGGAAGTGCATTTACAGTGAAAGTAACAGGAGAGGGCAGGATGAAGGAGAGCATCACCAGGAAGAAGAGAGCAGCATCAGTCGCCAATGTCGGCAGCCAGTGTGACCTTAGCCTCAAGATCCCAGGTAAACAGGAAGTTACCACATAACAGTTCTGTAGTCATGTAAGAAATCAAACTCCACATTTTGACACAGTTGATCTTGTCTGGTGAGTTACTGTTACCAAACTCGTTCGAACTCTGCTTTTTAAAAAAGCGGAACATTTTTCATCCTCTCATAAAATAAAAGTTTAAATCAAAAGCAGAAATGCCCTCGTTCAGTTTGGTACCCTCAACACTTGGGGTTTTTGTGACTAACTTAAGCTAATGTTAACAAACTTGAGAGAGGAGTTGATTTTTTAACTGACATCTCTGATTAAGTTCACTTAGTTATTAGTTATCATTTATACACATACAAATACAACAATGTGCTTTTTTTAATACGTGGAATGACTGAGCTTGGGTAGACTAAGATGTGTTATACAGATCTCATTACATGTACATGCTTTAATCCTTTGAGTGATTATGCAGAAAGTTTGAACTTTGACTTTTTACTGTCTCAAGTGTTTAAAAAAAATGCAAGTCAGCGCTGTCAGGGAAAATGGATAACACTGGACTTTATGCAGTCATCCACTACCCTGTCTCAGGGCTCGCCCTAGGGATCTGTGAGGACATGTAGGCAACGGTAGGGGAGGGTTCCTCTTCATACAGCATAGTGAAGAGGAAAACAAACGCTGCAGAGGGAGACGACAGCACGAAGGTTGACGGTGCTTACTTCCCAGACAGTGCTGACTTACAATTTTAAAACACCAGAAACAGAAATGACACAGAAGTAATTAACTTCAAACTTCCTGCATTACCAGTCAGAGTTGAACTGCAGTTGCATACAATGAGAGCTGTATAACTCATCTAGTACATTAGGCCTTGAACTCATCATTCACCCTTTGTGGCTTTAGAGGTGCTGGTCACCTTTCATTACCTGCCTGCTTTTGCTAAATGTACAGTAATGAGAGTGAAATCAATCTTTTTATCTAACTCAGTGAAAAAATAAAGAAATACTCGGACAAAATAACAAATGTACAGAAATGACTTATTCCATACTTATTTCAATATTACATAATATACATATTATATATTATATGTTCCATTATTTTATATATTATATAAAAGTGAAGTAATGTAGCATACTTAATACATGTGTGTCTTGATTGAACCAAACATCTGCTCACCTGACTCTTCAGAAATCAGCATAGCAGACATGACAGCGCAGGTGACCAGTCCGTCTGGCAAGATTCACAAGGCTGAAATTATGGAGGGAGAGAACAACACCTACTGCATTCGTTTTGTCCCCACTGAGACGGGTGTGCACACTGTGTGTGTGAAGTACAGCGGCACACACGTGCCTGGCAGCCCGTTCCAGTTTACAGTGGGTCCTCTGGGAGAGGGCGGCGCTCATAAGGTTCGTGCTGGAGGGCCGGGCCTGGAGAGAGCAGAGGCTGGAGTGCCAGGTTAGTGTGGTGGCGAACTTGTGAGTGTGCATGCACTGCTGCATGTGATGTCACACAGTGTACCTGACTCTGTTTTGGCCCTTGCGTTGTGTGTAGCCGAATTCAGTATCTGGACGAGGGAGGCTGGAGCCGGAGGTCTTAGCATTGCTGTGGAGGGGCCAAGTAAGGCTGAAATTGCCTTTGAGGACCGCAAAGACGGCTCCAGTGGAGTTTCCTACATTGTGCAGGAGCCTGGTGAGAAGAAACGAGCAAATGTTTGGGACTGGATGAGAACTGAGAATGTGCTGCAGTTTCTGCTTTTTAATGCATTCCACTGTTTTGTCCTCTGTATATACATATAGATTCTTCTTCTTTTTTGTCATAAATGTTGTACATATGAAGTAATGTCATCTGTATATGTGGACATTGGAAAGACCTGTCACTTATTTTGTGATCATGTCACAGTTGTAAAGGTAAGTGACTCTCTGACATGAAATCTGTTCTCCTGTAGGAGACTATGAGGTTTCGATCCGTTTCAACGATGAGCACATCCCTGACAGCCCCTTCATCGTCCCCGTGGCCTCGCCGTCAGACGATGCCCGTCGTCTTACTGTTGCCAGTCTTCAGGTGAGGCTCTGAGACACACACACATCCGTGTGCACACACACCAGGCCACAGAGCTCTGCCTTCAATGCAGCAGCAGCACATGGTAGTCTTACTTTCTGTGCTGTATCAGATTTAAGTAGTTCAGTTATGGACAGATTTTTGTGAGCACTTGTAAAATATATTAAGAACATCGCAAAAGACCTGCTATTGTTCTTTAAAAAATGTGAAATTAAGTTCCTCATTAGGACGGTAATGCTGTGGAGTTAGTTACAAAGACAGATGACAGTGTCTTTTATATCAGTATATTCAAGTGTAGTAGTTTGCTTTAAGTTAAATATATAGCAGAGTAGGAAATGCTCTTTAGTCCGAGATATTTAGCGTTTAAACATTAGATGAGAGGAGCAGACAGAGGATCAGCAGCTGCTACTGCATTGTTTGGCAGGGCAAGGGCTTCTGGAAAACTAGAGGACTGTGTGTGTTTCTCGTGCCTCATTCTAAAGGCTCCCAACAGCCTTCCACCTCTGAAAGTGATACGGGGCGCTAAAGGGTTAAAGAGGTCTGAAATGGGCTGTTTTCTCTCTGTACACACTCACAAAAGGACACACAACACTGTGAAAGACTTCTACTGACAAAGATAAAAATAGAAAAGTTCTGCAGCATTTAAATAAAAAACTAGTGATAAGTTGAAATGATAAGTAAAATTATAAGTAAACATTATGACTTATTATATCAAACTCATGAGATCATATTTCATCAAAATTTTACTCTCTCATGTCCATTTATTATGATCAATTTTATTTTTTACCACGCAGAACTTTTCATTTATTTATTTTTTCTTGTTCCTGGTGAAAAAAGCACCTTCATGCAACAGACTTTTGAGCACTGACATGAGCCTTCACCTGCATGCAGACCCACTTTCACAGAGCACACATGTTCTTACACATGTGTGTAGATACATATACTTACAGATAAACTGTTTGGTTTGCACACTGGTTCATTCTTAGAGTATGTACCATTCTCTTTTATTTTCTCTTCACTGTCTGTTCTAACTGTTAACACAAATACTCATATCAACTATCTACACAATATGCTTCCTCTGCCTCTTCACTGTGCAGCCCTCCTCTTTAGCCTTGTTAGCGACCTCCGGGTAAGGTAAGGTAAAGCAGTAGAAATTATCTGAAATTGATGTCACTGTGGTGACTGCCATGCTCAATCATAGACAGTATTAAGTAACACATTGCTGATTGTCGTGGTCAGCAGGGGGAAAGTTGGGCAGTTAGCTGGTTGGTGTTAAATAATGATGATACAGTGCTGAGTGTGTGAGTATGTGTTGTTGAGCAGGAGTCAGGTTTGAAGGTGAACCAGCCCGCGTCATTTGCTGTCAGTCTGAACGGGGCGAAGGGTGTGATTGATGCAAAGGTCCACAGCCCATCTGGAGCTCTGGAGGAATGCTGCGTCACAGAGATCGACCAAGGTAACCACAGGGTGGCGTACAAAACATTCATACTGATCCCATGATGATACTCTTTTGGTGAGAGTTTTAGATTGTGCCGTTGAAAACGTGTTAATGTGCCTTAACTTTCCCCTCCATGCTATTTGCCTAGATAAGTACGCAGTCCGCTTCATCCCCAGAGAGAATGGTCTCTATCTAATTGATGTGAAGTTCAACGGAAGTCACATTCCTGGTAGTCCCTTTAAGATCCGGGTTGGAGAGACGGGCCAGGCTGGAGACCCTGGGATGGTGTCTGCTTACGGACCAGGACTGGAGGGAGGCACAACAGGTAGAACACTGTCCCTCAAAACTACAGAGCAGATCAAAATGAAAAGGGAGTGGAAATGAACTTAGGCTGAACAGTTTCATTCCCTGTCGTACTAAACCATACATTTATCTCCATTGTCAATTCTCCCTTTGTGTCTCACGCGCCTCCAGGAACTGCATGTGAATTTGTGGTAAACACAAGCAATGCAGGCCCTGGTGCTCTAGCTGTGACCATCGACGGGCCCTCCAAGGTGAAGATGGACTGTGTAGAGTGCCCAGAGGGCTACAGGGTCACATATACCCCAATGGCTCCTGGCAACTATCTAATTTCCATCAAATATGGTGGCCCTTACCACATTGTCGGAAGCCCCTTCAAGGCCAAGATCACTGGTGAGAAAGATCTTTCATTTTTAGCCAAACGTATTGCATGAATTTGAGGGCAAAAAAGCTCAGAAACTGAAGTGAGTTTAAATACCTCTGAGATATCTTACACTCTCTTCTCCGTCGTCTAGGTTCTAAGCTTGTGTCCAGCCACAGTATGCATGAAACCTCTTCTGTCATGGTTGACCCTGTGACCCGGGCCATCAGCTGCTCTCAGCAGGCTGCTCCCACCCAGTCAGATGCCAGCAAGGTGGTGGCCAAGGGCCTGGGCCTGACCAAAGGCTTCATTGGTCAGAAAAACAGCTTCAGTGTTGACTGCAGCAAAGCAGGTGTGTACGATGGTCATGTTAAAAGTTTAGTTTTAGGGACAGGAAAAATTTAGAGCAAAAAAAAAAAGATTTTTGAATGGATATAAATTTGTAGGGAAATTTGCAAATACACAAACAAATGTTGGTGTATTTGCAAATTTGTTGTTAACCATATACAGCAAGTGCACAACAATAACCTCCGGCTCGGTTTTACTCGTCAAGGACTCAATGAAATTTGTAATGTTACAACAAAGGGTTTCACAATGAACTGTTAGTTGTAGTCTTTTATGCTACTCTCACATGGTAGCAAAGTAGTAAACAAATAGTTCAAATTAGAATGGAATAATATAGAAGCATCGAGATAGTGCTGATACTGCAGTTAGCATCTTAAGATTAAACACTAAGCATTTGGACATCCACTCCCTTCTAAATTACCTGCTGTGTGCTCTAAATTGTGTTTGCTCAACTTCATATGACTCACATTAAGGTTTGGCTCCAAAATATCATAGTTCCTCCTTAAACTCTTTGATTCATTTCTCTTATGTTTATGTTACCTAAAATGTCACTTAGAAAAGTTAGATTTAGTCCATCACAAATTTAAAAGCTAATCACAGGCAAGTTAACCTGAAAGCTTTAGCACAGAGCAGACTTGTCAGTACAGAGTGGCAGGTTTACATCAGCACAACTAACACCTCAGCCCCTGCCGCTTATATAATAATATAGTAACAAACAACATAAATAAAAGATGCTGACTACACTTACCATTCAGATGTGTCTGCTAATGCTTCAACAGCCACCTTGTGAATCTCAAACACGTATATTCCTTTGCTCTAACTTTGCTCTCTCTAACTAAGCTGAGAGAAATTATTGTTCATTTCAAAGTTTACTAGGAAATAGAATTTATGTGCTTGCAAAAATGACTTTTCTTTGTTCAAAAAATCCTATCAAATGTTATGGATTTATGTACAAATATAATGCCACAGGGGTCTTCAGTGCCATATTACTACAAAAGCTTTGATTTGTCCAATGTATTTATAGTCAGTGTATTGAGCTAATATAATGACGCAGTCTTTCATACTAAGCATACGATGATAAATTGAGGTAGATACTCATTTGTGTCTGTGTCCACAGGTCGTAACATGCTCCTGGTTGGTGTGGATGGTCCCAAGGTCCCCTGTGAGGAAATCCTAGTGAAACATCTGGGCAACCGTTTATACAACGTCAGCTACCAGCTCAAAGAGAAGGGAGAGTACATCCTGGTGGTCAAGTGGGGAGATGAACACATCCCTGGCAGCCCCTACCACATCACTGTCTAAAAACCCAGCTCTACAATCAGAAACGTATACCACTGTTTAAACAAGTGAAATTCTATCTTGAGTCTAACTGATCATTGTTTACAGCTCCAAATCCCTCCCATGTTACAAATTAAGATTTCTGGCTTTTTTGCATCTTATTTTCTAACTATTAAACCCTCTAAAGAACAAACCCTGACATCAGTGTTCAACCTTAGCCAGATGATTGTGCATACAGGTGAATACTTGACACCAACATCTTCACTGTAATCCAGGCTGTAATCTCCCAAAGATGAAGCATAGACTCAAAATATTCCTCTCTTTATGGTCATAAGTTCCATATCTTGTTTTTACTCTGCTAAATCACATCATTCAGTAAATTTAGGGAGGAAAGAGATGCACCTTTTTTATTACTGTAAGCCAGCAGCAGACATTAGTAGACTTGTCTGAACTAGTGTAGTATGATAGAATAGCTTAGCTAGCATTGTGTAGCAGCAGCAGACTTTGACCCCACTGAGCCCAGCATTGGATGGAAGGTTTCTGTTTACACTGGAGGAGTTACTCTTACATACATAAATAAAGAATTCTGTTTTTTATGAACAATCACAGGACTTGAACCAAAGAGTGTCAGAAGCAATTGTCCCTCCTGACCTATGGGTTTATATTTAAAATGTGTAAAAATGAGAGAGAAGCTTTTTTACACACCATGACACAAAATGTAAGACCTTAATTTGTCCTCATCAAAGTCAGATGATCGGCTTTACTTGTAACATCAAATGCTCAGCACTGGCCCAGTCCACTCCAGCATGTGGTGTTCATCATACTCTTTAACTAATCCAGTTGTTTTACCTGCTGCTAGTTTGATCCAGTTTTAGGCACTGCTGATGTTTAAGCTGTAATAGGGATTGGAGTAGGGAAATAATTAGAAAAGATTAAAGATATAGCAACATATGTGAACAGAGAGGAGAAAGACACATTTCACAATAGCTTACAAGTGGTTTGTTTCACACATGCTCTCTCAACACCACTGCTGGGAGTCAATGCTTTTTGTGTGTTTTAATGTGTGATACCAACATGTGCTCTGCATGTTCATTAGGCTGTAAAACTCTTAGGACACACACACACACACACACACAGACTCTGATTCAGAAAAACATCAACATGGCATGTGGTGTGTTTGTGGTGGTTAACCTTTTAAAGATGGAGCTTTTCGTATAATTTAAAGGGTTTAAAAAAGGGACGTTTCTAAAGTTGTGCTGGACTGAAGTGCTGAAGATGATGTTTTATTTTGTCAAGTCCTGAAAACACAAGGACCAAAAAACAAAAGAGGACAGATGTTGCTTTGTTTTCTGCTCAGTGTTTGTATCTCACCCCCTTCACCCTTTATTCTTCCAGTTCGCTTTGTGCATAATCCATCTTTCAGAACAAAAATAAACAAATCTTGTCCTAAATAAAAAGGCTTTAAAAGTGTTTGTAAGACAGTATTTTGATATACAATAAAATGTCTAAGTATTTTTCTGTCAATCTAACGGCTGTTTGTTCTGTCTCTTTAAAAGTTGAACATACTTTTTTGTGTGATTCACATTGAGTGAATGGATCAGCTAAGATTCAGAATCTCTGAAATACAAAACATATGTTTATCTGAACTCAATGGACACTCTAACAGGGACATGGCACAGTGTGCCTTTGTCAAGTATTGAGTTTATACAAACCATTAAAAACTGAAGTGCTGAGCTCTTTGCCAGTTTTTACCTAAAAGTAGTCTAATTATTAAGCAGAGTGAGCATGGCAGTTATGTGAAGTGTATCTCCAGAAGTTTTCAGTGAATGGAAAATGTGTACATTACTGGAGTCTGCAGCCAACGCCCTTCCTGGAAAACTCCAACTCCTTATTAGGCTGGACTCACTTTCCACCACCAGAGGACGCTGCCGGAGAGGGAATCTGGCTCCCAGACTTCGTAACGCTGTTAACGCATCGCTTTGGACAACAAGCCTACTTTTTTTATTAGAGCCATGAGTTTAAGTTCCATTATTGAGACCAACTTGATGCACCTGAGACTTAAATAAAGTCCTAATCCCTCTCAAACAGCCTCTGGAAGAAACGACGAGTAGCAACAAATAAGATCTTTACAAGTTGTCAGCGAATGGAGATATTTGCATTATAATCAATAATTTTACTAGTAGTGTATTTAGATATCAAGAAATGCCTTCACCGAGGTGTTTTCGAGGTACCGTGGATGGTCATAATCTCATTTCACTCTTGAACCGGTGACAGTCACCTTGAAGGATCAACTCTAAAAAACGGATCTGAGTCATCTCCACCAGGACTTCATGTTCCACAGGTTCAAATCCCAAAAGTAGAACACTCGCGGATATTACCTCAATCACTTTTTTACGCCAAATTCCGATCCTCATAGAAAAGCACACCTTCCTTTAATCATTCAGCACACCGGGGAAATGAACTAGTTTATTAAGCATTAGTGCTGCCAGCAGAATCGGTACCGCTGCCCAGCTCAGTAAACTCGTAGCAGGTTATAATCAGCCGCCCAGTGTACCGAGTTACGTCGTGCAGATGTTGCCAGAAGTTACACCCACTTTGCTGCTGCAGCCTGCCCATTGTAGTTCTGCTTTTCAACCCGAGCCATTTGTCGTTTTCTAAGGTAAGCGAAATCGTTCCATTTTGGATGTAAACCACCTAATTGACCGTTTTCCTTTTTTTAATCGTCTGTTATTTGAATAAAAAAGCCGCGAAGTCAGTTTGATAGCTGCTGCTGTCCGCCACGGCGCTACGGGCACACCGCTCTGAAGCTGCTGCTGTCCGCCACGGTGCTACGGGCACACCGCTCTGTAGCTGCTGCTGTCCGCCCCGGCGCTACGGGCACACCGCTCTGAAGCTGCTGCTGCGTGAAGGAAAGTGGGCTTCAGTGTCCTCTTCTGTAGCTTGATTCAAAGATGTTTGCTATCAACCGGACATTGCATTTTCAGCCGAGTTAAGTTTCCTCTGTCAGTTTTCCAGCCGGATCGCAGCCTGACGGCCAGCATACTTCGCATAGCCTTCTCCACCCTCCCGCCTCTCCCTCAGGCTCTTACCATCTACCTGTTTGTCTCTGTATCTGTCACTTTGTTAATTTGTTTTTATATGATTTACTCTACATCTGTTTATCTATCTGCAGATGTCTTTGAGTGAGAAAAGTGATGAGGAGATCAGCGAGTTGCTTGCTGAGTATGGCATTACACATGGACCCATAGTTGGTAAGAAATCTGCCAACAGTAATTACCCCATTAATTATGTTCTCACTGTGCTCGAAACTGACACCTCATCTCGTGTAAAAAAATGTTGTTCCAAGGGAATAGGATAGGCCTAAACTTAAAAAGATCACTGTAGAAAAGGAAGAAACTACACAAATAAAGTAAAAACATCAAAGTGCCTCAGTGATCACTGTGCATGCCAGATCATCTGATCTGAAAGCTCTTAATGTTGCTACCTATGAAGTTCTTTGCACTGATGTCCAAACTTGGTCTTTCCTTTCCCCTTTCTGTCCTGTTTTTTCTCAATATTCATCACATATCAGAGTATTCTTTAGTTTTATTTAGAGGTGTTCTAATAAAAGCTATTAATCAATACAAGTGTGTAAGAAATACATATAGAATCTGATTATTATTTTGTTTATACTACAAACCCTTTAGGTTATGTCTTGAATGTTCTTGGATGTGGTTGAAGATACACAGTTACATGCTGTTCATACATATTCTTCTTATGAAGCAAAATATCTTTTAAAATGCAAACAGGTGTACATGTTCCTACTAGGGTCCGTTTCTTATAAATACATAAATGGATGGTAGGCTACATAGACTGTTTCAGTAACAAACAAACTGACTTTTGTTTTTTGTGTGGCAATACGTTTGGTAAAGATAGAAAAAAGAAAGGGAATTAAACCTCAAACCTTAATCCACAAAGATTTTGTAATGCATCTGTTCATTTCAAATGTAATTATTTTAACATTTCACATGAAACCCAAATTCAGTCCATCACAAGATGGAGACAAGTCATGTTTGCTTTACCTTTGCTAACTGTGGTTAAAGTACTGAAACACTGCTTGTGCAAACAGACTCTACTCGAAAGCTGTATGAGAAGAAGCTTGAAAAGGCTATGAAGGAGGCCCCAGCGAAACCTTTGTCTGATAAGACCTACTACAGAGAGGAAGGTAGGACGCTCCCCTTCAGTCTGCTGACATGTAAAGGCCGTGTCACTTGGTTGAATATTGTTTAGTCTACAAATGTCTTGCAAGTGTTTTTGCAAGTGTCAGTATGGTTCTTTCAGTGTCATTTCAGTGTCAATTGGGATTTAAAATTATGATATTAAGTGTAAACACAAAGCATCTAATGTTTTTGCGTGACTATTTACAGACACACAGGTTTTGCTGCTTTTTTAGGGCTACAGCTTTTCGCTATGTTTGTTATTAAATCATCTCTTGATTGGATTCTAATTACAGTCCCATGTGAAGTCTTCAAATGGCTTGTTGTGTTTAACCCACAATTAAAAAGCCAAATTAATCAACTGACTATCACATATCACAATGTTCTAATTCCTGGCAACTGAGAGGCTGAAACAAGAGAGTCCTTGGCATTGTCGCTTTAAAATGACTTTAACAAAGAATTCATTATCAGAACAGTTCAGTTTAGCACAAAATACTTTTTATTCCTCTGACGAGTAATATGAGGCAAGCAAGTTTGAAGACAGACACAAATATACACCCGATTCATTAACATGCATGAAAACAGTCTTAGAAACAAAGAAAAGTTTTAATCTTTAAAAAGAGTCCAAATAGACATGAGTCCATAACAGAGGCCAGTCCATTACAACAATATCCAACACCACACTTCACAAAGCGTTTGAAGTGTTGGGAGTAGGGATGGCTCCATACCACTTTTTCACATACCGATACCGATACCGCAGCCTTGCGGATCGGCCGATACCGATCCAATTCTTTTTGTCACTCTAAAAGTTGTTAATAATACATGGATGTAATTTGCTTGATACTGACATCT
>JAPZDZ010000002.1:1359736-1382517 GCA_029783805.1 Acanthurus tennentii | reverse complement strand
GTGGGTCTGAGCTTTACCCCGTGCAGTTGAAGGGCCCTCAGGACACGTCTCAGTACCTCAACATGATGTTCAAACGTTTTTGCATAGCAGAGGATGTCGTCTAAGTAAGGGATGCAACACTCATCGCGCAAGGAGTTTAGCATGTCCTCCATGCTCCTCTGAAATGCAGCTGGGGCATTTGCCAGCCCGAAGGGAATGCGCACCCACTCATACAAGCCCCACGGAGTGGTGAATGCTGTCAGGTGTCGTGAACCCTCTGCTATGAAGCCTTGATGGTAGGCTTTTCCCTGATCCAAAATTGAGAACCAGTTATAGCCCCCAAGTGTGTCAATGAGATCTTGAATGCGTGGCAGAGGATGCTTGTCTGGGACTGTCTTTTGGTTCAGGAGTCTGTAATCAACACAAAGCCTCAAACTACCATCCTTCTTTCGGATGCAAACCACTGGAGCAGCGTATGGGGACTTAGATTTTACGATCCACTTCTTGGCCAGTAAGTCTTGGATGTACTCCTTGACCTCTTTGTAGAGTGGTTTGGGAATAGCTGCATAAGACCGTTGCACTGGGATGTCATCCTTTAGAATTATGTTCATTTGAAGGCTTGGAACACATCCAATGTCGTTATCATCCCGAGCAAATGCCATGGATTCCTCAAAGAGCATTTTTTTCACTGCTGCTTGCTGTTCATCATTTAAATGGTTCACATCAACTGGAGGGTGCCACAATTGTGAGACTTGTTCTGATTGCTTTTTATCATCCTCTTGCACAGTGTAAGGGGTGTTGACATTGTTGACCTCGATAGTATCAAGCTGGTTGGTTTCCAAAATCTTGTCAATTGGCTGAATGCTGCCTAACACTGTGAAGTTGCTCAATGTAATGTCCCGTTGGGTGGGGTTGCCAACTGGGATCTCGACATAAGGCCGCTGAGTATGGTGGACCTCAACCAGACCATCGCCAAGATCTAATTCTTCTAGTTTTAGGTGAGGATGGTGGACCTCGAACAGGGCCACAGGTGAGGTAAAATCACCAGGGACCTTGCATTTGATGTGGGCTACTTGGCCAGGGTGGATGACAACATCATGCCAACCAACTTTCACCAGTGCATGGTTGTGGATGGGCTCACGTGTCTGTATTAAGTTCACGATTGCCTCAGCCTTGTCATTTTCAATCTGAATGGCCTCTTTTAGCAATTTAGCAATAATAGCAACAACTTCAATTCCAGCCCCTGGCCCCAGAATGAGCTCTTTGATCACGTTAAAGCCTACTATGGGCCTGTCCAGGTCTACACAGCTGACTAGAAAAGGTACTCTGATGGCAAGGCTTGGATCATCATTGCCAGGTAAGTTAAAGGTGAGTTCAATCCAGCCATCATATGGTATTGACTCTCCATTTGCTGCAGTAAGATCCAATTCTCTTTCCCCCATTAGCTCACTGAGAGGGCGCACCTCCTGTTGTGGCAAATATTTTTGTTTCCACGGGCGGTCAATGATACTAACTTGAGCACCAGAGTCTAGAAGAGCTACCACAGAATACCCACTCAGATGAGCTTAGCTACTCTTTGTGAAGCTGCATTTATGTCAGTCACCGAATGACAGGAGGTGAGACTCTGATTAACCTGTGTTGGTACTAGTTTGCTAGTATCTGGGTGGGACTGGATAATACTGTCCGTCACAGATTGTCCCCCTGCTGTGACCGGGTTGCGTTTCCCGACAGCTTAGATTTTTTTAAACATCCCAGGGCACGGTGCTCCTCTTCGCCACAAGCAAAACAGTGGTTGCAGTTACTCTGGTTGTTGGCAATACAATTAGGACAGCCACGTGGTCTCTCTTTTCTGAACTGCCTGCTCTGTTTGTTCGGGCATTGGCAGGTACATTGGAGTTGTGGTTCAGGTGTTGGTGGCTTTGCAGCTGTTGCAACTTTTGACTGTAGGGAGTTTACAGTCTGAGTCAAGGCCTGCATTTGAGCACTCAGGTGATGGATTAACTCATTGTGACTATTGCCGTCAGCTTTGCATGTCCCTTTGTCCACTTCATTAGTGTTAATCTCACTAGTTTGAGCACAAGCTGTTTTGGGGCGAGTGCTACGACCCAGGCGTCGTCTCCTTTCACTCCCCTCACTAGTTGTTCTGGTGACCTGTCTCAAAAGTGCTTCATCAGTTACTTGCGGGTCTGAGAGGAGGGGTCTTAACTCCCACCTCATATCATCATACTTTTCACTTAAGCCTTGATAGACTGTGCGGAGGAATACATTCTGTGCCGTTCGTGCCTCATACTTAATGTCGGCATCTGTCTGTTTGGATGTGAATATTACTTTCTGTTTAAGCCCCATCATTCTGTAAAGGAATTGCTGTGGTGTTTCATACTCATGCTGCTTAGCGCTCATCAGTTCTTGAAACAGTTCAGTGCTACTTTTCTCTCCTAAGTGGGATTGTAAGAAACTCTTTAATTCCACTACAGTCATTTCATCCTTGCTAGCAAGCACATCCTTGAAGTTACCAGGCTTTATGATGCGAAGCACTGCTCTGAGGATTTCATCTTCAGTGTGCTTTTCTTTCAGTCCTTCATCTATCTGTTTACTGACGTTACTGTAACTTATCTCAGATGCATTATCACTTATTTGCCCACCATGGATCTTGAATTCTTTCCTCTGCAGGAGGGGGAGATCTTTGAGAGCTATCATGCTTTCAGTAATGTTGGAGTGTTTGTCAGCATTTGAAAGAAGTGACTGTGTGGCATGTGGACTGAAAGACTGATTACTTTCCTTGTCAGATGGTTGTATGTCTGTTGCATGTGGAGTGAGTGAAACACTGTTCTGTTTTAGCTGTTGGCATAACTCACCATAACTGGAAATTAGCTTACTTAGCTGGGACCCAATGACATTCGTTTGAGAAGTTAAATCTGTAGTAGCACTTTTAATAGGTGTACCCGGAACATGAGTGCTATCATGAACAACATTAGATGGTGGTAACAAAATATTAACATCAGATACAGTGGCGTCCACCTCATCCTCTACAGGCAGTCCACCCTGATTACGCTTGTTAATCAGTTCATCAATCGTATCTCTTAGAAAGAGGAGCTTCGAGATGCCCTCATCCTCTAACTCCATTACAGCTGTACTATCCATGTATGAGCACACATACTCAACACAACCCTCTTCGTCAAGATTATTCAACTTAGCTGGATCTTGGTCTGCTGTCCGAGGGATAACGTTCACAAGCTGGAGCAGGTCATCTGCAGAAAGGTGGAACAGTCTTTTCTTCACAGCCCACACCAGCTTCTTTCTTTCGTTATCTGCCATTATCGACACTTGTCAAACACCCCCTGGCCTCGAACCCCTCGCTCTGGTAGTAGTCAAGCTCTCTGGATTCTCGCAGCCCCTGGTTTTGATGACGTGTCACACACTGGCCCACCGGTTCAGTGATCTTTGGATCAACGACGTTCTCCAACCACCAGCGTCGCCGATCCCGGACGAGCCCCCACAAATCTGTTACAAGTCCCAGACTGTTGACTTATAAACAGATGAGAGTCCTGTAAGAACAGGAGAAATAATGAGACAGGCGCAAGAGCTTCTCTTCGCTGCAACTTCGCTCAGCAGAATGAGGAAGTGACGAGAAGTCCATTCATAAAGAGAGTCCAGAGAGAGAGGCCAAGCGCCGCACTGCCCCCTGCTGGCGCAGCTTATTATGCAGTCTTACAAAAAGCAGCCATTAAGATACAAAGCAAAGTGTTTCTCACTAAGAAAAAACATTATATCCCATAATAAAACAAATATCAAATTATCTCAAATGTGACCATACATTTTGTGTGCGTCACATATACACCTGATTTGTTGCACCAAAACAAAAACAGAAACACAAAGGTAAACAGAGAGAGTGCAATCTAGTGTCTTTCTTCTTTTACATGCAACTTCTGATGTTGAACTGTATGTAAAACACGGTTTTTGTATGTAAGCCGCGGTTCGCTTTTCTTTGCACTCACCTGTAAAAAGTCTCCGTACTCCTTTCCATGATGCTTCTTCAGATGCTTTATTAAGTTCGTTGTGTTAAAATGTTTTACTACCACCCCTTGAGACACTCATTTTGCAAACGTTGCACTCAGCTGTTTTACTTTTCTCCTCCGTTAACGTAAAGTAATTCCACTCGGCAGACATGACTACAGCTCTGCAGGCTTCTGCTCACGTGAAGGCATGTCACACAAAGTGAAGTTGAGGATATTTGAGATATTTTGGGTTTATGGATCAGATCAGACGTGTTCTAATAAAAAAATCCGATACCCGATCCAGTCATTTTGGCCTGGATCGGGCCCGATACCGATCCAGAAGATCGGATCGGACCATCCCTAGTTGGGACTCTAGGGTTTATATTAGACAATTCTGTGTCCATGTTTAAAAACAATAATGAAGGGGATATAATTAACTTGCTGGGGCTTTTTACAAAGTGTCCAGAGCCTCTTTGTGAATAAAATATTATCAACAGCAAACTGCTCAATGTAATGCAATCATTAATTTAAACTGATGCTGACTGCTGAGTTTTCCAACTTTAACCCTGAATCTTTCTTGTGTGGCTCATATTTTGATTGTTCAAACCTCTGAAGCATCAAATAATAGAAGAGCCAATCTAATGTAACATTGTTGTAACTCAGACAAGTGGAACTGCAGGCATGTACTTAAATGTGAACCGCAAACTTAAACACAGAGGGCTTTTTTGTCAAACCTGCCATCTGGTGTTCATCTTTGTGAACATTTTATTATTTCTATTGTCATCTGATCATATTCTCCTAATTTGGCACAGTGAATCCAATAAATGTTTGTGTCAGTGTGATTCAAACAGGTGCTGATGTGCTTTTCTTGTCTTTACAGAGGAGGAAATTACCTACATCACATACCAGAGCCCGGTGAGTCCTGATTGGCTGCCCGTCCCTCTGTGTTTGTGCCACATTCCTCTGAGCCGTGCCTGTAAATAATCTTACAAGTATTCTGCTTTTATTTTCTCAGGTTAGACATGAGGCGTATGGAGACATGTGAGTACAGTTTTAACACACATACAAGTAAAAATACGAGGCATATAAGCTATGCTACTAGGAGATAATTCTCTGAGGAACCTAGGAGGTTTGTTGTAGGGCACCCACCCATCTCTGACCTCCCACCCTTTGTTCTTTGTATGTGACCCCTTCTAGTGAATACAGTTCACACAGAGACTCAGGAAACAACCAGCGCTCCCAGTGCTGGAGTCATACTTGGCCTCAAATGATCTGTAGGTCAGCCTGTTGATTCCCTCTATGTGGGGATAAGCATTTGTAGAATTATTTTATTTATATTTTATATATGTAAAAAAGGCAATGCAACAATTTAAAAGTCCTGCATTCAAATTCTTATAAAACTACAGAATTATCATCAGTGAGAATAGAACAGTTTCAATTGGCATTTTTTAAACAACATTCCAAAATTGAGTGCCCGTAGTTGAAGTCATGAGAGAATAAGGCAAGGTTGTTGCAATATATGACCAAGACAAAAATGATCAAGTATTTGAAACCCCCTCTTTGTTTGTGTGACACCAATAAAACAGAAGAACAGCAGCACTGCTGAACAATGAAAGTTTGGTCTTGTGCAGTACATTAAGGCATGTCATGCCCACAAAATGGCAGGAGGGGATAGAAAATCATATTCCCAAGGAATAACTATGTTAAAAAATAAATAAAAACACAATGCAGTCATTTGTGCTGACAGAACAACAGTTTTACAAAACATTCTCGAGTCCATGAAGTAATAACCTTTATTCAGTCGTGTGTTTGACAAACTCAGAATAATTGTATAAATTGGTGAAGTTGAGGGGATAGAATAATAAATAAGTTATCTTGATGAAGCAAAGTAAGAAATATCCATGTTCCATGGAAAAGTGTAAAGAGAATGACCCTGAAACACTCTGCACTCCACTTAATTGAGCCTATGTCAAAAAGGATGAGCAAACTATCACCTTAATGTTCAAATGTTCATGTTTTACACAGTGTCACAGTTTTTTAGGATAAGTGTTGTACAAATACCAACTACTAACTGCAACTGATTGATCACTGCAGACAGACAGACAGACAGACAGAAAACTGTCTGAAGTTTAATACCTGGAATAAATAGCTGTAAAATCTGCTGCGGGAGAAAGATATTGGCAAATAGAGATGGACATTAAGAGAGAAAAAAACAAATTTATGTTACTGTACAGTAGCTCTTGGTTTTAAAAACACCAGACAACACAGCACACAACTTTACCTTTCTCTTTCCCTCGGTGTCATCCTGCTGCAATCAAGTCTTTCCTGACTTTGACGGTTCACAGGAGCCTTAGTCCTATGTGATATAACTGACATACCAGTAATACTTGTTTCAAGTTTCAACTTATTTCAGTTTGCACTCACTGCTTCCATGGAGTAAAAACATTTCAATTTGATTTAGAAAATACTTGAACAAAACTGATATGCATCCATAACAAGTTTGAATGTTCTCACTGCAATTGCAATGTTTCTCACTTTCTGAAAAATAACTAGTGACTATGCATACCTGTAAGATAAATGGATGTGAGAAAAAACACGTTCACCTTGTAGGTGACAGAATGTAAACAGGGCATTAAAATAGAAATACTTGTGTGAATAACACGTTCGTAATAATGTACAGTAATTAAGTAAATAATTTGCAAGATATATTCTCAATGTTGATAAATAGCTCATAAGTCTCTTAATTACTTAAAAAAACAGAAGAGTAACACACAGTGTTGTGCAGTGTCACTGTATGAATGCCTTTGACAACATTGCCAGATTGAAATTTGAGTGTTCTTCCGTCCAGGCTGAAACGAAGAGGCAACGCTGAGCCAGATGAAGAAGAGGATTCAGACCAAGACACAGAGTGAGTGTTGTTGTTTGTCTCTTAGTTTCCTTTGAGAGAATGAGTTTATCAGCTGGTCTAAAAATCTTTTTCTCACTCTGCTTCAGGCCCCCTGTTCAGACCACAAACAGGACAGTCAATCACAGTGCAGTACAACGCCAGGAGCCAGTCAGAAAGTCTGGAGGCTGCATGTGGAAGATGATTCGGCTTCTGCTGCTGTTAGCTGTGTTTGCAGCCATCCTCTACTACGCCTACTGCCATCTGATTAACAGTGAAGAAACTCCTATTAAGATTGAGTAGTCTGATTGTTTCTCGGGTTCTCAGGTGTTTCATGTTTTTAGACTCTACCAAAGGCATTTCTTGTTTATCAATGTTTTAAGTGGAGGTAACTGTTTTTTCCATTTTTCCAAACATAATCCGACCACATTGTCTAAAGGTTGGGAATAGTTTAGATGTCTTATTGTCTCCAAATTCTATGAAGTGACCAAATTAAATCCCAGACAAATTGTAGTCTGTGCATCAAGCACCTCATGCATTGCATCCCTCTGTGCCATGCAGGTGCAGTGTTGTCCAAAACTATGTGGTTTTGTTGAAACTGTTGCTCACACAAATAGAGTAAACAGTTACTTGTGTGACACAGTAATCATCAGTGTGTGCCACTGTGACACAGTAATAGAGTTTGGCCTGTGTCATGCATCTGTATGGTACTCAAGTACTGACTGTGGGATCCTTGTGTGCATTGCAGTGCAACACAACACCAAATGAGCCATGTAGAATATCCCAACACAAATGTGTCTGAGTGAAAGACATACATTTTTGAGCCATATAAGTTCCCTTCCTCAGTAGGAACCAGTGGGGCTAAGAATCACATGGTGTGAAGGTCAGACAGACACACTGGGTCTGGTCATGGTTTGGTCTTTTCATGAGAGTCATGGACGATAAGAAGAACAGAATAATGTTTGCCCTCTCCTTGATATTGTCAGCATAAAATGTTGCACTTTTGTTTTCCAGCCATCAGAGTTTGAGTATTTGATTTACATATTTTTTTTCTTCTTTGAGATTTACATTATGATGAAGAAAAGACTTGTGAATTGCAGCAGCCTTTCTAAGCTGCCCTTTACTCAATGTTCAATCAAAACCCAAAGGCTCTTTTTTATTTTAGATCAAATCAGGTGTAGTAGTAGAGTTACATGCAGGGAGACAGTTTAACCAGGTTCTATTAAGTGTAACTGTATGTGACAATAAAGATTTTTTCCTCTTCTTCAGCTCTTAAACACTTTGTGCTGTGGACTCTGTAAAACATGTCAAACATGAGAGAATTTCCAAAAGAAAGAAAGTAAAATATTAACAGAGAAGAGGCACTTTCCCAGCACACAGCCTGTCACATTTTTTGCTAAAACAAGTAAATAGTTTATTTCATACAAGTGCAAATAAGCATAATTCCTCTAATGTATTTATTGAACAAAAACAAAATAAAGAACTTATATGTACAGGATTAAATAGTTAAGCCAAAAAAAAAAAATTGGATTTGATATCGGCATGCCGCTGGTATCAGCAGTAGTAATGTAACTGAGGTTTTTAGTTGATAAACTTTGGATTGAGTTGAATTCAGCAGCTGGGATCATGAGTTAAGACTGTGGTAGATGGTCACTGAGGATGGAGTTCCTCTTAGAGATCCGTAGGTCATTGGGGTCTCAACCTGGTCTCAGTATTAATGTGATAGCAGATTCCTTCTGAAATAACAAGGTTAACAAGAAAATGTCTGTTTTTGGTCCAGAGACTGGTCTAAATGCGTCCAGTCATGTTGAGGTCAGCGGGCAGAGGGGGAAACGGAGGCTCTGGCACTGAAATCACAGGTGGAGCCAGTGATCTGTAAAGAAAACATGGACAGGGTCACAGGTGTCCACAACCTTAATGAGCCCACTGTGTGTTCAGTTGAGACCCACCTCACAGCGTGTCCTTCAAATCCAAGTGCTGTGATGAAGATGTTGATGAGGACGGTGAAGAAGACAAAGACTGTTGCTACATTGTTCATTGTGTTCAACTTGGCGTGTTTCCTCACATCATTTAGATCAAACTTCACTGCTAGCACACAGTTGCAAGAGCAAAAACAAAAATTAGTTATTCAGGACTTAAAAGAGAAGCTAAGTTAAGGTAAGGTTATGGATGACATCAAACTTTAGCCTGATTGTGCTAGTGAGATTACAAAATAAGATTTCCTTAATGATCAAGGTACCACAAACTGCTATTATACACACAAGACAAAAACACAGTCTGACGCCAACAGGTATCTTTGTTAGGTTTACTAAGGCGGTAGGATAAATTATTGTGAACAGTAATTTTTTTGACTTCTGATTGCTTTGAATGCATTGGTTACGTGAGCCGGTTGTCTCTAGGAGAAAAAGCATGGGCCTCATATTCTCCTGATATAAGTCTGATATTCTCTTTAGCCTCGGCCAGACAGACAGATCTTGAGCTTGTTTTCAAGTTGGGTTGTCTTGATTCTTTCGATTCCTCTTTTATTCTTTCACCTTACAAACTTAAAAATTGAAAGACCAAAAGTATGTATCTATGTCACTTGCCAATAAAGACGAGCAGCAGCCCCACTATGACCTGTAACGTGATGGACAGGGCCAGCAGAACAATGAGGGGGATGTAGAAACGGTAATGAGGCCCCACGTAGAGAACGGTCTTCAGCTGGGATGAGTTGGCCATCAGTAAGGCAACATCCAGCATACTCTGAGCTGCAGTCTTCTTTGTGGCATAGTGATTTATATTGATGGGGCGAAGCCCTTTTCCAGAGGGGACAGTCTGTGCCTGCAGGTGTAGAGAGAGAAGAGTTCAGGTCTTAGAAAAAGTGATAACTTTGTTCCCTGGCACGTGTCTCACCACCCTCTGTACATGTGTCCTAATCCATGACTCACTATGGTTAGTTCCAATCACAGACAGGTGTTATGTGTTTTGTTACTATGTACGTCATGTTCTCAGGTGTGGCTGTAAAAGGAGAGATGGGAGTGGCAGTGTGACATGTGATGACTCACGTGGGCAGAAGTTGGACAGACTCAACAAGACACAACATGCTGTGGGACATTCCCTTTCTACAACCTCACAGTTTCTCACATCAACTGATGCATGCATGTGAGGAAGGAGTGATTCTGTGATGGAGTGGGAGGTATTGAGGTGGTGTTAGACACTGAGCCCTGAAGACAGGTAAAATGTTGTTCTCGGTAGAGAAATGATCCTGGTCACATTGTCCATATTTTAACTTAATTTTGCACAACTAAGAGAAAGCAGTTGCTTTGATTGGGGCAAAGGCTTTTTTCAGGGCTTTGCCAAATCCTGTAGCACAAGTCAACAAGATGTCACACCAATGTGCAACTCTGTCTGAGGCACAAAGCTTTCATTCATGCCTACACACAGCTGACATTTATCAAGAGAAACACTGACTTCAAATACTGATAACAGACAATAGACATGTACCCATGATTTGCATTTTTAAAACAGAAAAAATAAACATCTGCCTCCTCCTACTGCATTATATAAATATTTAAATATATTTTTTTAAAACAGGCATTTAACTCATTAAGTAAGTGTGATAGCAGCAGACCATCTATCCACGACGTACATCACCAATGGTCTCAGCCAGCTTTTAGAGGTTTCATCTGATGTTTACATGCAGCAATTCAACACATTTAAACTTTTCTGTGTGTGCCAGTTTTACTTTTTGCATAATAATAGAGTTAAGACTGGATATACAGTTTGGAATAGTTACTACCAATCAAACCAACAAGTAAAACAGTTCAGTTCTATAAGAACACATAGAGAACACTTGGGATGCTAGGATGATCATCTTCTGTAGAATCATCAGCACAGTGTAAAGTTTAAAAAGATTTAATTAAGAGAGTTGTATTTATTCATTTCTATGACTCCTGCCTTTATGTAGACTGTATTTATTAGAAGCATAGACTGATTGTAAAGTACATTTTAGTAAAACAACATTGAGATATGACATGATAATAAAAGAATCTTGTAAATGTAAATATAATAAAATGCTTAAGTTTTGTTGTTTATATATTTGTGGTCTATAATCAGGTTTAGGTTTATCGAGTTGGTGACCCTCTTGTAGAGATTCGAACAGAAACAAACAGAACAGAGGAGAATAGAAGAGTCACAAAAGAGGGTTTGTCAGTAAGTGTTACTTACCTCTACATCACCCAGTTTATTCAGAGCTATGCTCTCTTCGTTCAGTCTGCGCGCTGCGTCCATTCTCCCCTCTTTGATAGCTCCACAGTAGCTGTGAGGAAACTGTCCTTGTGCTGTTGTTGTGTTGAATGTGTGCTGAGATGGAGTCTCAGAGCTCACTGCCGCACTTACCTCAGGGAACTTTGAGAGTCAGGACAAGTTAGACAACTTCTCCGGTTACAAGGACATTAGAAAGATCCCTCCCACTATGTGTCACACAAAAAAGGTGCTTTAATAACACTGAAACTTATGACTTTTCACTTTATTTCTAAATAATACGTTCAGTTATTGGAGTCTCCCAGACTGAGTAATATAAAAGCACAAAAAACACACAATATCTTAAAATGTTGACATATTTTTTCTTTAAAAAAGCATAATGCAGGCCACAAAGTTAATTTAGAAGCTCTAACTTCTTTGATTACTCATGATACTCATAAGATGATAGGCTCTGGCTTTTTAATTCGAGTACCATGTTGATCTACTATGAAACCTGCAGAGCTCTTTTGAAATAGTTATGAAAGGTGTGATTTGATCAATGCCATGAACACGTATATACACTACTGTATAACAGTTAAAGGTATCTTAATGATGTTTTCACATTTACCAAGGTAAAGCTCAGTTTTAACATGAAGTAAGAAAACCTGAAACACGGCAACAATTTAACTATGAATGAATCTATGTAGCACCTCCAACATTTCTTTTCTGTTTTTTATTGATTTATATTAACCAGTAGAGGCCACTGTACTCCATACATTGTACAGGTTGTTTGCTTCAAGTAATTTTAAATGCCAAACTGCTATTCTATTACTGTAATATAATATTTTGTTCTTAACATTCAGTATTTTTGTCCTGCTAAAAGATTCCGAAATCACCCTATTTTTTTTTCACGATCATAAGTGTAGTTAGGTCAACACAATAAAAAAGCTCCAGCTATTTTCTGTTGAAAAACAAAGGAAAAAAGTTTTTTTTAATTGAAACAAAATAAAACGAAAAAAAAACAACAACAAAGGCGGTGACCATACAGTCAATGGCAGCGACCCTCTGATTAAAAGAGGCACCCGACATAACATTATCTCATATTGTACAAATATAAATTAATAATTAAGCAAAGAAAAACTATTAAATTGACTTGTACCATATATTTGAAATATAATAACTCTTAAAATATTAAAATTGAATCGCCAGCTGTTACAGGAAGTTCTTGCCAATCAGGGAGGGTCATAGTTTTACTTCCGGGCCAGATGCGCATCTACTAAACATGGCGGCTTCTTACAGTCTTCCATCCGACTTGTTCCGGAGGGCATTGCGAGGAGTTTTCAGCCTCCAGAGCCGAACATCGAGAGCTCCTGCCGCCGCCGTTGGGCGCAGGCTCGTTTGTCAAGCTGCTCCGGGAGAAAAGAAGCCGGCGGTGTTAGAATCCACGGAGGAATACAAGTTCGTAGAGCGGCTTATCCCACCGTCACGAGTCCCCGCTCCGCCTAAACACACCGGTCCCACCCCATCCGGCTGGACCCCCTCGGCTGATTCACCACCGCCTCTGCCGTACATGATCCGCCGCTCCCGCATGCACAACATCCCAGTGTACACCGACCTGACCAACGGCAACCGTAAGATAACTCTCGTACGAAAGGTTGAAGGAGACATCTGGGCTCTTGAGAAGGACGTGAGGCATTATCTGAAGGAGGTGACGGGGAAAGAGCTGCCAACGCAGGTCAATGAGGTCACCATGACCCTGAAGGTCAAAGGTCACTTCGATGAGGAGCTAAAGAAATGGTTGGCCAGCAAAGGCTTCTGACTGAGGTGATGAGGGGACACTGAGCTGAGAGGACTGTCAAATCATCACAATGTGGGGGGGCAGATATGGATGGACAGCACGACTCACACCTGGGAACTGCTGCCATGTCAACACCTTGAAACGTGAAAGGACAGTTTTTTGCCGTGTTTTTTTTTTGTACTGAGATGTTGAAGCTCTGTGATAACACAATGAGAAATGGTGTACATACCTGTATGGAATGAATAAACTGACTTAAGCATATCCAACTGCCTGTTTGCACTCCAGTGAACCAGCCAGAGAACTGTGGAACTACATGATATGCCCAAGACATCTACTTTGTGTCAACTATCGTCCAAAGTTGTTTTTCTAGGTTAACTAGATCTAGTGATCATTTTCCAAAATGTAAAAAGGTGTTAATGATTCAATGACACTTAACTGTCAAAAACCTTTTATGATTCAAATTTAGTTCAAACTTAAAAACTTTCCATCATTTATTCCAGAACACAAAAGTGTACATTTATATTGAGTACAACAAAGGACAACACAAGTTAGGGTGACAAATGAAAACTATGGAATATTGAATACTGATTTTACAATTCTACAAAAACAGGGCAGACACCTGCCCCTGAAACACTGCTGCTCATTACCAGACAGTACCTCATGTTAGGTGAAATACATTTCAAGTATTATAATGTAAATGATTACACAAAATCTGCTGGACTCTTAAGTCATACTGAAGGTGGAATAAGAATCAGGGTGTTTGGAAGCAGTTTTCTCTGACACAAATACAGAAGGTTGAGTGCAGATCTGCTAAAATGTTTTGTCTTAGCAACTGTGGTCAACCTTTGCCAAGCCAAACAATTTAAGTGTCAAAATTCTGTCTGATGCTTTCTGAACCTTTTTTTTTTTTTTTTTAATGCATTATTTTAAGTGCTTTGCTCACATCAGCAGTGAATTAACGTCTTCAGTGATGTTGTGAAGTTTTTGGCAGGTGTCTTGAGCCATCAGGAATGAAGCACGGAGAAAAAGTCTTTAATTCGCCGGGCAAGTTCCTCCAGTTGGTTCTCTAGGGAAAAAAAATCCAAATTGGCACAAACATTGAGCTATATGTAAACAAGCTGTATATATGAGTGCACATGTTAAAAATAATATTGATTTACGAAATGTGTGCTTCTGTCCTCCGCTCCAATAACAAGGCTGCATTTGTAGCTGTTTTACTTCATCATTCATGGACACAGAAGCTTCTGTTACTTCCTTCAGCATTTCCAACTCCTGAGGAACCAGACACACAAGAAGAACAAGGACTGAGACATATTTTTGTATATGGAGTACATCAGCAACATTTTTTTAACTTTATGTAAGTACCGTGATGAAGGCCAGCAGTAGCTGGTTTACTCTCTGGAAGATGTCGGTCTCTGTGCTGAAGCTAGGGGGCTCTCTACTGCAGTAAGCTTTCAAGTCTGTTTCGAAAATATGGCTAAAGGTAGACATCAACTGCTGGAGGTCACATGCTGCCACACGCAGTGAGCTTGGAGAGAAGGTTCCAGGACTGTGCATCTCGTTGTTGAGAAATTCACACTGAGAACAGGTGGTACAACAAGAACACAGAAGCAGAGAGCACTCATTGCAAGCCAAATCTATGAAGTCTAAGCTTGTGAAATATAACATCTAAAAATTAAATCATCAGTTACCAAAGAACATAAAAAATAACCGCTTGATAAATATTTCCAATTTACATGGCGGTAATTTAGTATGGCAGCCTGTTCAGTTGAAGGCCACATGAACACCATACCTCTGACTGAAGCTGCTGGAGTGCTGACTGAGTCAGTTGTAGAAGGGTGGCAACATCAGCAGTCTCTTCTCTGCTTGGCTTAGAACATGACTTTTGGCCCTTTCTTAAAGCCCTGTGAGGTTGGAGATGAGATCGATATAAGGAAATGAGGAAGCTGGCCAACAAGGGGAATTAATGAACTACATGAAGATCCACAAACTTTTAAGAATCAGTTTCTTATTTGAAATTTAGTTAACAGATAGATGACAAGATACAGACATAACAGGGATTCAATACTTATAAAACGGAGTAATCGAAGACATGTATACTTGATGTGTGCTGGCCAGGGGTCGAGTGTAGGCTTTAGCATTTGTGAAAGGTGAGGCAGATTCTCGGCAGCATAGAGCTCATTCAATAGCATCTCTGTATTCAGTCTGGGTCCGGCAGGATTCTTGCAGCCAGGGACTAAAGTTAAAAGCTGCTCCAAGAACTGAAGCTGTCTGTCAAGACTGGCACTACCCTGGGTAAACAGTTTGACAAATTACATACAAAATAGGACACTTTATTGTAACAATGCACATCTCAGTCTGTAGTTCAATTACATCTACACTAAAGTTTTTACAACCTCTCTGATGAGATCCAGGTCATCAGCTTTGCACAGCATCAGCTCGTGTCCAAGCAGAGCCATTTCTATATGTACAAAAACAGACAGCAGAAGTATGAGAGGTTGCTTCAGTCTGAAAGAGGAAAACACAGATGTATAAATATAAACTACTCTACCCTCACTTGGATTATTGTGCTCTCCTACATAAGGCTTCTATCAGAAGGCATGCCAGACTGTTTAACACATACCGTGTAGGAAAGTTAGCCATTGACAGACAGCAAAATACCTTTAAGCAAAAAGTCGGGGTCTTTGGATCTCACAGACGTTGCCTTGGAATTGCCAAAGTTTGGGTTGATACTGTGAGGTAATAGTTGAAGGTGGAACAAAAGAATTAGTTTATATTTCCATACAAATTGTTCTTTTAATTAGGAGAACAAAGGTAATGTTATTGCTTAGTCCACCTGCTGCAGATCCATGTTAGTATGTCAGTGCGGTGCTGAGACGGAGTACACAGCAGCTCCAGCATGCTATCTGCTTCCTGTAGGTCCAGACCTTCCACCCAAGGACATGAGGCAGCCTGAACAAAGAAAACACAGACATTTTTTTTTTTTTAGTCTGTGAACTCACTCGCTTTTATACAAATATGATGGGGGTTCATAGGAAAAAATTAAACAGGCACAGCAGTTTAGATCTTACCCTCTTTAATTTACGTGTTAAGACTCACAAGGTTTTTGACAGAGTGCTTAATGCTTTCAATGTATTGAAGTATTCGTTTTTAAAAAGGATGTAAACCTTGCATAAAGTAAAATTTTGCCAGTATGATCAAAAATATTCATAAAGCATTTTTTTTCCATTGTAGACATCAAAAGGCTCAAAGAGTCCATAAACCAACCAAAATATTTTGCAAATGGTGCTTAGTTAGACCACACGTAGAGTCTTACGTAAAACAGACATTTCTGGTTTTGATTTCATCGAGTAGATTAAATGGCATGCTGGCTGCCAAACTGGCTGTTTATCAGAAATTTTCACCGATTATGCATTCCATATGAGCTGGTGGCAGTATATCTCTGAAAAGGCGATCCCTCTCTCTGCTACGAGTTCATGTAAGGGATGTGCAAACACATGATCGCAGACACTGCTACCCACTGCATCTGTGCGAGCGAGTGCAGTGGGGACTACAAGTAGGAGGCCTACCGTGTGTGGAAGTGCTGGATTCAAAAGCCGTTTTGATCAGAGTAAACATTGTGTCGATTCGGACACACGTGGGATCACGGTCATACAGACAGACATGGACAATAACCTGTCACTGGGTGACGTTAGGGTATAAAATATTCTTATTACCCTATCATCTGTAGGGGAAGCTATATGACCGAATAATGTAAAGCGACTATGCCCAGGATACCGAAATAACGTGGTAACACGTATAAAAATAGCAACAATAGAAATCCGAAAAGTGCATTGTTTGTTATTCCCAATTTTAAAAACTTTTTTTTCTTACCTGCAATGCAACATAAACACGTCGTACAAGTTGCTCCTCTTTCAAAACACCCGCCATTTCGTAAACAAATTCCCTTCTTCTTCTTCTTCTTCTTCTTCTTCTTCTTCTTCTTCTTCTTCTTCTTCTTCTTCTTCGAGGATTTACAGCAGCTGGTTACCGCGATGCATTACTGCCCTCGTCAGGTTTGTTCTCCCTCTGATTTTATACATTTCAGTTCTTTCCATTCCTGTGGCATTTAAAAAACAAACAGTCATTCCCTCCCTCGACTACCGTGTACAGAGTCTGACACGATTTACAATAACTGTGTTACTAATAATTGTTCTGAGCCTGCTGAATATTACTTGTACTTTCTATTTATCCCCCTACATCTTAGCCTACCTATCCTGTGTTATAGTGTAACTGTCTTCTATCCCTGCATAGTGTTATCCACATGCTGTTGTCGGTGTTATATTGTTTTTTCAACCTAAACCTTTGAAAATGACTAATGTCAACACTTCCATTTTGAACAGCTTCTTTTGTAAATTTATCTGCTATCCCATTTACTGGGGGACACAGGGACAACTGTGAGACCCACATTAAAGAGGCACTTTGATTTCCATGGTGTTGTACATCCCCATGTCTGTTGTGATGTTGTTCACCCTGTTCTACATTGTCTCTCACAGATTAAAATTAGATTTGAGTGAATAAATAAATGATTTTATTTCCATAGGTGTGATAATGTTGTGGCATTGAATCCAGTGTATGCTTAATAACTTTTGACTGGTGGGATTCAGAAGGTTCCTCATTGTTTCTGTTTTGGTGCCAAGGTGTGATATTGCAGAATATAACTGCGCTTTTTTACTTTCTGCTGTGTAGCTGTTGCACACATTGAGTACTTGTTTCCATTTTTTTTTTTTGGACTCCACAGTCTTCATCATCATCATGTTTGCATATCCTTGCCAAGTCCCATGGCCCAGTGTCCCAGTCTAAGTCTCATTATAACATTGTTCGTTATTCTATCTATTTTCTGCTGCAAAGCAGTGATGTCTCTTCTCTTCTTTTCCTACTCTTTCTACCACACAGCTGGTTTTTTTTTTTCTTTTAGAAAATGGATTGTAACCAAGATGATGCAGTTTGTACTTTTGGAGAGCTGTTGTATTAGCTGCCCCATTCCCTTCCATAAGAGCCCAGTCTTGCACTAAAAGAAACTCGACTAAGCCTCCAGATTGCTAAAAAATTATAGACTACAGAGCAAAATCTCCACCAGCTTCTAAGTTAGTGTTACTTCACCTTCAAATTCATCCAGCTACCTCCCTCCCTACATATTTAACAATAAAGCAGGACTGCAAAAGACAAACACTGTAGGAAGTGAGAACTTTTGTCTATGTAGTGTGTAAGTCTTTCAAACACAATGTGATTTGTAAATGTGAGCTGCACTCATCACTGTTCAGTGCAGTCACAGTGCATCTGTGTAGGGGCATGCGCTGCATTACTTCTACAATTACTTATCATTAACTTACCCCTTAAGGAATCACCTTTAACATAGTGGGAAGATTTGCTTTTCTTGTGACCATGTGAACTGTTAAATGTATTTACTGAATTTCTTTTTCTAAAAAAAAATTACAGGTTTTGTTTTATGAGAAAAATTATACGCCCATATCAGAGACTTAATATCAACATCAGCGCTTTTCATGTAGGAAACTTTCTTTTCCAAATTGATCATCTGTACACAGTTATTTAGCTCATCAATATTTGGATCAACTTTTATCTTATATACTGATTATAATCAAGAATAACAGAGAAACATCCCACTATCATAAGGGGTTCCTTTTTTTAAGAAACATCTCTTAAAATGAATGAAAACAAAAACAAAACAAAACAAACAAACAAAAAACAATATCTACCATACAAATGAGGAATCTCTCCCCACGGACATGGAAGTATCTGAAAATGAATTTGGGCATTTGTGATCCTGTCAGTGATTAAACATTTGGGAACTGCTTACAATTAGAGCAAAAGATAATATGAAGGTTTTGTATCAGAATTTAAATGTATAGTTTTTACTTCTGAAGGAACTAATAAAAGATAATACAGGTTCTGCATTTGCGTATCCTATGCAAATAAACTTCAAATATGAGGATGACACTCAAATTCACATTGAATACACATGAATTTCTATTTTCATCGGGTGTTATGATTGACAGAGATGAAATTCTAGGCTAAAGACGCACTTATGCGGTCATTTGGAACATTGGGTCCAAAATCAGACTGTGGTACGCTTAGAAACTCCTGGTTGTAGGAGATATATGTAAGAGAGAAAAGACGTGATAATGTAGTTAAATGTATTGGATAATATTTTCAAAAAGACACTGAAGAACCTCCGTCAGAGAGAGAAAGGACGTTATGGAAACAATAAGACGACTGAGCAGACACGGAGAGCATGCTGGAGGACGTAAATCGTTGACAGGGCAGACGATTTGGTCTGCTCTTTCGGGAAAAAAATGAGAAAACTTTTCGAAACTGGATAACGTAGGAGTTAACCAACCCCAGAGGCCGGCGCAAGACAAAGCTGATAGCAGCTGCCGCTAAAGAAGGCGAAGAAGAAGAAAAATGTCATTTCCGGGATGCAGTTCAAGCGTTAATGTTAGCTGGAAACGCACTCACGCTGCATTATAAAGCTGTTTTTGAGACGGTGTTTTTGGAAGACAACTCTTTATCACCGTGCAAGAGCCTAAAATGTATTAGGTCTTTATGTGAGTCCGCTGTACGCCGCTTCAAATCCCAAAATGAAGAAAAAGAGCTCAGAGAAAAAACGCCATGTGGTAGCATGGATCAACAAAGCTGAGTGGGATCAAATTCTGGAGTATTTGTACTCAAACGATTCAGCCTTACAGAGGTATGCTCTGCAGAGGATATCAGCCTGGAGAGGCAGGTATGCCAATAGCACTCCTGTCGCAGTGGACTGCACAGCTGACCTGGTGAGGTGCCAGGTGCTGGACAGGTCAGGACAGCTGGACGGAGATGATCTGGTGCTGTTGTATGGGGCGGCCCTGGTCAGGTTTGTCAATTTGATCACTGAGCGGCAACAGGGGAGAACAGCTCGTCCACTCCGGCGGCTGGCTGGGAACTTAAACATCCCGGAGTGGGTTGTAGACCTAAGGCATGATTTCACCCACCGGAAGCTTCCTACTTTGAAATGGTGCCGTAAGGGGTGTAAGGTTGTTCTGGACTGGCTTCAGCAGGAGTACTGGTCCAGGCAGTTAGGTGGAGGGTCTGATGAAAATTGGGATTCACAGTCGGACAGAGAGGATGAAGAGATTGATCTAAAATACCAAGAGGACGAGCTTGTTGCAAGGCAAAAAGAAATGGAAGCCTACAAGAATGCGCGGGATCTCCTGATTTCTTTTGAAAAAGAGCAATTCCAAGCTTTTGACAGATTTTCTGAAGACAATGAGAGGAGCTTGTGGCCAGCCCCTTTTGCAGACATGAGCTGGTTACTTGGTGAGATCAAGCAATTTTCTTTGGAGTCAGGTGATTTGCTGATTGATGTGTTATTGGAAGATGGATTTCTTATTCCTACAGTTGATCAATTAGAAGCATTTGGTGGGGACGCTTGTGACGGTGCCCATCCCACTGAGCCCAGACTCCCTCAAATCTTTCTGCGTTTTTGGCTACCCCTTCTGAAGATGCTCAACTCACCATCCTTTATTCACCTCCTTTTGGAGAAGCTTTTCGTTGAACTGAAGCTGCTCAATACAGAACAGAATAATCACAGGGCTTTCTACATTTCTGCTTGGATTTCAGAGCTCATCCTCTGTAACAGCAACAAATTTGAATACCATTTTGAAACAAAGGTACAGAAAAAGGCCAGAATTAAGGACAGGATTTTTGTCAATCGCATCCAGCTGAGGTGGCAACAGCTGCTCACAGCATGTCTAGAGGCTCCTTGTATCAGCACACCTCACTTGCTCCAGTTGATCCTGGATGACATGGAACATCCTCTCCCTCTGGAAACTCGACAGAGGCTGCTCCAGCTCTGCTCCATCTACACACAGACTGCACATTCAGAATTTGATACCTCCCTGGAGCAGAAACAACAGCCAATATACACACTGGAGAGTTTGCATGAGAAGCTGCAGCATTCATGGTGCCACAGCCATCCTTGGCGTTCTTCAGCTGACTCAGAAAGGAGCGAGTCTTCCCAGGAATTCAAAAGAGGAGATGCTCAGGATGAAAAAGCAGCCTTGCTGAGAGGTTCTCCATGGCAGGTGTGTGTTGATCAAGTTCTATGGAGGAATTATCCTCTTGGTAAAGTCCCTGGACAGTCAGATGACCCTTCATGTCTCATGGTGGAAAATTATTCAACAATGACTGTCTTTGACCAGGCAGTGGAATTGGAGAGCAACATGACACACAACAACCCAGGAGTCTCAGCACCAGTGAGAACAGCCGAAGGCCTCCTTTGGAGCCCCGGTGATGTTAGCAAGCTGAAATCTGAACTGCAACTTTTCTGAGTCATTCTTTCATATTTTGCTTAACCTTTGGCTGATGATGTGTAATTGAACTTGTGCTCTTTGTTCTTTTGACACTTGTAAAAAAAAGTAATAAAAAATGTGTAAACTTCAGTACTTAAACAGAGTTACTCTCTGGGAAAAACAAACACGATAAAGTAGAAGATTAGATAATAGTTAAATACAATTCCCGGAGTCATCTTTTTGTATTATTTTTTATTTACATGAATGCTGATTACTACCATGAAAGTGTCAGAGCAGTGAATAATGCCCATTCTAGTTTTCCAAGGCCTTTAGGTGACATCCCAAAATCTTTTCTTTTTTTTCCACAAATATCTGACATTTTATACACAAAAACATCAGCTTATGAAATGAATAGCCAATTATCTATTTGTAAATAATTATTTTTTAACCTACATAAAGAATGCATTGTGTACAATTTTTTCAACATGTGGTTTAGATAAAAGTGGTGAAAAAGTGGTGCTATCCATTCTGTAACATAACATGCTGCACACGATAAGGCAAGAATTAGATGTAAAATAAGGATCATCTAAAGTGAAAATGATGGTGTATCAAGAGCACAGTGAGTTTTTCTTTTTCTTACATCCATTGTGCAAGTTAATTTGCCTTTAATACATTTTTAGATCCTAAAGATGCCGCTCTACAAAACCCAGAAAAAGGGAATTTTTGTTAAAATCACAAGCTGATTTTGTGCTTCTTTAACATTCTTATCTTCCACTGACACTTCTGTTCATACAGGAAAATGACTGTGCTCATCTTGAGTGTAAAACTTGCGGTGCTGAATTGCAGCGTATTACTTTAGAACGGTTTAGTGGGAAGAGTTGCAGCTAGAGCAGGACCTCTGTTTATGAGGGTTCTCAGACTTAAGACTAAACAAACACAAGGGTCTACTGAGTTCCCATGCAGGGAACCATTTAAGTTTGCTTTGTTACATTCTACTTAACCAACCTGTATAATGGATTCACAATTAAAGAACATTCTTAAAGAGAACACATTAAAAAAACAGTTTTGTGTTACAGCAATGTCTTTTTAGAAAATAGTCAAAACAGCTTTAGAACTAAGATGTTATGAGAGTACAATTCCAAAAACAAATACATGCACCAAGAACAATTAAATAGGAGAGATGTTTTACACAGTGACCTATGAATTGTTTTGCCTGTCTGTCATATTCACACTGAATGTGTGTTTTAATGTAATTTTTGTTTTGATAAGGATTAAGTAAAAGTAGGCAGGCTAAAACTGTTTTGAGAACTCATATGAATTTATTTTTCAGCTCAGTGGTTCCAAAAATTAAATCCTTCAGCACTGTATGCTACCTGTCTTAGCTGTGGAGCATTTGTCTGTATAACAATAAAAATAATTGTGAAAACAACAACAACAGCATGAAGCCATCCTTTGATGGGCTCCTGTGGTCTGGAGGACATAAATTTAACACAACCTCACATTTCAATTCAATTCAATTCAATTTTATTTATATAGCGTCAATTCACAACCAAGTTGTCTCAAGACACTTTACATAT